>SRLM01000162.1:722245-1209374 GCA_015708895.1 Populus ilicifolia
ACACACACACACACACACACACACAACCTTTTCAGCGGACCAATGAAAGAAAATTCTCTTGGAAACAGAAAATGACAACCCTCGAATTATTTTAAGAGAGTTGGCTCCCACGCATGCGCATGTGATGTTGACAAGTGGCCACTTGGTGATGTAAAAAGCCATCTTGGGATTTTGATTTTGGAGACCGCTTCTGTTGATGATTGGGTGTTTCGATCTGCAAAAGGACTCCGGGGAGAAAATAAAAATGTTACCGTACCAAAGCAGAGAGTAGAAAACTAACTATACTCTTTTGTATCCACCTGAAGTGCCTTGGTCCGCTAAGAGATCGCTTGGGCGATGTAGACGCTTAGCACGAGCTTCCAGCTTCCTATTGTCCTGTGTGCTGATAGTTCATGAGCTGAGTTCCCTGATTGATTCTTGAGACACTTGAAGAGATATCGTGGATCGTAGTATCAGATTAATTAACCCAGCGAGAGATTTAGTAGGAAACGACGTGTAGCACACGATTATTTAATCAATACTCACTGCTTGAACTGCGAGTGATGACTGGCCTAGGGTATGGCCATTGGCACCTCTCTCTTACCAAGGAAAATAAAGAGATGTGAAATGAGAAGAAGGTGGTAGAATTTGATGGCAAAGAGCCTGAAAGAAATCTCGATCATGACACGGAAAAGGTGAGGGTCAGATTAATGCATTCCACTTGCATCTTGGTTACAGAGCGTACTAACTGCGTGTGTTATTAATTTTCATTTATATATATATATATATATATGAAATAAAGATATATAATTAACTAACCATACGCGAAAAAATATATTTGATATTATAGTAAGTAGTTCTTATTTGAAAAGAATTATTTTATAAAAAATATTTTTAATTAAGATAGATTTGATATTTAATATATATTATGTTAAAACCATGGTTAAATAAAAATTAGTTTAATGTGCTTGGTTTCATATATTTTTTAAATTAAGGTTGTAGAATAACTATATATATATATATTTATGATTTTTAATTTAAATATTATAGATTTAACTATCTCTACTGTATCTTTAAATGAATAACACTTTATATATAATATTTTTCCGTTGTTCTATTAAATTATCTATAATTGTATCACGTGTGAAATTCATTCAAAAATTACTATAGTTTTTATAATTTTTTAAACATACAGTAAAATCAGGTAAAATATCATCAAAAATAAAATTATAATTATAATTAAATTATACAATTATTATGTCATCGTGCGATCTCTTTCTAATTTTATGTGGTATCGTTAAATAATATTAAATACTAATTTTCTTAACAAAACATGATTAAAAATAAAAAAAATAGATTTTTTTTGTTGGGTTAAACTCGGTATAATGTATTTAGGTTCGAACTAGACATGATCCAACCATGAATGGTATGGATGTTATCTATTATTTATTTGAACCATGCAAGTGAATTAATTCATCATGCATTGGTCACTTTTATAAATATCATTTTATATTTTACCAAATATATATTTTATTTTATCATAATTTATTTTAAAAATGGAAGCAACCAGGTAAACAAACACCCTTATATATCTTGAAGCACTCAACTAAAAATATTGATCACGTATTAATCGCAAACCCCCCTACCAAGCAATGACCACAAGTCTTTATTCTAGATGATCTTTAAAGTTAGTTCATTAAGAAAAAGATATCTTTATTGATGCTTTAATTGTCAATGTTGTTATTCTTGTATTTTTCAAGTTCATAAACCTAAAAATAAAACAATTATTTCTAAGCTATATAAACACGTTGATATTAATTTAATATCATGCTTAAACAAAATAAGACTACAGGGTTGGTTCAAGGCAATTGTGTGGAATTTAAATTATTTTTAATTTTATGCTTCAGTTAAAAAAATTATTTTTTATTTTTTTAATTCAATGTTCATTCTTTTTGTGGTTTTTTCTTGGTTTTTTTGTGGGATCATTTTTTTTTAATCTAGTCATTCAACCCAGGATTATTCATCCTCTCATTTACTTGTTTTTTCAAGTTTCATTCTTATTTTATTGTTTGTTATTTTTTTATCCCGAACCCTTTTTTTAAAAAAAGTTTGATCCTCATTCTATTATCTGCTATTTTTTTCTCTTGAATTCTCTTTTGTTTTGATTTTATCCATCAACACCTGCTTTATTAAAATTTAGGTTTTGTTGTTTTTTCAAGTCCAGTACTTCTAATCAAATGACTTGAGTCACATATTCTATGAGCTAGCACGAGCTTACATTGATTTTTTCACTTGTTTTTTTTTAATCTCATTACTCTATGTTGATTTTTAAAAATAATTAGAATTCATGATTTTCTTTGTTTTTATTTTTATAAAGTTATTTTAATCTCATAGTCTAACCAATATATTTTGAGGTTAGTTTAGGTGGACTCCCATGTTTTTCCTTGCTTTTAATTATTGTATTTTTTTCTAAATCCCTTTACATGACTGATCTCTAAAAAAATTATATTTTAATATTTAATTTGTTATTAATTGATTTTTATAGATTTCTTGCATAAGCAACGTTTTTGATCAAATAACCGGAGACAAGATTTAGAAGTGTGACAACAGTTATTTTTAAAATTATTTTTTGCTTAAAAATATATTAAGATAATATTTTTTTATTTTTTAAATTATTTTTTTATATAAAGACATCAAAACAATATATATATATATAAAAAAAAGCGGAGAAAAAATTAAAAAATCTTAATTTTTTTTAAAAAATACTTTTGAAATTTGTACGTAAATCCTATTTTCTCACGAGGCGGATGCTTTCGAATCTTGGAACTGAGAAAAGTATGAAAAGTCGAAACCAGAGTGGGAAAAGAATAGCGTGACGAGGAAAGCACAGGTAATGTATTCTCTCTTCCATGTCAGGATCAGAAACTGTAGCTAGAATCTGGTCTCCAGCATGTAATAAACACTTACTTATTCAGATGGAGTTGCAATTACTTGGACGAATCTTGCTAAGACCTTGTTAAACAGCAACAAGAAGAAAGTCCAGATGGATTTGGGCTGGGATTCCTACGTTCCGAATTCAATACTATCCACTTCTGAACAAAACCCACCGGAGTACATGTGTAACTGGAACGAAAAGGCATCCAATTGGGAACTTTCAACTGTTATGTATGGAAATATTCATCGTCTTCCATCACTTTCTCCTGCTCTCCTCGGAATATTACATCTGTGACCCATCATCTACCTTCACATGCGGAGGAATCCATTTCGTGGTTTAGAAATAGTCTGCAAGACCCGTACGGGAAACGTGCAATATGCGCCATTGTTCTTGTTTTGCTATCTAGCTGGTTACTGGTGAGTTTCCCAGTGATACGTGACCTTAATGATTTATCAGTTCCTGGTTCTTGTATCGAGGAGCAACTCGTGGGTAAATTCAAATGGTGAACGTTTGCTGTGAAAATATTTGTTTTTATATTTTTGAAGTGTTTTTTTTTTAAATATATATTTTTTTAAGTTAATTTTTTATAATTTTAAATTATTTTAATACGTTCATATCAAAAATAATTTTTTATTTTAATATATTTTTAAATAAAAGATATTTAAAAAAGAATCACTGTCAATACCACTAACAAATAATAATTATACTACAAACTAAAAAAATTGAGCATGCCTGGACTATTTTATTATTTATATAACTAGTGAATTAGATAATTTTTCTATTTTCTAACCTTTTTCTTTCCTTCAAACTATTTTATAGTCCAGTCAAGAGAAATTAGGTTGCAAATTATAGTAAACATCAATAATTTAAACATAGATGATTAAAAAATAAAACACAAAAAAATATTTAATTACCTCGTATTAACGATATTTTTTATCTTGTTTCAATTTTTTTCAATCATTAAATTAGAAAAAGAAAAGAAAAACTCGCATAGGAACGATAATGCGAGAGGAAATGGTCTGTTAACATCTATTTTGACTATAAAAAAATGTTCATCTCAAGGTTGAAGAATTGTGTTCGACAAAAAGACTATTGAGATATCTTTTTGGCCCTCACCCTACTTGAAACGATAGATATGAATCCCAAAATCATCTCTCTTGATTTTTTGTTCATCCATGTAGTGGCTAAATTATGAGAATTAAACAAAATATTATTTATTGAAGTAGATGACCTATCATTTTGCTTTTTATTTTTTTTAAAGGATATATGACCTCGTAAAATAAAAACAAGGTTTATAAAAGCGGGCTTGGCTAAGAAAGACTACACATCCAGACTTTGTTTTTCTAGAGACCCGGTCACACTAAATTAACAATGATAATGACCATTCTTAATGTTTACGGATTTTATTTTACGATAAGAGATATTTTATGGTGTTCTTTGATCTTCATCTTGTTCAAGAAGATGTGTTTGAACTTAAAATATCTTTTGAATTTGGATTAATTTTTAGTTTTTTAATCAATTTTGGATAATTTTAGACTATAAATGGATTCATTTAGGTCTTTAAGATAATTTTTAGGTGTTTTTTAAATTAAAATGATTAGAAAATAATTTGTTTAAAACTAAATAATCTGCCATAAAGTCTTTTATAATCTGGGTCTCCAATCAATAAAGGACTAGCTCTATCCATCCCCCAGTGGCAAACCTTAGGAACCAGACCCAACCTTCCAAAGATCCGAGGTGGCTAGAAGAGGAGACAACGTGTTGTCTGCTTGTTTGGAAAGAAATAGCGGGGCAGAAAATGTGCTACATGCCTAACTTGGCAAAAAATAAAATAAAAATTAAATTAAATGGATTAGGTACAGGGGCCTGCCCTTTGAGGCTGGCACACGCTTGCCTTTATTTTTTTGGCTTTGGAACAGGTCAATCATGCCCAGACTTTGGGGCTCCTTCTTAAAACCCTTTATTTTTAAAATATTTTTATTAAAATTCATTTAAATAGAATAGCTAAGATTATTATTTTGGAAGATTATTCCATTACATGCCATTTAAGTCTAATTTTTTTAAAAAAATAAATTATGTTTGTAATATACACATACATGTCAGTGAGAGCTCTTTTAATGCCACATTTGATAAATGTTTATTTTTTTCGAGTTTAATTAAATTTAATTATAATTAAAAAAAATAAAATTATGATTTAGATGTTATTTCATTAAATATCAATCGATTCATTGTTTATTTTTTGGTGAGATTCTTGCCTTTGTTTTTTTTTCAAAAAAAATAAAATAATGAATTTTCTTAACAGAAATAATTTTATTGTTGTATAGTTAAATACAAAATTTCGGTATCTTATACAGTGATCGAGTATCTTAATATGCATCTTTGTCTCAAATTACTTGCTCAATCTTTCATCAGAGTCGTAAAATATTTTAACATTTATTAATGTATATAATTTTTTATTTGTTTTATTGGAAATAACAGATTCTGAAAATTAAACACTCTAGGACCTTTAAACGTGTTTTGATTTTACATAAAATTAAGATTTACATTGAGATAAATTAAATAAAACTTTTTATACGGTATAAATAGTGTTGAAGGTGAAAAGGTTACAGCTAGATTGTTGGTGGAGAAGAAAAAAATTAATCAAGGATATCTCTTTACCAGCATACATGATTTTTCATACTTTGATTCTTTTTACAGTAAATATGTAGCTGGATTGTTCACGATATCATATAAAATATCTATTTAATGATGAGTGATAGTCGATAGTTAATTATAAATAGCACTGATTTTATTTACATAAAATATATTTATTATTGATAAAAAAATTATTTTAAATATTTAATTACTAAGTCTGGAATAAATATAAATTTCATGAAACAAAAATGTTATACGTAAAAAATTATAAAATTATTATAATTATGAGATTTATGTTATACTAAAATATTATTTTAAAATGTTTTTTATTAATATTTTATTAAAATCATATATTATTTAGAGTTATCGAAGCTGGTACATATTATTTTAATTACTCTATGAAATGAAACAATTGCTTTAAAAAATCAAGGCATGAGAAATACCTAAAATTAACATGTAAATATTTATCAGATGACATACATTGAACTGATTTACAAGAAAAAATTAAATGAAAAGATCATGTATATTTATGAAAAGACTTATTATTTATGCAAGTAATCCATATATTTAAAATCACCAAACTATTTTACATGAAGAGTTATAGTTTAATTATGATCACACGTTATCTTAATAAAGGGCAACAGGCAATAATATAGTGAGTATAACATAAATCATATAAAGATATTTGAGTAGCTGAAAGAGAATTCACTGTTCTATATCAATTTTTTTAAAAAAATATTTAATCTATTTTTAAATGGTATTGCTTATGAAATCATCTTGGCAAGGGGTGGAGTGAGTTTTTAAATCTTATTGAAATAATTAGTGATTATAATATTGAGAACTAACCTAACTTGACAAGGTAGGTGTATTTTATGCTATAATATATAAATCGAAACATTCATGATGAATGGATAATAATTATACTAAAAATTAACCATTAAAAAGTTAGGTCAAGTCACTTATTGTTTTTTTAATATTCAAGGAATTATGCAAGATTGTCAAACAATGTATTTAATTTTAAATATAAATCAATTAATTATTAAATTGATAATAAATTATTTTTAAAAATTATTTTATTCTATTTTATTTAAGATTATGAATTTTATCCAGGCTAATTTATTAGGAAACCCGACTAATGGTTCACACATGTAAAATTGTAAATTAAAATATGATGATTAATTAGGTATGACTTAATAGTAAATAAGTTTTTAAAAATTTAAAAGCTAAAATGTAAATAATACAAGGAATTGCAATTATAGAATTAAAAAAACAATCTGAGACATAATTAAAAAAATTTAAGAAAAATCACCATTAAATAACATATCTAATATTATTTCGGTAGAAATTGAGATTTATCAATTTACAGGGTATTTAGAATCAATTTTGGACATAATTGATTTTTTTAAAAAAAAATCACCATTATATTATTTAAGTGGAAATTGAGATTTGTCCATTTATAGGGTATTTAGGTTTTCCTATGAATATAATATAATATTTGTTATTTTTTAAGAATAATTGAGTATAATATAGAAACATCAAAATAAAAAAAACTATTACTCAAATATATAGAAATCCTTGTCTTATAAAAAGGATTCAAGAAATTTATAATTAATAGTTTGTATAAATTACTAATAGAGTTAGGATACTTTAATTATTTATAGTCTGTGCTAACTCAGCTTTAAAAAAAGTATTAAAAGCTAAAATTAACACGCAATCCCAAGATAATCTTCATATAAACCCTAATAATTATAGACTTGTCTAACAAGATTATTGTGATTTTTAAAAAAATTTAAATTTATTATTTTCGTTGCATGTACATGTTTCAAGAAAATCAGTGATGGTACCAAAGTTTCTCTTGAACAATCAAAATTGTTAATTGTATATTTTAATTGCTACTAGTATTAATTAAAATTAATTTTTTGTGAAAAAACTATTTTTTCTCTCATAATTTTTTTTTCACAAAAGTTCTAACTATATTTTTTAGATTCAGTCAAAATCCAACGTTATAGTTAAAAAATAATTTTAGGTGGTTATAACAGCCAACGACAATAGTGTTAGTTTTGCTGGCACGCCTGCCTATGTTACGCGGACAATTATGCAAAATTGTGTGCGGCGCTATCTAAAATACTTTGTTTATCTTTGCGTTTCAAAAAAAAATTGAAAAAAATTGATTTTTTTTATTTATTTTTACTTTAAATTAATATTATTTTAAATATTTTTAAATTATTTTTAAAATATCAATATTAAAATTTTTTAATTTTTTTTCAATATTTTTTAAATAAAAACCACCATAAAAAACAATCAAAACCGTATTTTTCAACATCTTCAAAGGTCGCCGCCCCGCGTTATCACCGGGTGCAGTGACACCATTGCTTTCGCTCCTGAAGGCTATCGTCGGCATGGACAGCCCATACTGGCCATCACAACAAATGGGAAAGATAGGGGCATGATTACATTTTTTTACTCCGAGCTTAGTTTAAGGTTTTGAAGGGAAGAGTAATGTTTTTAACCCTGCAATTTAAACCCAATGACATCTAGGGTAGAATTATGTATAAAATACTGATTTTACATTTTAAAATTAAAACCAATAATTGTAAAATTACTTTTTCTAATTAGATTACGATTAAATTAAAACATGCAACTCAAAATTTTTGAGTTTTGTAACATCCTAACAAGATTAAGATTTAATTAAAATGTTTAATTAAATAATATTTAGAAAAATAGTATTTCTTTTAAGTAAATAGAGTTTTTAATTCAAAATATTTTTATTCAGAGGATCCTGAAATAGTTTAGGATATCAATAAATTTTTTAATATGATTATTTTTCTTATTAATTTTTTAAAAATAGTTTGTCAATAAAAATTTTTATATTAAATAAATTTTATTAAGACTGAGAAATATCAAATTAAATTTGATTTAATATTTCTAGTTGTTAAATTTTTTATTTAAAAAATTACATATAAAACCAGCTAGTAGAATTGAAGCATGCAATATATTAATTTATGCATATTAATTTTTTACCATGTAGAATAGACTGTTAAGGGCATTAAAGATATTGTGTTTTTATAATTGAATATTGTAATATTAAATAGGATCATTGTGTCCTTTTTTTTTCCCTGTTTTTTTAGGGTTGTAAAATTATTTTCTCATTTAATTTTCCTCAAATCTAACTTGAATTTTCTCATTCACTTATTTAAATATTATATAATTAAAAAATATAAAAATTATTTTTATTACGCTAGGCGTAGAGGCTTAACAATACAAGCCCGAACACCTAAACCTTTTATACTACCTTTTATATATATTTTTAAAAAACTTTTTCTTAAATATTTCTAATCAGAATTCGTTGTAAATAAAATATTATTTCATAGAAAATTTTCAATTTATCTCTGTTTCTATTTTTTTTAAATCTTAGAAACTATTTTGTTAATTATTATATATGACTATGCAATCTTTTTTAAACAAAATTGCTCAAGAATATTCAAATAATAAAAAATTAAAATTATTTATTATAAATCTTCTTATATAATTTTCTCAGATTAATTGTATTCTTTTCATTCAATTGTAAATGGAATATTGATACATGGTTTTCAATTTTTTAATTAAATTTCCCCTTTTAGATTATCACAAGTTTTTAAATTTAAAAAACAATGCTCGTGATAAAAAAGTTTTTATTTTAAATAATATCATGAATTACAAAATATGATTTACATTTAAAATATTTATTTTAAATTGTTCAATTTAAAAAATATTTTAATTGCTTTTAGTTTTAATTAAAGCACTCCACCGATAAAAAAGTATTTTAATAAAAAATATATGAATAGTGATAGAACAGTTTTCTTGATAACAAAACATATTTTTCAAGGAATTTAAATCATAAGATTTTATACAAATATCTATTTTAATTACGGAAAATATCACTTAAAAATAAATTTTAAAAATTATCTCCTGATATAAGCTAGCAAAAAAAAAACAAAAGAGGAGGTTTTATAAAAACCTTTAACATAAATCACTATGCATTAGAATAGTGATTTGAAAAATTACCCTCCCCGTTAAACTTTTGAAAAAGGAGGTGGGATAATGTGTTTTTTTAATATATTAAAATTGTTTTTTATAAATTATAAAAGGCTAGACTAATCATTTTGTTTTCTAAATAATAAATTTAATATTTTAACCATTAAATAAGAAAATAGAACATGGGAGTTATGATCTTTTCAATTTCTTTAAAATAATAAAATTTATATTTTTACTTTTAAATATAAATTAACATAACTCTTTCACGAGAGTTTTCAAGTGTTATTACTAGTAAAAATATTATTTAAGAGCGTTATTATATTTACTCGTATAATAATTAACATTAAAAAAAATATGATGGCTCAGGCTGCTCTTGTATCTTTTAAGCAATATTATTTAGTCGTTTAATGCTGCTTTCCAAGGTGGGATTTGAAAGATCTCAATGTTTTTTCCACGACAAAGTAAAATATACACAAAATATATATCTGGTCTGATACTAATAATTATTTTTTTATTTATTTTTTTCCTTGAATTTTGTGCAAGCCTTCTCAATTTTTTTTCCTTTCCGATTATTCATTGTTATTTTGATTATTATTTTTTTTTAATAATTAATAAAATTACAAATGTTTTTTTTTGTTGATTTCACCCATTTCTTTTCTTTATATATTTCAAAGTTCAACATTGTATTTTAATTGTTATTTGTCTTGATATCACTTTTAATTGCTTTATATGTATATATAATTTCATCCACGTGTTAATTTATTATCAAATTTGTCTTTAATTTTTTTTATTGTTGTCTCTTTTGATTTGACAAGTTTTTTAAATTAATATGTTTTTAAATAATTTTATTATTTAAAATTAAATTAGCTAGGGAATTAAGCTTTTTTATTAGAGTCCGATAAAAGATTTTACTGATTATGAGTTTTAAATATTAGATCATATTTAACAGGTTTTTCTTAAATTTACCTGGTTTTTTTTATTTTTTAATTAATTTATTTTAATTTTATTATTTAACATTATATTTATCATAAATTGATCTNGTTATTTTTATTTTTTAATGAATTTATTTTAATTTTATTATTTAACATTATATTTATCATAAATTGATCTTCAAGTTTTTTTCTTATTTTTATTGGGTTGTCCCGTTTTATTTAATTTTCTTTCATATGCGAGTGCGTATTGTTGACGAACAAGAGTTAAACGCTAGACTGTCCAAGTAGGCTAGAAAATTTCTCAATGGAGTCAGCTAATGAAAAACAGGGGCCATCGCGAACATTAATAGCGCAGACATTAACAGTTTGCATGCAAATGAAAATTCAGCAACACGAGCGTAGATAACTTACATGCATGTGTGAATTCAAACCTTGATATCATAACTGGGTTTGAGATTTTGTATCCTAATCCTGGTGGGCTCAAATTATTATTATTTTAATTATTTTTTTATTCAATATTTTATTTGCTTGGAATTGAGTTTAAGATTTTTTTTCTTTCCATAAAGTTATTACTTACGAGCATTGTTGTATTTGACCATATAATAATTATCATTAAGAAAAAACATGATGGCGTGGGATAGCAAGCAGGCAACTCATGTGTCTTTTAGGCGGGTTGTTCGATCATTAAACACTGCCTTACAAGGCAACATTTTAAAGGTCCTGGTGCCTTTTTTATGACGGGTCAAGATATATACAAAACATCTATCTAATTCGGTACTGGCAACCATTTTTTCCTTTCTCCCCTCTCTTCCTTGAATTTTATACAAGCTTTTTCAATTTATTTTCCACATTTGGTGATTGTCTTTTTTATTGCTATTTGTTTTAACATTATTTTTAATATATATATATATATGTCCTTAGTTTATTATCAAATTTAATCTATGTTCTATTTATTACTATTTTTTCTGGCTTGACAAGTTTTTTTAATTAATTTATTTTTTAGTGATTTCACCAGTGAAAATTAAATTGGTCAAGAATTAAATTTTTTTATTAGACCCGAGTCAAAGATTTCACGAATTATAATTTTTAAATATCATATCATATCAGATTTAAGAGGTTTTCTTGAATTTAGTTTTTTTATTTATTTTTAATTGATTTGATTCAATTTTATCATTTAACATTTTTATTTATAGAAATTGATCTTCAAGTTTTTTTTCTTCTTTCTATTAGATTGTCAACATTGAGTTGTTTGACTATTATACTTTGTAATTTTATTTAATTTTCTTTTACATGCAAGTGCACATTATTAACAAAGAAGGGCTAGATGTTGGACTTTCCGACAAGCAAGAAAATTCATCAAGGGGATAGGCCAGCAAAAACAGGGACCATCATAAACATTAATAGCATAGACATTAACAATTTACAAGCAAATGTGAATTCAACAGCACAGATATTGATAACCTCTATGCAAATGTGAATTCAAACCTTGATATAATAACCGAGTTTGAAATTTTGTATCTTGATCTTCGTGGGCTCAAATTGATTCCTTTTAATTCTCTCTCTCTCTATATATATTATCATTCAACATTTTACTTGCTTGAACTTGAGCTTGAGATTTTTTTTTTATAAAATTATTACATTCTTACTTTATTCTGGTCATTGGATTTTTTTAATTCTTTATAAGATTATCTCCATCGTATATATATAATCACAAAGTTTAAGAGTTCTTCTATTTTAAGCATGATTTTTTTGTTAATTTTATTTCTTAGCAGTATAACAACTCTAATGGGTTCAGCTCTGAGTTCTCTTTATTTTTTCCTCTGTTAATTTTTATTAACATTATTTAAATTACTAATTTAATCTATGATTTGAATTTTGATTATTTTTGTTACATTCCTGTTCTACTTGGAAAAAAATTCAACTACAACATCATACCGCGTGCCACAAATAACGTAGAAAAGGGGAAAGATTCCAAATGACGTTAATCCCGTCCAAAAATCACAGCTGCTTGTATTTCGAAGAAGCTGTGGCATCCCGTCTGAGAACAGCCGGTGTTTGCACTGTTACAACCAAACCTACTCGGATTCGAAGAAGCNTTTTTTTTTTATAAAATTATTACATTCTTACTTTATTCTGGTCATTGGATTTTTTTAATTCTTTATAAGATTATCTCCATCGTATATATATAATCACAAAGTTTAAGAGTTCTTCTATTTTAAGCATGATTTTTTTGTTAATTTTATTTCTTAGCAGTATAACAACTCTAATGGGTTCAGCTCTGAGTTCTCTTTATTTTTTCCTCTGTTAATTTTTATTAACATTATTTAAATTACTAATTTAATCTATGATTTGAATTTTGATTATTTTTGTTACATTCCTGTTCTACTTGGAAAAAAATTCAACTACAACATCATACCGCGTGCCACAAATAACGTAGAAAAGGGGAAAGATTCCAAATGACGTTAATCCCGTCCAAAAATCACAGCTGCTTGTATTTCGAAGAAGCTGTGGCATCCCGTCTGAGAACAGCCGGTGTTTGCACTGTTACAACCAAACCTACTCGGATTCGAAGAAGCTCAACATTTAAAACCTTACAACGGGACCCCCCCTCTTTAAAAGTAGATGCTTACGAGTCAATGAAGAGCATTGTTGCTCGATAACTACTCCAATTTATCGCGATAAAATAAGAGGAATTTCGCAACACATGGAGGTAAAAAAGTATAGTAATTAATTAGACTTGCTTGATGTGATGGCAGTCTGGCCATATTTGTACGGAATGCGATTTGTCCACACAAAAAACCTGATTTTATATCACCTTAAATTTTGAGAAAATAATTACCAGAAAATATCTCATCTTCTTGTTTCCATTTTAGATATTATTTTTTAAAATGATTTTATATCATTTTATATCAGCCGGTGTTTGCACTGTTACACAGCTGCTTGTATCACAGCTGCTTGTATTTCGAAGAAGCTGTGGCATCCCGTCTGAGAACAGCCGGTGTTTGCACTGTTACAACCAAACCTACTCGGATTCGAAGAAGCTCAACATTTAAAACCTTACAACGGGACCCCCCCTCTTTAAAAGTAGATGCTTACGAGTCAATGAAGAGCATTGTTGCTCGATAACTACTCCAATTTATCGCGATAAAATAAGAGGAATTTCGCAACACATGGAGGTAAAAAAGTATAGTAATTAATTAGACTTGCTTGATGTGATGGCAGTCTGGCCATATTTGTACGGAATGCGATTTGTCCACACAAAAAACCTGATTTTATATCACCTTAAATTTTGAGAAAATAATTACCAGAAAATATCTCATCTTCTTGTTTCCATTTTAGATATTATTTTTTAAAATGATTTTTATTTAAAAATATATTAAAATAATATTTTTTATTTTTAAAATTTGTTTCCAATAACAATGTATTAAAATAATAATAAAATTTAGTTTAGAGATAAAAAAATAAAAAATATAACTTTAGACTTCAAATTATTATATTATTGATAAAAAAATTATTTATTAGGTACTTAGAAACAAATCTAAGACAGAAATTATCCAGGGTTTATAGCCTAATTCGTTAAATGGAAACTGGGACAAAAAGGAACAGGATGGAGGGTTGTGTTTTTTTCTCTCAAGAAAAATCGATCTTTCTGTAAACATTTATAATTTAGTTTTTTTCAGCCTCGTACAAGGATTATTTTATTTTAAAAGTAAATGTCACAAACCACAGATAAGAAAATGAGGATCCCTGTTTCGCTATAAAAGGGAAGACAACCTTTCCTTTCTTGAACACACAGCACCCAAAGCTCTCCTTTTCCTTTTCCTTCTCTGTCTCTCTCCCCCCCTCCGGTGTCTGTTTTACTCTCGGTAACAGGGAGCTTTTGATTCCTCTGATCAGACCTAACTCAAGCCAGCTCCCAATAAGGTAAACAAGAGGAAGCTCATCAATTCATATCCACTACTTCTGTTCTTTTGCATGTTCACGAGGCAAGATTGGCGTTTTCTTGGGGTGTTTTCTGCTTGGATCTGAACTGGGTCTTTCTAGCTAGGGTTTCTGCTAAATTTTTGTCTTAAATTAACTGAACCCCACTTTTCTGAGTTCCGTCTCCATGTCATTTCATGTGTCTGTTCTTTTTTGTACGGGCAATGTAAACGTTGTGTGTTTTTTCTTTTTAAGGGAAAGTATAATGGCTAGAGAAAAGATCAAGATCAAGAAGATTGACAACGTGACTGCAAGACAAGTGACCTTCTCCAAGAGGAGGCGAGGACTTTTCAAGAAAGCTGAAGAGCTTTCTGTTCTTTGTGATGCTGAGGTTGCTGTCATCATCTTCTCTGCTACTGGCAAGCTCTTTGAGTATTCCAGCTCCAGGTACTGCATTTTTTTTTTACCGCTAGTGCTGAAGATCCCTTTTATTCAATTTATGTATGGCTTCTCCTCGCGGACTCTATCCCTTATTTACTGTGTCTGCCTATATGCTGATGTGAGTATAATTATTAGTGAGTACTGTGTGAATGGGAGAGAGAGAGAGAGAGAGAGAGAGATCACAGAGATAGAGGCATGGATTTTTAGATTTCCACTCTTGTTTAAGGACTGTATGATCTTAGTGGAATATTTGTTAAAATTACAATCATGTCAATTTCCTATGGGTTTGAAACCTCGTATCCTAACATAAATTTATATCCACGCACTTAATTTTATGGACTTTTAGAAGTCCAATAATGAGATAGAGGAAGAATCTAGATCCCTTGCAGCAAGTTTCATGTAGTTTTTTATATCACTGATAATTAGGTCGATTAAGCGCATCCAACTTTTCATGTTTTAACCCAAATTCTATACTTCACTGCTCTTTGGGATATTCTTTTCTTCTACATGAAATCCTCTTTCCTAAGCTTGGTTTTTGTTCTTTTCAGGATTTAGTTTCATTGTTGTAATCTAGCTGGGTTTATGTTTAACGGTATGGGTCGTTTAAGTAATTTATTGTCCTGCCTTGTTCTTGTTTCGGAGGTTTGTAGCATGATGAAAAGGTTCTAAACTATTTAACTTGAAGTTTCTAATCTTGTTTTCTTGAAGATTAACAACTGCATATGACAAGCTGATAAGCTAAAAAATCATGAACAACAAACAATTATTATTATCATTTGGGATTGTTGAATGTGATCTGTGGTTAGCATGGGAGTTCATATTGTTTCCTTTTCAGACTAAAATATATAGCTGAACTGATCCTCTACATATCTTGCAGTGGTTCCCTTTGAATTATGTCAGTATAAGTTTCAAACAACATTTAAGTGCTTATATATGATATGCTAATTAAGTGACGACCACGGGTGCATAGGAGTAAAAAGTTACCTCGGTTTTTTTGGAAATGTGAAGATAGTTAATTTGGTAACATAGCTGGGCTTCGAGAATTTCGGAAGAAGATATTTTGTAGGGATTGGTTCCAAGCGAGATAATGGCTGGTGAGCTGTTACCATAAAATATTGATGATCTACAAGGTTTCTTGACTGTGATAACTTATGATTACAAGGGCCTTCAGCAGCAGCAGGGCTAACAACGACACTGTGGATTGTACCAAAATGCAAATGCGAATTTCGTTCGAATAGTGGTTTGTTTAATCGATCACTTTAATAGAAAACGAGCAGTTTTAATTCCCCCTTTTTTTTTTGAAAAGTTTTCAGCGGTCATGGAGAGGTTTTTTGAATCTCGGATCGCATAAGGAGGGCAAGCCTTACTTTAGTCCTGAATTCTGAAAAAGTGAACTTGAGACTTTCAGGTTGGAAGCCCACAGACTCTTGAATAATATCCTCTTGGAGAGCAAAATAGGTTGGTTGTGATGAAAATGATGCTCACAAACTTTATGGTATAACTCCTGCATTCACGAAGACAACGTTGGAAAGAAATGTTTGAGCATAAGTGCCGGGATTCTTGGATACTTGAGTTGATAAGGTCTGAGGAACTGCTTTAACGGAGTGAAACAAAGATTGTTAAGATTCTCAGTGTGTGTCCAAAGAGTGTTTTATTGTTATTGAAGCAATAAGAGCTCATATACAACCTGATTTTGGAAAATACTTATGGCATATCTTGTTTGAAAAATGATTTGCAACCAAACTATTTATACAAAAATTTTGAGACTCCCTGCTAACTAATTGATATTATGACAGATAATTGAAATAGTTAAGGAATTGGTCTTTGCGAAAAAATATGTCTCGTATTTTTATATGCATCTTGTAAGATTTGTTTGTCTGTACAACATTGTTCCACAATGAACAAACATTCTCATATTATACTCTAAACGTAAAACTAAAGGGATTTTCATTTGAGCTGTTTGGTTATTTTTTCAGTATTAAAGAGACGGAAACTGTTGAGATAGACTGGACATATCTCTTTATATTTTTAGATGTATTTTTTTAAGTTATTTTTGTTTTTATTTAGTTCAGAAAAATAATTTTCCTTTATGGAGCTTTTATTTTTTCATATCTAGTTTAGAACATCACAAGCTAAACTTGATAATTATACCTTTTTTTATTTAGTTTAGGAATCTTTATAACTCCTCCGTAATTATTTATTGTAATTTTTTCTTTTCAAGTTAGATTTGAGAATAGTATAAATAAGGTTTGTCTTGTATTTCAAGAGAGTATTTAGTGATAAAATTTTGAATCAGGGTTTTTATGTGGTGACCCTCTTCGGCATGATTTTGTGTTTCTTGTGTTCCCTTTTCTGTTGGTACGAGAGCCCAATAATCTATGATGATTAGTTATTGCATGTTGTTGAATAATCATAGTTAGAAAAGGTTTCTAAAGAGGACGTGTAGGGGATTGGGATGTTCCCTTTGGAAAACAGATGTTTAGGAACTAGTGATAGAGAAATGTAGTGACATGTTATGTTTACAATAAGAGTGATCATTGATCTATGGTTTGCTTTCAAAACCTGTACAAAAGAGTATAGGTGGCAACCTCTTGATTGGTATTATCAAGGTAAGATTTTTTATGATTCTATTTTATTTTTGGACTAGAATTAATCACCATTTTATAATAGTTATTTTGATGATGATTAAGTTGTTAATAGTGGCATAAATGATGATAGTAATGGAAGCAATAATGTCAATAATGGTTTCCTTATTAACAAGTTAGAGGTTGAGTAAGAGAGAATATGGAAGGTCTTCAACTAAATAAAGTTATTGATTTATTTATATTTGATTTCGAGATTTAACATCAAAGACTGAAATTGAAATCGAGAACTATAATGTGCTTGGAAGAAAGAAAGAAAAGGGATTGGAGAGCCTTGATTAGACATCAACGAGATTGAGGCAGGAATAATTTGATTTTAAGAATGAATTCTTTTCAACTCAGAAAATTGATGCAGGAGGATTATTAAAAGAGATTTATGTTCTTAGTTATCTCTATTCTTATTTAATTTAGGAAAATATTTTTCCTTTTGCGTTGTTTTTATTTTTTCTTTTAAGTCTAGGAAATCAAATATTGTGCTTCGTAATTATATTCTCTCTTTAATGCAGGAATCCTTATAATAATTTCATAAATATTCATTAGAATTTTTATTTTCTTTTCAAGATAAATTGAGGATTAAAATAAATAAAGTTGTTTAATTTTTATTTCAGTAGACCACTAGAAAATAAAATATTTAGCAATAAAATTTTCAATTGGGATTTTTGTATGGTAACTCTATATATTTAATATAAATTCATGTTGTGTTGTCATTTTTGTGCAAAGATAAAAATTTATTTGGTTTTTTGTATCAAAAGCCAATAAAAGAAGTTGATTTTAGGAGGTTGTCCTAATTTTTCGTGGCTGTCCAGTAATCGTTAAATAAGAAATTGGGGAATGCCTCTCCTTCTCTCGTTTTTTCCCTACTTAATGATGCCCTATTGTACTGGGGTTCAGGAGTGTGCGTGACTTTCTACTTAGGCACGTAGAACACAACTTGCCCGTCCTTTTCTTTTTGTCTTTTGTCTTTTCATTTTCCTTCTCTCAAATTCATTACAAAAAGAAGCAAACAAACAGTTTATTTATTTATATTTTATTAAGTAATGTTATTAAAAAAATTATGATATAAATGTTTATTTACATAAAATTGAACCCATATAATTGTTAACAAGCTAAAATAAAATCAAATGCATATGTTAAGCTAGTTTTTTTTTTTTTAACAAGTTTGATAACCTTTTTGAACTAGTTTTTTCAACAGTTCTTGAAAATAACATAATCAAAAATAAATTTTTACTTGGTAATAATAAAGATATGATGATTTTGCTTTTGACCGAATAATTGCACTAAAAATATTTGAAAATTATAAAATTCGACCTTCACTATCTTAGATGAAATGAAGACAAAACAAATGCATATGATATGTTCTTGAGGAAAAAAGATTGTCTTCTATAACATACTGATTGTCTTTTTAGGCTTGTCTCACAAACTTTTGGTGAGATAATGGTTGCAAATTTATAGTTTAAAAATTATTCAACTCCTACAAGGTTGGTGTGGGAGTTTATAAACAGCAGCAAAAGAAATTGTTAATTATTCACGTTTATCTCAATGTTTTTTTTTAAATTAACATTTAAAATATGTAAGAGAAATTTAGAAAACAACAACCGGTTTATGATATAATTCATGGTCGATCCTCATTTTACTTTTTGAAAGGAATTTGAGTGTATTCATGAACTTGTTACTTCATTACAAAATATTTCTTTTTTATCAGAACATTGAATTTTTAAAACTTCTGGTAATTAAGATAATAAAATCACTCATTTTCTCCTTGAACTTCTTTTCTCATAATTTTATCCCGGGGGATGTATGGGCTTATAACTGTTTTAGCGACTATATATGGCTGGACTCGATAGTCTAATAGAGAGATTGATTCATGTGGAGGTTGCTGTATACTAGCCAACCAATTATGTCCTGACAGGATTGTCGTCTCTTGTGGTTTAGTGAGAAACATCTATTATGGGATCTTCCGAGGTTATTGCGGTCGTCAGTCGAGTGCCAATTGTCTTGAGAACTTTTCAAGTCGTTGAAATAACATGGTGTAAGTGTGGTCTTGGTCCCTTTTTTGTCTCTGCCAGTGGAAATGGAAAGTGATTGCTGTTTCTCAAGGGAAAGAACAGTTAAAATCACAATTGCCCCATACAATCACAAGCGAAAGAGAAATGCTGCAAATTAATATTAGAAGGGTGCGCTAATAACCCTAGGCTGCAAGTAATATATTCAAGTAGAAAAAACTAGTACAAAATATAGGAACAAAAAAAAATATATTCTTAATAAGTTTTAACACCTAACAAAATTATGTCGAGTTGTAGTTTCTTGTTCCTATGGAGAGAGCAATGAAAACAATGCTAATGAATTATTGAGATGAAATCACTGCGTAAATTTCAAGTATTATTACTAACCAAACTATATGAATGTCATGTCATAATGCTAATTGATATAACGAGTTGTCAAGCATTTTTCTCTCTGTGCATGAACAATAAAATAATTTTAAGGATTGGATTAATAATAATAAATGACATAAAATTATGGTGTCTGAGGCCTTGATAAAAGTCGCAGCAGACACCAGCATCTGATAAAATCAAGCTTCTACGTGCTGTTTTCAACTTTTAGTAACATGGGATGGCATGTTTCTTTTAAAAGCGAAATCTATTTCCACAATTAATTAACTATTATTTTTAATTTGATATGATTAGATTATTCTTTAATTTTTCAAATAATTATTGTCTTATTACTTTATATATAGAAAGTTAGTTTGTTTCACCAAAAAATTATTCAAATATAGCTTTATCTTATCATTTTAATTTAATAGCCTAAACTTTTAGATGGAGTTTATAAATATAATTTATATTATTTTCTAACAAAACTATATATATTTATCTTTTGCTTTTATGCATCAACAATTGTTTAACTCATAAATAGAACAAGATCATTCAAAGCCTTGGTCGCATTATCATTTGAGGATACTTAAAAGATCATTATTTTAATGCGGATTAGAAAAACTTTTAATTATCTATTGATACATGTTGCTAAAATTCATGTTATATATTATTAGAACTTCTTTCATCTTGATAAGGGAATGATGTGATTCACTTTTGAAGTATGTGATATCCCCACTAGTAAATTTAAATATCAAATTCTCCATAAATATATTATTTTAGGTTCTGATTAGGAATGAAATTAGGTTATGCATGGGATTAAGGGCACCATGACATCCCAAACTTGTGCGAGTTTATTGGTTTTTAATTATATTTTTAAAATTAAGATTTATTTATTAGAAAATGTGTATTTGCATCCTAAAAAACTTATTTACTAATTTACTATTTCTATAGCATTTCATTAGCTAATTTATTTTCAAGTTTATCCTAAGTTTTCTCATACCTCCATTTTTTAAAGTTCTAGCTCCTCCCTTGGTTCTCATTAACCACTCCTATCAAATAACTGTAAGTAACTCATTCCAAATATGATTTCTTAGTTTGAGGTTGTTTGTTATTTAAATTTGAACTTTATTACAAATCTAGGGTTTCTTGAAGTGTCACCTTGCTGAAAACTAATAAGAAAATTTAAAAAACGAAAACTAAAAGCATTGCTATAATATCTCTCATTAATATCAGAAAATGATCCCCTATTTTTAGGAAAAATTGTCTTCTGGAAATCTCAGGTAATTTATTTGTGAATTTTTTTTATTTTTTTTAAATAACAAAATAATTAACAATGCTTTTATTCATTGAAAACAAACACTTTTTTTTTCTATTTTTCTAATTATCTAGAAAAGTGGAAAACATCAAAAACTGTTTTCAAAGTTATTCACTATTATAATAAGGATATTGTTTAGTTCATCAAATATAGCATATATTTTTTTTCCTTAAAAAATTCAATTGTAAGCCAGATAAAACTTCTGTTTTCCATTTTTGGAACTTTGCATTTAATAGGCATGTTTTTTTTTTAATAAAAAGTATTTTGAGAATAAATAAAAATTCCAGAGAGGTAAACTACAAAACTATTTTTTGAATATAAACACGAATTAGGGATATAAAAGAAAGGATGTGAGGGGAAAGGAGGGGTAAATAAATTTTTTACTTTTGAAAACAATGGATTTTCGTCCAATTTGAGAGGAAATCAAAGGAAATAAATAAATAAAAAATGACAGAATCTTGGTCATAATATGCTCTAAAAAATCGTCTTGCTTGTTTTTTTCCTGTTAATATATCCAAACAAAGAAAAATTTACTTCCATCCCTTCTCTTAAATCAAACAACCAAAGAAAATTTTATTTGATTATTTTCCTTATCTTAATCAGTTTAGTTTTCTTTTTATCCAAGTGCTTTTTAGTTGTCACAAGACTCTAAATAAGGCCAGCATCTTAATAGTTTTGTGTTAGGATAAAGAAACACTCTCGGAAAACAAGCACATTACATCCGTCTCTGGAGTGAGAAAATTCCCACTTATATTTTTTACACGATATGGAACTTGGTACCACAGAGCTAAAAGAGCAAAAGCATACAGAACTACCAAATTTTACAAGTTCGGCTAGATCTGCTACGGGCAAAGATGTGAGGAGATTTCTCTGCCTATAGGATATAGTACTTTGTAGAGATTTTGGAGAAACTCACAACTCGGTAAACTGAACTTTAAGACGCCAAATATTCTGACAGTTAGAGGAAACTAAACATGACACCTAAATATAATACCTCTAGCGGTTGTTGCTTGTGTGAAAAGGTATAGTATCATTGAAGGCCTTGTTGTCAGATTCTTAATTATATATTTGTTCAACCAAAAAATAAAATAAAATTATTTGAGTGTTTGAGGCAGATGGCTGAAAGGGAAGGGGGAAGTAACACTTTAATCTTGATTGGGATTTATACCTAACGGAGAGGAAGGGACTGGAGGTTTGCATACCCAATCCTTTCTCTAGAAACAAAGTTCAAATATATATATATATTATTTTATTTTTCTCTTTGTGAGGCTCATTTTCTTTTCATTAATTAAATTCTAATGTGTTAGAAAACATTGTTTGAAAAAAGAAACACAACTTCTGCTGGTTAATGGTTCCTTATTGTATATTTTTTTTTAAAGAAGCAAAGAGCGTGTTCAAAACGATATATAACAAAGCAGTTTTTCCAATTTCCTATTCAATGTTTCATTATGAATCTCAATAAGATGGGAAGAAAAGAAAATTCCACGATGATAAAAACTACTAAAATCCAGTTTCCTATTTGATGTATCCTTCCATTTCACCTAAAACAGGCTCCCAGTGGTAAATATATATCATCAACTTGTTAATGTAAACAATGTCCTATTGGATGATTTTCAAAACTTACAGACTACCTAATCTAAAGGTATTAATACGGTGCATAAGGAGTTATGTTTTATTTCTTGACTTCCTAGGTAAATCTTAGGGTCATTACTCATAAAATTGTATTGATTTCTTTTGAATGCTCCGGATTGATGGGATATGTGTGTTTCTAATATCATTCAAAAAGAAGACTTGGATTCAGATTCAGATTCAGTTGACATGTAAACTGGTTTGAGAATTTTTCTTACCATCATAACCAAAAAAAAAAAAACTTACATTCTATTCTGGGGTTTTTGTGAATGTGATCTTGAAACTCGTGAATTTCCCTGGTGATGATTTTGAGCATGAGCAATCAACGGTCCAAGTCTCACTTATGGATGTTGTTTGCACTGTCGAATCCCTCGTAACTCCCCCAGTGCGTTTGTAATTAATTTGTATGCATCTACTGAGCTGGTAACATGGCTTAGCAAATTATCAGTTCATATTGATGTTATATCCAATATGGACCTGGATATGCTCGTCTTCGTATCGTAAACTAGGACCCTTTCCGTGTGCTTTTCATGTATTTTGAAGTAAAACCATTGATGCTACACGGCTATGTTAATCCTCCTACTGAGCTTGAAGCTTGAAGAGTTTAGGCTGGCTAATTTGATTAGTCTTATAGCACACGATATTACACGCAACTGTATACACGGACATGAATAAATCCAGTGCTGAGAAATTTGCATAATCAATCATTCAATTTTTTTCACCTCCTTTTGTTACCTCTATGATGCCTCAGAGAACACTAATGTCACATTAAATGATAATATTTAAATTTGAGGATTGGCTATCCAGATTGAAGTACAACTCGCTATCAAATCTATTATGTTTTTATGTCTCATATTCAATTTGTTGAAGCTTAACTAGCTGGAAAAACAAAATTTAATCCATTACCTATTATAATTATGTTTTTTGACAAATTTGAACCAGAAAGTTTCAAGTTGATGTCTGTTTTAATTGTTACTGCAAGTAATAAGATATTTCACCATAGAAAATGATATTTCATGGAGTTTAGGTTCTGGGGGACTTGAACCAAACATTAACGGGACGAAACTCCCACTGATGACCCGCAGCATGTGTGCGATTTTTTCTGAAATCATCCTTCTTTGTTTTGAATTTCAGTTAGCAAGAGAAGAAATATAGCAGGTATGATTCGGTTTCTATGAGTAGAATTAGTGGGATCGATTTTTCAAGTCTAGCTGAATAAGTTTTTTGGACCATTCATAATGCCCTCCATGCCCACTGTATCAAGGATGCAATCTGGTTTTACGTTTTACCTTGACCCTGGTTTTACACTTGACCCTGGTTTTACAATGGAAGCAGCTATGTATACTCGACCTGATGATCCAGTTGAATTTCGGCTTGGACTTTCTATAATGCTAGGGTTTTTTTTCTCTCCGTCATTTTAAATTTTGTGTCTATTGTGGCTTAGCCGCATTTAGATAGCTCTCGACTTTTTGGATAGCTTTTAGTCATTAAGATTCTCCGATGAATATCTAATTTGTTAGAGAAAAAGAAAAAACAAAAAGCTTGTGTGGCGATGATCTCTATAGTTCATTTTCTGTCACGAGCATTCAATATGATTTACTAACTGTATCATATATGTGTAGTATGAAGGATGTGCTTGCAAGGTACAATCTGCACTCCAATAACCTCGACAAAATAAATCAGCCGTCTCTTGAGTTGCAGGTAATTCGTTTTACTATTATATTAGTTTTGCATAATGATTATCACCTCGACAGTAAGGAAAATGTTTTTCTGTTTATTCATTTTAAGTGCATGGTCAAGGTGTTTTTTCAAGCTCTGCAGGTTATAAATTCCTTAACCTGCAATTTCACTTTTGGCTATTTTATAGCTAGAAAATAGCAATCACATGCGATTGAGCAAGGAAATTTCTGAGAAGAGTCATCAACTAAGGTAAAGGAACTTGACAAGGTTTTAACTGCTCCATGACTGTAGTTCTAACTTCTAATGGGATGTATCCCTTCATTGGATGGCAGGCGGATGAGAGGTGAAGATCTTCAAGGACTAAATATAGAAGAATTGCAGCAATTGGAAAAGGCGCTTGAAGTAGGACTTAGCCGCGTGCTTGAAACCAAGGTTGGTCTCCATTTACTAACATAACCATGTATAGGTGCTTATTTTGCAATAACTTTTTTTTTTATATTATTATTTTCAGGGAGAACGAATTATGAATGAGATATCTACCCTTGAAAGGAAGGTTAGAATGTTACAGATTTCATTGTATACGAGACCTGCTGGTCATGACTTCGTCAAGATATGTCCTTGCAAGAGTCGTTCTTTGATAAAAAGAACAAAAAAAAAAATCTTCTGTGGAGTCGGCATAAATCATTTGTCTTGTTTTCACGCTTCAATCATTGTTAAGATAAGCAAAGTCAATATGTCATCAATTCTTTGATGTCTTGGTTTATTCCAATAATGCAGGGAGTACAGCTTTTGGAAGAGAATAAGCAACTAAAACAGAAGGTAAGAATATGAAGCAAAGTTCCTTATAATTTTGTTTGTCGATACTTGAATAGTGAGATCAAGCGAGATTGAATTTGAATGCAGATCGCAACCATTTGCAAGGGAAAAAGACCTGCCCTTGTCGATTTAGACACGGCAGTTCAGGAAGAAGGGATGTCATCGGAGTCTACAACCAATGTTTGCAGCTGCAGCAGTGGCCCTCCTGTGGAGGATGATAGCTCCGATACCTCTCTCAAATTAGGGTGAACTTAATTATCTATAATATAATATATTGATTAAATTGCATGCAATTTTCTTCTCCGTATCTCTTCTCATGTACCTTCTCTTCTTTCAGCCATTTAAGGATCCATGGATCATAAAATGAATGATTAAATCACTAATATAAGTTCTCTATAACACTCTCTTGGGTGAAACTTTCTTTACATAAATGAGGCAACTAGATAGTGTGTTATGTGCTCAGAGATTGAGTAATTGCTCAATTGCATCAACTTGAAACTGCTTTCAGGTTGGCCATCTGATGCTGAAAGCTGGAGGAAAATGAACTGATCCAGTAGAATCTTGCGAGGAAAAGATCTGCTATCGCTGGAAGATCGACTTATCCCTTGAGATACTGTATTTATATATGTTTGAGTTGACGTGACAATGAAGCTGGATTCGCATTCTTCACCTGAAGAACTACTGTATCATGCTATTTGTGATGTCTGTATGAAATCTAAGACTGAAAATATGTTCCCCGGACTTCAACATATGCTCCTAAATAAATCGACCGTGAGTTGATTAAGAACTGAAAGGCAGGAGAACCATTGATCAAGTACCAGGACATTCAGGCATGACAATGATATAGGGCCAAAAAAAAATACTAGGAATTATTGCACTCGCCCTATGTTTATACGGTAAAACTAATGAAATTAAAAGAAGAAGAAGAAGATTGGGTGGTTTTAGTTTGTGTTTTTTTTTTAAATAAATTTTAAAAATATTATTTTAATATATTACTAAACAAAAATATTTTAAAAATCAATTATAATATTAAATATTAAATACGGTGGTTTGCATCGCAACATGATAGCTGTGGTGGCTTTTGGACCTACCTCAATAGGTGAAGATGTTCTCGAAAGCCTAATAATATGCTGAAAAGCGGGTACTAAATCTAGCCCATTGGTGCCCTTGTTATTGCGTCTTTGGTGTTTTAAGAAAAATTTAAAAAATAAAGTTGTTTTTTTAAAGTTAATATTTATATTAGTATTTTTAGATTATTTTGATGTGATAATGTAAAATATAATTTTTAAAAAATAAAAAATATTATTTTAATATATTTAAAAAAAATTATAATTACACCTTGATGTTTATATCATAAGACTTTCCTAAGTGTTTCATTTTAAAAGTTAATAGGTTGATTGTTCACATGAATGTATAGTTTTTCATGATGGTTATATGATCGCTCGTGAATATAGTTATTTTATACAATCATCTCTATAAGTAAGATACAAATTATCATGTATCCAATTTTACTTTATGTTGTGTAGGTTCTTATTTTTACTAACAACCACGTAAATGAACATTTTCCTATCATTTCATCCTGTTTGCATTCTTTTTATATTATTCTTAACTTAAGCATTGAAGAGTTTTTTTTTTTCTTCCTATCATGTGTAAGAGATTTATCATGCAAGATATCATGAACCATAACCTCAGCCATTTTTTGTTTTTGTTCTTCGAAATCTATTAAACTACTACAAAAATGTCAAAACCTTTAAAGGTTTTCTCTAGCTTTGTCGTCATGTAACCCCAACAGAGTATCGATACTAGCGATCATTAATCCCTGATGGACAACAAAATTAAGGAATGCATTCTTTAATGAAGCACATGATCCTTATTAGCCATCCAGTCCACTCGTTTTCCTCTTCAAGATCACATAAAACACATCACCATTCCTGGACCCGTCCCCGCTAATATTGATGGAGAGCGGTATAATCCTTTCTATTCACATGCTTGGACGAGAATCTATGGATGGTTGGTGTCCCTGCATGAATCAAAGGTTTCATGAAAAATAAATTATCTGTAATGTTTCAATATATCTAATCTTATATGACGGGACAAGTTTTAAGTAACCTTAGCTACACTAGGTTAGAGAGTACTGACATTTCACAACAGGTATTTTAGTACACAAGATGACAAGAATCATGACAATCTCTCAAGGAAAATCTTGATGACAGGGGATTTCAATCAGACGTTGCATGATTATGATCGAAGCAGTGGTTTTCTTAGGATTAATAAGGCATTAGAGATTGAGCAGTGTATGTATTTGCAGAATTTTAATGAAAAGGATGAAGAGAAGATGTTTGAACTGATCACCTCGTAGTTCATCAACATTTATAAAATCACATACCACATAACATACTAACTTGCATGAAAATAAAAATAAATTGGGAGATGTAGTTTAATTGACTAAATTTTAGATTTATTTTTTAAAAATTATCAATTCAAGTCTTACAAATTTTAAAACTATTTTAAATTTAGAGTCTTGAAAGATAAGTTATGGTACATGTAAACTAGCTCATAATCATAATTTTTTTATAAAAAAATAAAATAAAAAATTATTTAAGATAATGCTAAGAAAAGAAAAATATTAAATCACGAGTTATTCACTTATCAGAGATATTATTGATACATTATTAATTTCATGGGCTCAATTTATAACAATAAGCATGAAGAGTAATTGAAAACATTTAGAGTATGTCTAATGGGTGTACTAAATAAAAATTTAAATATTAAAAAAATATTATTTTAGTAATTATTTAATTTTTTTTTGCATATTCCTACTAAACAAAATGCTTTTTTTTTTCACAAATATTATTTCTATATATCCATTGAAAGATTCCAAACCAACAAAATAAGGCCATTAAAAAAATAAATCAATAAAATGTAGCTATGTGAAAAAAAACATCAAACTTATTAACGAATAATAATTTTTTTTTATTTTAATATAAATGGCTATTCAAATAATTTTTTTATTGAAGTAAATATAATAAAAAATTATATTTATATTATTTTATTAATTTAACCTTTTAAAATAATATTTTTCATTGCAGATGCTTCCATTGCCAAGCCTTGAGTGCTTTTGAGACATTTATGTGTGCAGGGTTATATCTTTGCCTGGATGCATGACATCACCTTGTTAGGTTTCGTGGAGACCCTCTGCCCATTACAAAGACTAATTGTCGCGATGTAGTTGGGTCAATTGAGATTCTTGAAAGTTGTGTAATCCAGTTGGATCAGTTAAGCATAGGATCATGTAACATGCCCGGGGCTAAAAAACATTGGTTTGTATTTGAGCTTCGAGTTTTTGGATTCGTTATCTAATCTATTAGTTTTTAGACTCGAGCTGAATCTCGTGTTCAATATCTCAACCTTGATATTTCAAGTATAAATCTTGGATTCATAAATAAAATAAAAGGGTTCATGTTATAGTTTCTAAATTATAGTTTTCAAGACAAATTTTTAAACTGTACTGAACTAGTTTTTCAAAAATCAAAACTAAAAACAGGGCGATAAACATTTATTTGCTAGACATGTTCTACTAAGGTATAATGTGTTGAATCACTGCTTTATGAAATTTTAAAATATTTTTTTCTTCAAATTATTATATCAAAAATAAATTTAAAAAATATATTATTTAATATTTTTTTAAAAAACTTTGATAATAAAATTTATCACCTTTGAAAACACCTTTTATTGGCTGAACCATCGTGTCATCATCGATTCTATGACCTGAGTCATCTAGTTTTTTTTTTCCGGCAACCAGTTATCAAAGACATCAAACAATTTTTGGACATATAATTTGAATATTTGCAACATTGAACCATCAGCTTGTACAATCAAAGACTTTAGGAATCGAACTGAACTGTATGCAGAAGAGCATTCCCCCCTTCTTTTCTTCCTTCTTCTTCTGACCAGTGTGCCCAATTATTTGTTACTTCTTTATTACTTTTCAACAGAAAATCATTTTTTCACTTACCTAACACAACTCTTAATCAACACGCGCTATCAATAGCGTGGACCCTTTGCCATCATGATCCAGACATCAGATCCCATCAAAAACAGAGCTCCCACCGATCAACGCGTGCCTTTCATACGCTGAATTGGAGCGTGAACTGCCAATCCAAATTCTAACAAATGGCCTTTTATATTTCTCCCTGCGAGTCGGCTACCTTTAGTTGGCTTTGCAAAATTTAGGTATCTCTTTGGTTTAAATCAAAAATCCGTAATGACGCCTCATAAGCGACTGGGTCTCGGAAAAGTCTCGGAAAAATCTCTCTGATTAGCTGACTGCGTTATTGACCCACTCGCTATTGATAGCGATCTCTCCCGGTAGCGACGATGAAGAACGGGCTCGAAGTCTTCGATTTCAAAGAAGAAAACGAGATAGCTGAATTAGCAGCTGGTAAAGTCTTAGGCAAGTTCAAAAACCCTAGTCTCGACAGTCCCTTCATTTCCAAGTACCAGTTTCTCGAATGCTGTACTTGCAGCCACTTTTTATTTCCTTTTGTCGAATACTGTAGTAAAAATCATGTAATTGAAGAATAAATTAGTTATGCCGTAGTACTAGTATTCTAAATTGGGAGTTCGAATTATTTTGTTTATTTACGGATTTTTTTTCTTTACTGATTGAAGTAAAAGTAGAATTTGCTCGTGTTTATTGTTTTAGGAGATTAATTTTAGGTTTGATATTACTGATTTTTGTTAACCGTGTGTTCCAGTTGCCCAGGAATGTGATGTTCCTGGAAAGGAATCCGGCAGTTTAGTTTGTGAAGATGCTGATGCTATTGGCTGTGATAATGCCGATACCTGTGTTCAGCCCGGAACTGTTAGAGACGACCTAATCACTGAAGAAGGAAATTCTGGTTCTGATGATTTTCCCCAACTCACTTCTGTAAGTCATGATCAAGGCTTTTGTTTTCGGGTCGATGATTTTGAGTCGAAGAGGCTTTTCAGTGAACACGAGACGATAATTTCATGCCATGAAGCACCTTTGCCTGGGGAAAGCCAATTGAACCGTGGTCTTAGAGACTCCCCACCGTCCAGTGTATGTTGGCTTCTCCTATGTCTGACGAGTTACGTTTTCAAACATGAAATTGATTATGAAGTCTTGCTTTGCTTTGTTTGAAAATTCTACAGAGTGAGGCTGATGATGGGCAATTAGATGTTGATGACCACATGGAGGATTGTTCTCCATCAAGCCCCACTCCTGATATTACAGAGGCTCGTGGTATTTTCTCATGATATCATTTACTGGATATTGTGCTATCTGTGAGGGTTTTTTTTTCGTTCTTTTCCTTATCTTCTTTTTCTAACTTACTGTGGTTTTCTGCATGATTACAGTTATTTTAAATGGCCCCACACCAACCAATTGTTTCAGCTACGCAGAAGTGGTACAAAATTTTCTCTGTCATGAATTAATTAAGTTTATATTGAATCAGGAACGAGACAGGTTTCTATTTAGTTTATCCTGTATTTGATATCCTGTATCATACTTGCTTTAAGGTGTTCAGTGACTTCAGTCACTTAGCAATCGCGGGTTTTCTGAATTTAGTCTGGCGTTCTAGGTTGTTATTCCTGTGTTATTTTCTTGAATTAGCTTATATGTTCTCCAACATCATACCAAGATTCCAATTTGAGTGTTATTTGTTGCTTGAGTGTCTTGGACACTGCGGGCTAATGCGTTTAGCTGCTAAAGGTTGAGATTACAAAGCTTTTTCCATGGCTCTTCCACCTTTTTGGCATTGCATCCAGGTTTTGTTTCTTCTTCTACATGTTAAGATATGCTGATTGCATTTTGTAAAAATGAATAACCAGTTAGCATTGCACCTCAACCATGTGCTTCATTTTTTTAAAATCAATTAATCAATCCATTTCATATTTGGTTTGGAGGGGATTTTTTCCCCACGCATTATATGTATGCTGTTCAGTGAATGGCTACTGGCTCAGTTTTATACATCTTTTCAGAAAGAATTTTCTAGATTAGTAATTATATGTTTTTTGTGTGATTTGCAGGGGGGGATTAATCTTGTTGTTGATTATGTTGTATACCGGGGTAAATATTGTTCTGGGTGTGTGATGACATTTTCTTATGGTGGTGTTAAAATAAATGGTGCAACTGCACTAGGAGACGGAGGAACCTTTGGCTTTGAAGCGGGAATTGATGACATTGTTAGTATTGAGTCTCAGAATCTTCAAAGAGTAAGTTTTAGATACCTTATGGGAATATAACTTGTGCTATTTTAGCATGCCTAATAAGTTGTATTTATTACGTCTTCAGTTTGGAACTGTAACAATTAAGCTCAACATACTTTCAAAGGATGCAGTACAAGCTGATACCACACATGGCATGTCAGGTTAGTAGCCTTGTAGTGGTTTGGTTCTTCATATTTTGTTGTCATGTATTTTTTATTTTTATGTAACTGTCTCAACATATTCATGAGCTCAATATTTGAGGCAATTCATGTGAGCAGCCAAAAGTATTTTAAAGTTCCCCAGCTAATTGCTATTCTAACATTTCAGACACAATATATATGAACACAATATTGCAAATTTGTGAAATTGGTGATGCATGTACAGTGGATTTGCCTCAATATTGAGTTCATTGATCTGATGAGTTGCAATTTTATTTTTTTTGTATGATTATATCATGCACAACTAGAGTTCCTTGCTCTTAATTTGCTAATTTTATTTGTCGGTGTAGGTGTGGAGGAGTTGGAGGTTGCAGTTGTTGAGCCAAATTGGTCCAGGAAATGGGAAGAGATTTCATCTTTAAACTTGAAGTACTCAGCTCTACTGAGCGTTATACATGAGTAAGTTTGCTAAATTGCTGTCATCTGATGTTATTTGTTACAATTTAGTTTTCATCTAATTTTCTATGCGTCATGCTTAAATGACACTTGGAGGCTTGTGCCAATGCCTCCAATGAAGGTACTATTTTACCCATTAAATAACTTCTTTTGCTTTCCATGTAGTGCCAGTTTATACTGGCTAAAAACTTGTTTGTTGCTTGGCAACAACTTTTGAATACTTATCCATCCTCTTGGTATGCTAAAAATTACATAGCTCAAGGATAGAAAGATTTGTGTTTGCTAAATGTTGAGGAAGGCTGGCTTGGCAGTCTCTTCTCTCTCTCTGTTTTTTTTTTTTTGGTGAATTTTTATTGCTGCCCTATTATTATATCATTTTACTTTTCTTGCCTTTTCTTTTCTCCATTTGCTTGCAGTATGGATATTGCAATGGATGGAGGAGAGGACTTACTTCAACGGAGGCGTTATTTCCCAAAGTGAGTAATAGCCCCTTTAGTGTTGGGCAGTGAAATGTATTTCTTGGTTCTCTCGCCACCCTGCTTCAATTCATCTGTTGGTTCCAGATTCCTTTGTGTTTTCATGTCTCTATATTCTCCACTTTACTTATGGATCAAACTGCATTAAAATTATTCAAATTCATATCAATTACATTCTGGGGCTGTTTTTATTGTTTATAAAGGTAAATTAGGTATCTTGTTTCTTGATCTTTCCTACCATCTTAAGATCCAGTCAAAACAAATTCATCTTTGGTTTTGTGGGATAGATTTTCTATCTATTGCTGATGAACATATTAGTGTTAATCATTAAAGCATTAGTGAGTGGCCCTTGAGCTTAAGTGTTCTTTCTTCCTTTCTTCCACCATGTAAACATTTATTATTGTCCCAGAAGATTTAAATGAAAGCTCCCCCCCTTAACCTCCAAATGAAGTGTGCTTTGAGATATATGTTAATATGAAAACTGTATAAGAAAAATTTGACAGAATTTTCCATCTGAGTTTCGTCCGCTTTGCAGAATGTGCTTTTACATGAAGGTTCTGGACTTCTATAATTTTGAAAGTGATAATATTAGTTTTTATTCGTGTGCTTGTGCGCTGTGTGCATATTCATTGATTTCTAATCCTCAGAGAAGATGTTCTGTCTCCTTTGCACCAGTGGGATATGTAAATCTTTTGCTGTTAGTATAAACACATGCTGTAGTTGTTATAGCAAGTTACTGAATAATCTTGGCACTTACACAGTTTTGATGTCGAGTTCGAAGATGTTATCTATCCAAAAGGGGATTCAGATGCAGTTTCCATTAGCAAGAGAGATGTTGATCTATTACAACCAGAGACTTTCATCAATGATACAATTATTGACTTTTACATTAAGTAAGTCTATGTTTTTCAGTGTTTTCATTTAGTTGCAACCAGTCCATTTCTAGTCCTTAGGATGTTAAGATTGTGTCACATAACTTGTTTCTGGTGAGATAATTTCGAAAAGAACTGAGGATCGAGTTTTTACATGCTTTTATTTATTACTATTTCATACTTCGACATCTGTTAGAATTTGCTATGGTTTTACAATAATGTGCTTTTTTTATGAAAAAAAAACGTGATTGGGTTGCAGGTATTTGAAGAATCAGATTCCTCCTGAGGAAAAGCACAGATACCATTTTTTCAATAGTTTTTTCTTTAGGAAGCTTGCTGATCTAGACAAAGATCCATCCAGTGTGAAAGATGGCAGAGCTGCTTTTTTACGCGTTCATAAATGGACCAGAAAAGTGGATATATTTGGAAAAGATTACATTTTCATCCCTGTAAATTTCAAGTAAGAAAATAGTTAAAACAACACCTTTCTTTTACAATGTGATTTTATTCCTCTGCTAGTGTAATTTGTATGCATGTTTTAATTACAGTCTTCACTGGAGTTTATTAGTCATATGCCATCCTGGTGAAGTAGCTCGTGTGAAAGGTGAGTTCTTGGTGGAATGCATGATGTTGAGCGGTGATCAGCATTTTGTTTATATGTTTGCATCAAATTTCAGATGGAGATACAGCAAAATCTGTCATAGTACCATGTATTTTGCACTTGGATTCTATCAAAGGAACTCATGCAGGTCTCAAAAATCTAGTTCAAAGGTATTACCTTTTATACTTGTTTGTACCTTTTTGTTTGACAACATATCTGTGCATGCATATTTCTGGACATGCTAATGGGAAATGAAGAGGAACAACAATGGGAATTGGTATTTGATTATTTTGGAATTTCAATATAGTATGACTGCTAAAAAAATAGAGTAATCATACTATATTGAAACTCCTAACAATCAAATAGTTCCATCTTCACTTCCCATCACACTGAAGGTGATGTGTCGCTTTGATTTGTCAATTTGCCTGCCACACATGGAGAAACCATCATGTTTCCATGTTGATTATTTTTTAAACTGTATGTATAACAATGTAAATTTTATGGCACACCTCTCTCTCTCTCCCATTTGTTTTTTGTTATCCTTTTCCTTGATGACCTTCATTTTATTGTATAATTTTCTGAAAGCAACCCCTTGTTATTTATGTCACTTTCATTCACTGAAATGACAGTTATTTATGGGAAGAGTGGAAAGTGAGGCAGAAGGACACTTCAGAAGAAATGTCTTCAAAATTCTTGAATTTGCGGTTTGTCCCTCTTGAGGTATTTGCCTAGTCTTGGTTAATAAATTTAAGTACTTAAGAGAGTATTACTGCAGAACAGTTCCAATAGAAGCTATCTTTAGTTATCAGGGCATATAGAGAAGGAAAAATGTGAAGGGAGTTTCAGGTCCTCTTTGCACATACATTATAGATCATGATCTCTCTTTAGTATGAATAGCTAAATCAGATGACCGACACTTTAAGCTTATGGAACTGTTTGTGTTATCATAAATGGGATATGATATCTAGTAAATAGAGGAAAGTATTTTCATGGATTAACTTTCATTCAGTTGAAGTTCTTTTCTAGCATTATATAAGGTGGCTTTTTTAAGTTTAGAATCCACAATTCATCTATAAATGAAAATATCATTGTGTGCAAGTATAATCTGACTGCAACATGTTTTGGGATTTGTTTGCGTGCTCCTCATTTTCAAGTAAATCAGATCTCTTTGAAAGTTGTTGCCTAACGATATATTATTACTATGATTTTTAAAAATGCAATGAAGTAAAGGCAATTTTGTATTGCTTTTTGTGCTAAGATAGTGTGTATTTTTGCAGTAATTTGCTGTATTGTTATGGTATAAGCTTCGGCCTGGATGTTCTTGTCTGATGCATGGTTTTATTATCTGTTCGGGTTTGTGTACTGTGATTGTTCTTAACATTTTGTTCATCTGTCTTATCAGCTGCCACAGCAAGAAAATTCATTTGATTGTGGCTTGTTCCTGCTTCACTATCTGGAACTGTTTTTGGTAGAGGCCCCTGTGAATTTTAATCCATTCAGAATAAACGAGTTCAATAAGTTTGTAAGTTCAACCCATCAGATGTTTCTCTGAAGATATTGAATTTCTATTTTTCCAAAGCTGAGGGTCTGAACATGGTAGAAAGTTGCATTTTGAATTCTGCAAGATAGTGAACAGAAATCTTGGCAATTTACGGGAGTGAATCCTGGCAATACATGGGAGTTATATTGCCCCTAAACCTTGAACCATGCTGATAATTAACCCTTTTTTTGTTAATGTATGTAGGAAAGCACCCCGAAGGCCTGAACATTTTTATTTTAGACAGGCTGTTTTACTTGAATATTGATACTGTAATTGATTATTTGTTTGTTCAGCCTTTTGTATAAAAGTCGTCACAGTTACTTTACTTTTCTTGACTTTTCCTTGAATGAACAGCTTAATGGGGACTGGTTTCCTCCTGCTGAAGCTTCTCTCAAGCGTACTCTTATCCAGAGGCTAATTTCAGAGCTGCTTCAAAATCATTCTCGGGAAGTTTCTTCTGGTGGTTGCAGCGATGAATCTCAGTCTGATTTTTCTGAAATGAACGGGAAAAAATCTGGATTGGGGCTTGTTTCAGAGAGATGCACACCTGCTGGAGCTTGTCATGTTAATTTATCAAGTTCTGATCCTGGCCAGGGCATTGAAATTACTCTATTGGAAGCATCTTCTGTGAGGAATTCTCATTGTGTTGATGATTCTGGCTTAGTTCTCAGGGAATTTTTTGAGCCAGGAGTTGCTGCTGGATCATTACTTACACCGTGTCCATCCTTTGACCAGTCATCATCTTATTACCACCTTAACGATACTATGTCACAGATAGAGGTATTGACCTTATCTATTATTCTAGCTAAATGGTTTCTTAGGCATGCAATTTACAGTGCTTTCTCTTTGTCAGTTGAAAGTGGTAAAAGAGGTCCGCCAATAGTCTCTCTTGATTTTTTATGCTTGACACTTTTTTTGGTTTTGCAGCAGGATGATACAGAAACTGGCGAGCAATTTGTGTATTTCTCTTCTGGAGAGGCCGTTTTTCAGCAAATTGCAGGAATACCTCCTCAGGATGGTTCTATATCATGTTCTTTTAGAGGCTTTGGGGCTGATGATTCCTGGAATCCAGGGATTTCTTTGCAAGTAGATGACAATGGTTCAAATTCAGAAACATCAGACTCTGCCTCTGATGATTCAGATGTAGGAATCATTGAAAATTGTGCAGTTAAGGAAGATGTAGGTCTATGTCAGAAAGAGAAATCTGATCAACAAACATCTTCTTTGATGGAGAACATAGAGTGTTTGACAACAAGCCTTGCTGCTGCCTCTAGTGAGATGCTTGAGAATCCTTCCTTTGGAGATATACAAAACCTTGAAGGTAGTGAGGACACTCACAGGATTGATGATGGCAATGAGAATGCCAGCCTCGCCTCTTGTCAGAATTTCTCAGCACCACTGCAAGAGGACAACTTGACAGAGAATGTGGCAGAGGTCACTCAGGATGATATGCAAACAATTGAAGGTGTACATGACCTTGAAGATATTGATGACACTGACAGGATGGGTCGTGGCAATGAGAATGGTAACCCTGCCTCTTGTCAGGAAAATTTATCTGCATCATTGCAAGAAGACCATGCTTTGTTGGGGAATGGATTACATCAAGATTTGCAAACGACTGAGGCCGCAGAGAATGATATGCAAATGTTTGGTGGTCATGTGATATTAGTAGAATCAGATGACCAGCAAGCTGCAAAGAGGCCCAGGCTCGCCCCTCCGCATGAAGTTGATGGAGAAATCACCAGAAGCCTGTCAAAGGATCTGTATTTGTAATTTAGACTGGAGATGGGAATTTTCCACTTATTTTGTCCACATATAATTGTTTCCCGGGATCGCACTAGATAATGATGAATCAATCTGTGAATAGCGTGTCACGTCTCTGTGTTGACAATAACTGGTGGACGGCTGTAGGAAAATTGTTTAGGTGCAGTTGCTGTCATGGTGATTAGTGATTGGTAGAAGTTCTATATTCTGGCCTGCCAGGCAAATATATAATCGAGCGTATCTATATTTGCGGGCATTTGATGTGATTTGTTCTGCAATTTGTCTGGTACGCGTGGAATATTTGTTGTCATTTCGTTTCACTTCGCCCGCAGAGTAAGTTTAAACCATATACAACTGTAAACTCTCCATGTAAAAGGGCTGCTCTTGTTACTGATTCTACGTGTTCCTGTAGCTTACCGGCAAGAGCCGTGATTGCATGGGAGGCGTTTAGTTGCAGCAGGTTGGATCGGCATGTTCAAAGCTTGAGGTCGCTGTTGTCATGTCTCAAAAGTAATGTAGATCTCCACGAGAATGGGCCTGGCTAAATTAAGTAAATGGGCCTGATCGTATTAGGTTCAATGAAATGAGAACATGTATATATTCCTTATGCAAGCACATAGGTGTCTTGATTAAAAAACAACAGGGTTTCCTTTCCACGTCACCAGTCGTGTTCATTTTGGAGAAACTGTCCTTAGCGATGCATTATTAATTTGTAATCTCTCGCACACATTAAAGTTTGCAGAGAAGATGAATTGTATGGAAATGTGAATGAGAGATTTGTGAAGGAATAATTAAAATGACTTGTTTGAAATAAGTGGTGATGAATTCGATGATTTATACAAATTTTGCATGAGTCACGATGATGTAGTGAAAGTAATGAAGAAACCCACACGTGCTTGTACTGTTGCCCAAATATGGTAAAATCATGTTTATTTAGAAAGTGTAAGCATGTAGATGTGTATTGTAATTTGTATTGTTAATTGAAATCGGATTATAGTGATTTATAATAAAACGTTAATTTTAGTAGATGAGTCCATGATGAGTTGAAATGGAAGACAAGTTTATATCGAAGAGAATCATGTTATTAGAGGGGGGGGGGATTGCTGGGGAGAGATCTCATTTAAAACAGGTGTTCTTTACCATACTTTAATATTTTAAATTTAATGTAGTGTTTTATTCCAAGTGTTTTATTCATTAGTAAAAGAGAAGAGAGACGAAGAATTAAAGAGATAAATATCAATAGAAAATACTGGTCAAAAATAGAAGTTACCAGATTTATTGGCATCTATGAAAAGATAATTGAATTGTTGATAATTATATAAATTGTTAAATTTATTGATATTAATGAAAGAATTATCGGATTGTTGATAATTAAAAGAATTGTCAGATTGATTGGCATTGATGATAAAATTGTCAAATTATTAACAATTAAAAGGGGGTCGTAGAAGTTGTGGATATTAATGGGAGGACAACCATAATAATGTTGATTTAAAGTTTTGTTAAAGTAAAGATGAATATAAAGAATGGCTAGTGAGTTGTAGAAATTTGTATTAAATACTAGCAGGTTTAAATAGTAATTTTCATGAGCCGAACTTATAATGGTGACATTAAAGGTAATTCCATGATAGCTTGTGAATAATAAATTTCATGGTTGGCATAATAAATAACTTTTTACATCGTATTTGTTTAATTTTAAATTCACAACAAGTCAGCTAGATCAGTAAGGTATAGTATTTAAATATGTTAAATAATATAATAAAATGGTATGCTGACGTAATATTATCGATTTTCACTAATGGATATGTAAATGTAATGGTGTGTGGAGCACGCAAATTAAATAACATACTTTTGGATATTGTAATAATTAAAGGACTTATTAGTTAAAACAAAAATCATAAATATTATAATAATATAGATTTAATGTAAGTGATATGTAAATGTATGTGCGTATACTTGTAGGGCTATGAACTTTTGAATTTGATTATATATTATTTGTATTTCAATATCTTCATTCTTTCAAATAATTGTGCATGTGATTTGTGTCACTGTATGAACTGTGTAAAAGTGAAAATTGTATTTATTGAGATGTGATTAGGAGGATTGGCTTATGGTTAAATATTGAAAACTTGATGCTGGGTAAACAAAGAAAGACATGTGGATAACATGGTAAATTAAAATGCAGGAGACACTCTACCAAAATTTTAATATAAAAAAATAGTCATGGTTTATCAATGAGATGCAAATAATTGGTTGTATTTGAAATTTAACTAGTTAGAGATAATACATGTTCTCTTTGAACATATTGTAAAAAGTAGATCAAGACATTTAATTTTTTTTTAATTTAGTTTTCAAATCATTTTGGTTTTTTTTTAATAATTGTTTTATTGAAGTTCTTAGAATGTTTTTAGGATGTTTTTAAATGAAAACAAGTTAAAAATTAAGTTTTCAATGTCTAAAAATTAGACTTTGACTCTTGAAAATTGCATAAAAATAAACTTGAAAATGATGTGTTATTTGTTTTGAGTGGATAGATAATGTGTTGTTTGTCTATTAAAAAAATGTATGTGGGTTTAGCCTTCTGAATTTATGAGTGTTTGTTCTTATTTTAGATATCTTTTTCTTTTTATTTTTTTAAATTTCTCATCAAATCAGTTTATTAAAATAGCATGCAATTGTTTTTAAGAAGATTGGGTTTTTTTATAAGATGATATTATCAATTTTTATAAATAATTATGTGTTAGACTATTATGTAAACTTTTTAAAATAATTTGCTCATTGATATTTAATGAGCATAAAGTATTTATTTTTATTTTTTATTAATCAAGTTTCAAATCTAATTAGAAAAGATAGATTTGAACTTCATTTTTTTTATGTAAATGCATGAAAATGATCAAGTCATGATTTTTTAGATTTTTATTTTTGTTAATATTTCTTTTTGTTGCTTCTTATTCAACGAATTATGCCACTAACAAAAAAAAATAGTTTAATCATAAAAAAATGCATTAAACACAAGGGAGATCTCATGAGTTAGAAAAAAAACATTTTTCCCTCACAATTTTATTCATTGTTTTTCTTATGAATGTTTATTTTTATTAATAAATAATTAAATAAAAAATTGATTCTAAAAAAAAGTTATTAAACCTAACTAGAGTGATTAGTTAGGTGAATTAATATGGTTATATCTAAAACATTATCATTTATATAAAAAAAACATTAAAACATATTATTTTGATTTTTTTTTAAATCAGGTTTTGATGAGATCGATTAAATCACTCATAGATCAACTAGACAATCAAATCAATTTTTACATGATTTTATTTGAAACTAAGCTTAATCTTAATGCTTGGTTAGTAGGGTATTGAACCAGGCTAAATTTAATAACATAATAAAAATTTTCTTATAAGATTGCACATGCAATCATGCTAATTAAAAAAAAAATAAAATTATTAAGTGTGTACTGTATGGAATATGAGTAGTTTCATTATAGATTACAATAATAAATTGATGATGTTATCTTTCACAAAAAAAAAAATGAACTAGTTATCGGGGACACTATGATCTCTTTGAAGAGTAAGTTTGTCATTATAAATTTGATTGAGGTCATGAAAGTCTTTCTAAAATTACTTAATTATCCATAAAAACAAAAAATCTTAACATGATATCGAGAGACTATTTCATTATTTCGCTTTAATTTTATGAAGTAAAATGACTTAAGTTCCTTTAAAGTCAAAATTTGATAAAACTAGCATACTTTCATTATGGTTTTTTTTTTGTTACGATAAGGATAGTTGAGAGGTAATTTGATATTTTGATAGATATAGATTATTATATATATAAAAAAAGGTTAGTACATATAACAAATGGCGTTGTCCAACTACCAAATAGCGGCATTCAGGGAGGCATTCAAATCATCTTAACATCCTCTCTATCACGATAAGATGCATGTCACCAACCTATCTATATCTTGGCATTGACAATCTTTTCTTTTCTTCTTTTTTTTTTCTTGATTTTTGTGTATAACCCTCTAAGTTTTAAAAGGAACCCTTTAATTTGTTTTTTATTTGTATTTAATCCATGTTTTTTTATTACTATTTGTTTTATTTAAAATAATTTTTAAAATTGTATTTTTAATTTTTTTTATTCATTGGATTTGATCCTTATTTTTTTATTAATATTTATTTTATTTCAGATTATTTTTAAAAATTATCTCTTTTTTAATTTCATCATTCTTATTTTTTCCCCTACTAGATTTGTTTTTTTTTTAATTTCTATTTTTATCGTTTTGAAGATCTTATATATATATATATAATTTTATATTTTAAAATTAAATTAATTAAAATTTTAATTTTTTAATTGAATTCAGATCTATAATTTTTTAAATTATGAGTTATTGAGATTAATTGAGCTTTTGTTTGTTAGGGAAGGAAACACTGCACACTTGCTTTAGTATATAAGAAAGATACTAGAGATTAGCCCATGTTTAAAAGAATTGCATGGTTTTACTCTGTATTTTTTTTTCAAGTTTTTCTTTTTAATTTTACCCCTTAATATTTATTTAATAAAAAAATTACTTTATTTTCTATAGAATTTTCATTAATTTTAAAAATAATATGGGTTATCTCAAATCTTTTATTTGCCATTCTCTATTAAAAATTTTTTATTAAAATTTTATTTTGAATTAAATTAAATTATTTCAACCAAATATAAGCACAATATGAAATTATATTTTATTTTTATGGTTAATTAATGCTATTGTTTTTGCTTTGTTTCTCATTGATTTTTTTAATCTTATTATTAAATTAATCAAGTTTACTGAACTTAGTTAAGTCAACAACTTGAGTTTTAGATTTTTTTTACTAATTTAAAAATATTAATTTTGTCTGAATATTATTTTCCAATACTAAAAAAAATTTAATTCAGTCTATGACGTAAAAAAATTCCTATAAAAGTAATAATTTGTGTTTCGGATTCACCTAGCAAGATGGTCAATGAGACTTCTCAAGAATTATTCGAGACTCGCAAATTAAACTCTACTTTTATAATCTTAATAGAATTCATTATAAATAATGAAAAATTACCATAAGATAGACACGTTTAACTAATATATTTCACTTTTATTTGCATACTGGATTTTTGTTAATTCGACTAAAAAAATCTATTTGGGCCGAGAAATTCGTTTGCTAATCTATCGTGACCAATGATGGGCCGTGGACGTGAATCTGAATCGTGGATTCACAATAAAGAAGACATGGTCATTAGGTTCATAGACGACGCATCACTTGCAGCATCAATCCAAAACAAAAAACCGACCGCTTTCTCGTTTTCCCGCAAGCAAACGAAGAGTTACCAGTTGAGCATTCACCTGTGAAATCGAATCGGAGAATGAAGTTAGCTTTAGATTTCGGAAACCGAATTTAGAAACTGGAATCGGATAACTCATGAAGTACCATCACCAGAATCTGTCACCGAGAATGGCTTTTTCTGGGCTGTTCCTCCTTCTTCTACCCATTTTATCTCCTCATCTCTTCAGCCCATTGAGCAGATCCTATCCTTTCCTCTTCTCCGTACGCTCTGCTTTCTATTCACAACATTTTTCATATCTATCTGTGCCTGTACTAACCTGTAAATTCGTTTCATTTGCAGGAGTGGAATGCACCAAAACCCAGGCATTTGCCTCTACTGAAAGCTGCTTTAGATCGCCATATTGTAAGTGTGTGCCCCCCCTTTTCTTTCTTAAAATTGGTCAAGAAATTTCAAGTTTGCAGTTTTTTACCTTTTCATTCAATCATTTATTTATTTATTTTTGTTAGCCTGTTGGACAAAAGAATGAGCTGTGGTCTCCTTTGCCTTACCAAGGATGGAAGCCTTGCATTGAACCCACCACGATTCACAGTAAGCATTGACTGTTTAGCTAAAATAATAAACCAGATTTGTTGTCAATTAAATTAGGAAATAAATGAGAAAATACAATTTCTAACAATGGTTCTTACATTGAATGTTATTCAAGCGTTGCCAACAAAGTCCCAAGGATATATCCAAGTGTTTCTTGATGGAGGGTTGAACCAACAAAGAATGGGAGTAAGTAACTGTATTGCCAAAATACATGTCTGTTTCTTCTTCTTTTCTTTTTTTAAATCCATTCTGTGAGAATTTGACTAATCCTTGCAGTGATTTCTTGTTTTTGTTACTAAAGATATGTGATGCGGTCGCCGTTGCCAAAATACTGAATGCAACACTTGTGATCCCACACCTTGAAGTGAATGCTGTTTGGCAAGATACAAGGTATTTTGCGAGTAAGCTACCTTTGCAACCTCTCTTGCTTTCTAGATTGCTGTAGAAACTCGAGACCTTAAAGTGAATGTTTTCTTGCATGCAGTTCATTCGCGGATATATTTGATGTGGAACACTTTATTGATACCCTAAGTCATGATGTTGCAATAGTTAAAGAACCACCCAGTGAGTACTGGTGGAGCACAAGAGAGTATTATGCTACAGGCATACGAGCTATGAGAATCAAAACAGCACCTGTCCATGGTTCAGCTGACTGGTATCTGGAAAATGTATTGCCTGTGTTGCAGAGGTTAGTAAATTTTTTCATTAAATTGTTTTGAGGACCCCAATGATTTTATTGTCAGAGTTAAAAGAAAGCCATTCCACGTAATTTATTGAATCTATTGGGTAATTATTTCAAATTCTGCTATTCTTCTTTTATTAATTTATTTTCCTTTTATGGATGCTCTTTGGTATGTCCTCCTTGCACGTTGATAAGTCTACTTTCAGGCATTCTTTATTCGACTTGTATTCATTAAGGAAAATAAGTGAAGAATAGCTAGGTTGGTGACCAAGAGGTGTTGTCAAAATGAAAAACAAATAGAGCAGTGTGGCTTGCTTTATGCATTGATTACTTGGCATCATTTGGTTTGAAGAGCCACATGACAATTAAAACTATTGTGCTTTATTATAAGCTACCTCTGCTTTCAATTTCATCATTGCATTTTAAGCTATTCTGCCAAAGTTCACTTGAACTATCTTAGTTAATGATTTGAGCTGGAAAATATGCAAGGACCCATCAATATATCTTCAATTTACTGCAATGTGTTGATTCTTGCACTCATAATTGAATTTTAACGTTGCAGTTACGGAATTGCTGCCATTGCCCCATTTTCTCACCGCCTGGCTTTTGACAAATTGCCCCCAGATATCCAACGCCTACGTTGTAAAGTCAATTTTCATGCACTAATTTTCGTTCCTCATATAAGAGTGCTAGGAGATACACTCGTTAATCGTCTCCGCCATCTGTCTGAGAAGTTTCATACCTCTGGAACTGGATTCCTAAAGGAGAGGATGAATGATACCGAATCAGAGGGGTCTGGAAAGTTTGTCGTGTTACATCTTCGCTTTGATAAAGTATGTTCTTCAAATCTTTCAAATGATGAACAGAAACTTTTCATATTTGGATTTGGGAACCTTTCTGGACTATATTAAAGGAGTTAGTTGCAGAATTGGACATTTTTTTTCGGAAAGTATGAACTTTCTTGCACTTCATCATTTGTAAATGTACATACCTAGATAGTCTTTAAGAAATCTAAAAATTGTTTGTTGATCATGCATTGTCAATGAAAACCTGCATCTACAAATGCATTATAATCACCCATCTTGATGATTGCCTTTGATTACTATCACATACTATGTGTTTATCACTCTAGAGTTTCCTTTTAAAGCAAGCATGTTTTTCAATAGCTCTTACCCTAACCTGACCCCATTCAGGACATGGCTGCTCATTCATCATGTGATTTTGGTGGGGGTAAAGCTGAAAGACTTGCTCTAGCAAAATACCGTCAAGTGCTTTGGCAGGGAAGAGTCTTAAACTCTCAGTTCACTGATGAGGCATTGAGAAAACAAGGGCGTTGTCCATTGACTCCTGAAGAGATTGGATTGCTTCTAGCAGCTTTGGGCTTCAGCAATAGCACCCGTCTCTACCTTGCATCACACAAGGTTAGTATTGTACCTTCTTTCTTGAAAATTGAGAAGCTTTACATTTATTTCAGGATTCACAATTTAGGATTGTATGTTGTTTGTCAATTGCCTTGCTGAAATAATAGACTTTGCTCTCCTGTGAAAATTTAACAGTTGTAGGGATGCCATTTTCAGGTTTATGGTGGAGAAGCAAGGATCTCTGCTTTAAAGAAATTATTCCCCCTTCTGGATCATAAAAAGAGCCTTGCCTCTGCAGAGGAACTGGCAAAGGTTGACGGCAAGGCTTCCTTGTTGGCTGCAGTTGACTATTATGTGAGTTTGCAGAGTGACATCTTTATCTCTGCTTCTCCTGGAAACATGCATAATGCTTTGGTAAGAAAAGATCTCTGTTGACTTATATTTATAAGCATTTGCTATTTGAATAAAACCAAAGTATTTCTTGAAGATTGGCATTAAGTACTATCCATATCATGAATTTTCATGGGCTATGTGAAAGGGTTAGATCCGATGCTCTCAGTCATATCTAATGTCTCTGGCGAAAGGAACTTTTGCAATACCACAAGTAGCATGTATAACCATGATGCAATTTGGATTTTATGTGTGAATATTGTGGTGCAATATGAATTTTGTCGACCATAAGGTGACAGGGTACTTCTATTATCAGGTTGGACATAGAGCGTACCTAAACCTGAAGACCATAAGACCAAACATGGTGATGTTGGGCCCGCTTTTCCTGAACAAGAGCATGGAGTGGCCAGAATTTCAGCATGCAGTTCTCAGTGGTCATAAAAGTAGACAAGGGCAGATCAGGCTGAGAAAGGAGAGGCAGTCAATATACACATATCCTATCCCTGACTGCTCGTGTCAGTCGTAACTGGGATCGGTACTAAATTTTGAGATTGCATTTTTGTCAGCATTGATGTCCTGGCAAACGCTGTTTGTGGTTTGTACATTCTGGTGTTTAGGTGTAATTCAGGCTTTGTTTCAGCTTCCGATAATGTTGCATTTAGTAGTCACATTGTAAAAGAAGGGGTGGTGATTTCAATTTAGCCACTTGTAAAAGCATCTTCTAATGTAGTCCCATTATGAAAGCCAATTTTTGAAATTCTGAAAATTAGGACAAATAATAAAATTGCCAGGCGGCCATGCCCGACCATGACCGATTAACGTTGAATCGAAATCTTGAGTTAATGTGGCTGGTAGATAATATTTGTTTACCTTCAGAAACTGTGATTGCTTTAGATAATTGGTCTGAAAGATACATCAATCCGATTTCCTAACTCAATCAATCATCCATCATGAAGATGATATGTCAGAAATTTCAATATAATTCCTTCAACTGAAACATCCGGCGAGTATCCACCGTAAACAGATTCTATAGACCCTAATACCTATTCCCTCCCTCACCTCAATTCCCCCCTGATTGTTCTGAACCTTCTAATTGGCCCGAACTTTCAATTTGACAATTAGTTACACATATAGGCTACTAATAATGACAATGAACCGCATGCAGCTAGGTTTAAAAACACAGCTGCCGCGTTCTTGCATAAATTTAATGGTTAAAGAGGCATAAACTACAACAAGCATCTCGTCACCTTCATCCTGCTGATCGATTTGTGGGGTGCTAGGAACTGTCACGACTGTCTTTCTTATCCTTGCCAGAAGGAGATGGTCCTGCATTCTGGCTGGCAGCCAATTCCTTCGATTCTAGAGGGAAAGTAGATGAATCCATTTCTTCCTCAATTGGAAGAGTTCGTTTTGAGCCCTCCAAAGCAACACCGAGAACAATGTTCTCCTCCAATGAAGGTCTGGTCACTAACGGCGATGCAACAGATCTCTCAATATCCTGCTTAGTCTGTGAAATGTCAGGACTCCCAGTTCTTTCACCGACAGATTCTGTGTTAGAAACTGAGGACACCTCAGGCGTTGCTTCATTAGAGTTTAAGCATTCAGAATTCGGTCCCAATGTCTCCTGCCATCTATCCCCCATATTTCCATTAGACTGCTGTGCTCCAGGACTGTTTTTAACTGAATTGTCAGGCATTGAACTGATAAGTTGAGGATCAGATGCCGAGACATCTGAGACCTTAGAATTTGTGCTGGAGTTGGAAGTAGATTTTGCAATGACCTTATCTCTTTTTGAATCAACAACCGGCATTGATCCAGCCTTGGTATCTGCTTTCAACTCAGATACCAGGGCTGCTTCAACCTTTGCGTCTTTTTCCTCATTAGCACGGAGTGAACGATTTGAAGCTTTAACTTTATCTTCACTGTTAATTTTATAAGAGGGCTCAACCAGCAATAATGGATGGTTAGCAGTGGCTCCAGAACGTGTGAAAATGGAGTCAGAAAATGGCACATTCTCCAAATCAGCCTCACTGTATATTTTCTGTACTGTACGAATGGGTGTGGCAAGCCGAGCACGATGATGGCTGATTACTCTAAGAAGATCCAAGAGGACTGCTTCCTGTACCATTCCATTAACAGTAACAGGTCAGTTTTGCTTCAAGTACTAAGATAGAGCAGATCAGCAGTCACCCCATCCAATAAGGTTGATCTCTCTTCTATCAGATAAAACAATACATTGTCATTCCAAATGTTATTACGTCAAGTAGATGACCAATAACTGATGGCTTATAGGAACCGAGTGGCTCTGTCATTATTTACTATTAATGGTCTCTCAGCATCTCAAACAATGCTGTCAGAATGCTTGGTTGGTGAGCAAAAGCTTTCTGGACAACAGTGAAATCTCTTTGCTAGTTTTGTTTCAGGTTTCTTCCATATATCCTTCAGTAATAGACGCATAATCACAGCATGGCTAGACTCTAGCAGTTGCAACTCAGATACCATAGAGAAAATATTAACAACAGCAACGGAAATAAACTATTTGTCATCATGGCCTATAATATCTGGACACTCACATTTAAGTATTAATAACAAATTAGTCCTACCTTTACGCACAGGTACTCTTCAAAATGTGAGGTTTTCACAAAGCATGAAACCAAAATCTGCATCAGAAAAACATTATGACATGGGAAAAAGGTTAATGTTGTGTTTCTAAATAAGAAACCCATAATAAACACATTTGAAAAGCTCACAGAGTTGAGATACCCAACAGAAAATGTCAAACAATTGGAAGATATGATCATCCAGATGCCTTTAAAAACATTACATGTGATTGTGCAGAAATAGCTACCTCTACATGTAAGAGATCTAACAGATCTCTTTTTCTTGAAGAAAGAGAATGATATGTTTCAGTTGATTCATAATTGTGATCTGGGAAACTTCAGGTTTGATTATTTTTCTGATGGTAGATATTCAGTGACACTGCTCAACATTCATGAGCCAGTAAAAACATCATTTCAGAAAAATTGATGCAAACTGATGAAGTCCAGAATCTCAAGTCACCAGACACTTCATGTGTTTGACACTATAAAATATATAGTCATGACAAATAAAGAAATTTCACTACCAAAGAGAAATTAATCAAAAATAAGGCCAAGGAAATGAATTCCCGTTATCTCTTTCCAGAGGTCACTTCAACTGTCTTGTAAGGGCTTTCATTGTAAAAGCAGGTGAAAGAATCTCAACTCAGAATAAGTATAATGCAATTAAAGCCTTACCATAAGAGCTTGATTCTCTGGATTGATATTATCCAGGAAAACTCTTCTGTGCAACCTTTGCTGCTCAATTTGTGGATTTTTGGCCAGAACTTTGCGCATATCAGCTACAATATTCTGCATGTAGAAAATGCGGCTCCTTAACTTATATCCTCCTTTCAGGTCAAAGAAGCACCAAAAAGTACTAGATTGTTATAAAATATTTACAAGCAGGTGAACCGGTATTCCTCCTCACATTAATTTTTTTGACATCCAAGTGACTGATGGCAAGGTGGGTCTTGATGCGCCAATGGGTCTTCTGGCTAAGATTTCTGACAATACTCACACTGAACTTGTGGTTCGGAATGTGAACAGCTTCACGATCATCTCCTCTTATAATTGTTGGTGACCACCAGCCCACATGCTGGAACAGCATGAGAGTTTAATGAGATAAAGAACAATAAATGGTTAAAGCACATAGAACTCAGTTTCTTCTCTCTTTTACAGAAAGGAATCATATCATTGATTCCTATTTCAGTTTAGATGAAATTGACTGAAGAAAAAATAACATGCATATACATGATATGTTCTGAATAGTCTTATTAATACTCCCTATTTTCCTGCTTCACAATACGATGGAGAAAAGGACAAACCTCAACAGTACCAGAAACTTCATAACCTTCAATTTTTGTCTGAATCCACTCATTCAGAACAAATGGCCGTGTAGCATGGATCATTATACTTGAAAGGAAATTTGTAAATATCTGAATGCACAAACCAATCAGGTAAGTGAAGATCCATTTAAGGTCAACAAAAATCATATGATGTATCTTCAATAGTAGAATCCACAATGAGTGATTCTAAAACTGCAGTGAGTTGTCGCAATGATATGCCTAGCAAGCCATAATTTACCTCTCGACCAGCAAGCGTGAGCAACACTGTACCAAGTCCTCCAGCTGTGAGCCACTTTTGTGTAGAGAAACCCAGCAATTCCATGAACAGAGATACAGCAGCAATCCAGACTGCTGTATAAACAGCTTTTCCAGCAAAACTAAAGCCCATCTGCCAAAGCAAGAGAAAACTACTTTATTCACGCGCTTAAATCACAAGCGACCTCTCTATAGGTAAATTTATAATCACGTGAGTCCTTGAGCAAAAACTTCCCAACAAAACAAATGAATCAAACACAACACTGATATACTTTCTAAAACAAATAGAAATATGATGAGCTTTAAAACGTGATAGCTTTCAAGAGAATGGCAGGTGTTCCAACATTTGGAAATTATGGCGTGATAGATAAAAAAAGAAGCAGCTTGCACTGGTTGTTATGGGAACTCAGCAGAAGGTGAGCTGATGTATTGGCTTGAGATACTTTGTCATCTGGCTACAAATTGCATCTCATTGATTCCAAGAATTAAATTATAGACCACTTCAAGAAACACGGTGTCAAAGAACTATCTCAACCCAAAAGCTTAAACTATTAGGTGAGATTCCAAGGTATAATTATATTATTCTTTAACATACAACACATTTAATATGCATAAGACATTCCTAGCATTCTGTGCAGTCTCAGTGTTGGTCACCATATTTAATCAATTATTTCTTCAAGTGTTCCAGGATGAAAGTATGCACTTCTCCACTACAAGTTCCTGAGAATTGCAGCACTAGAAAGATGTTAAATATAGTAGAAAAATTTAAAAATCAAGGAAAACATACATTTCTCGCATCACTGGATTCATTTGTCTCTGTGATGAATTTTTGTGCCTGTTGAATCAAGCTGTAAAGGGAAAAAAAAAGGTCATATCTAAAAACATAGTTCCAAGTCCTCATATGAAATTGAAAACCAAAATACTGGGACAATCGACAACCTAGAACCTTGAAATAATGGTATCATATCATCAACATCCAATGATAGCCAACAGCACTTGAAGCTTGAAAGTAAAAGTACAACCAACATGCGTAACCAGAAACCAACATAAAAATTGGGTTGCTAAGTGATTAGTGGAAGTGAAAGAGCTAGCAGTGAACCCATCAACCAGAAATCAAGTATTTGAACATTTCTAAGAGTAACTATAAATGGATATAATTCCTAAAGACTAAGTGTGGGACCCAGGCAGACATACCTGGACAAACAATAGGCAAATGCCACCACGGTTGATAATGAACGTACAAAATTCAGAAGTCGTTGTTTCACAGCCTGGCTCACTTCCGATTGTAGAACTACTGGATCTAATGCTCTGCAATATACTGGCTATAGTTAGTGCTAAGCGAATGATGGGTACTGTTTCTGGAAAAGAATTAACTCAACTTCTTCCTAATACCTGCAGATGAGAGTTGCTCCAGTCCAGAACAGCAAAGGCTGAAGATAAGAGGTCATAAAATAATGTGTGCTACTCTTTTTCCAACTATTATCAGATTTCTGCAGGAAATTTCCAGAAAGGAGTGGATCTGGAATTATATGATTGAGATAACAAAGCAGGATTAAGGGATCATTAGACCCCTGTTAAAGTAAAAGGCATGTAAAATGGTAATATAATCAATACATGGAGAAAAATAGTCCTTCCCAACCATATGAGAGGGCCAAGTCCCCATGCAGCAAAGGTAATGATACCAATAGCTGGGATCAATTTAAGCACCAGATTACTTCCACGAAGAGCATCATAGGATCTGCATGACACATCAAAAGTGTTAAAAAGACTTCTTTCTAGACAACACATTTCATAAGAAGGGGGGGAAGGAGATGAAGTATTGCAGGAAATTGTCATGCAATTCACATTTAAGATGCGAACATATTTTTGTGTTAAATACAGTTGATTGCAGTTTAATTGATATTTATACTCATTTGTGAACTCAAATACCAAATATAAACCAGAAATTAAGGCATGACCACACAGCACTTGCATTAGTATGTGGATATGTGATACAAAATTCAGTCGCCCCATTTGAACAAATGCTCTGCAGGGATGGACACAGAAGATGCAAATGACATGTGAATATACCTTGTAAAGGCCAATGCTGCAGATTTCAGAACGGGAATCTCATTCCCTCCACCTGAAGTTAGAACAGATCGGCAGAGGAACACATTGCATCTGGAAGGTACAGGACTCGGTGGCCCACGTATGCTGTTTAGAAAATGAAGACCCGAAGGATCCTGTCGCTAAACATGCAACACGCAGAAATTCCTATGGTTTCAGACTCTTCTTACACAACAAATAAAAACTCATTATAAAAGAAATGTAACACAGAGTGAGAATAAAAGAGTAGCATCAATAACCTTCATGGACAGATTGAGATGAGAAATTTAAAACAAAAGACCACTAGTAATTGGGAGGGATTGCTTCTAAGTAACGTGTAATTCTTTTAAATCCATACCAAGAATTGAGAAGAAAGATTGGCATTAACCAGCTGCACTCTGCTCGCACTCTGTGAAAAAACAGGGAAATATAAACAGACCACATAAATTTCAGTTTTGTATTCGCTTATTGGACTTCAATTCATGTGGATTTAAATTAAAAAAAAAAAAACGAAGAATTTCTTACAGTATATTGATTATTGCATCCATGACAATTGCGAACCCTGAGTTCATGAGACAATTTCATAGAACTAACACGCGTCATACTCAAATTCAATGTTGAAGATGCTGTTGCTTGTTGCTCAATATTTCAAACTCACTTCACCTTAGAAACTCTAGCCTAAACTATGTTTAAAATCTGATTGCACAGATCAAATACGTATATTAGTGTACAGAACAAACAATTATTGAAACCTGCCAAGATCAAATTTTCAGTGCATGAACCAAAACAGAAACTACATCAGCAATTAAGAACATGAATCTTGGAGCTAAAATATTGTAATATAACTTTCTTTTTAAGCCTAATGTAACAGGACTTTGACTTAATGCTAATTATTTTAGAAGAGGCTTCGATTTTCCTTCTCTCCACTACTTTCTCAACAACCAGAGACAAAAAGAACTCCAGAACCTAATCAAAATCTAAACTGAAACTTTGAGTTCTTTTATCAGGAAACAAACGATGACACCTTCCGGGACAATTAGTGGGAAAATAAAGAGGGAAGGAGTAAAGAAATTGGATACCCTAGAGTTTCTGTAAGTTTCTTCGCACTTTCTACTGGGAAAAAAAAATAATGAACGGAGACTTGTTTTGTTAGGGAGAGTTTTGAAGTTGCCAAAATGGTTGGGATTACGCTAACGTGAGCATGAGGTTGAATTTTGCTAGTGCCCACGTGGTCCAATAGTATTACACAATTTCGGATTTTGTGTAATTCTTTTAGGGATCCTTCGAATTTTTTAATCTTTTATAGCATACTATTTATGTGGATATTTATGTGGCGCCTTGCCGGCTCTGGTCCTTTGCTAACATGCGCGATACGCGTGTTGTTGTTTGCTAGGCGACAACTCAACTAAAACCCCAAAAAAAAAAAATAATCAAATGAACAGAATTAAAATTGAAATATAAAATAAAATTTATTTCATATTTAAAGTTAAAATTAAAAATAAAATTTAATTTAAAAAATGGTCCAAAAAATTAAAATAAAAAATAAATTTTTTTATTGAATAGTAAAATTAAAAACAATTAATTTAGGAAAAGAAATAAAAAAAATGAGGTTAAAATTTAAAAAATAACATGTCTCGAATTGAGATTGGATTAAAAAATTAAAAATAAATCAAGATTTTATAAAATGATCGTACTAAATTAAAAATTAAAATAATAATAACTCAAGTGAAAAATCTCGTCACTCAAAGGATAATTTTAAAATTTTACATTAGCAATATAAATTCAAGAGAACAAAAAAAAAAAGAAAATAGAGGGGGGAAGCATTGACAACGATTAACTATACAGCAAATTAAAAAGGTTTTGTGGTGCTTTTAATGACATGATGGAAGTTACAAACATAAAAAAAAAATTATTTAAATAATACTTGATATTTACTTAGGTTAAATCACCCGTTCTTTCCTTGACAAAAATTTAAAAAAAATAGTAAAAGGACTAAAAAACCTTGAACACAAACTTTAAGTTTCTTTTTTTTGCTTTTGAGGATAAAATTATTCTTTCATTGGATTTTAAAAGGTAAAGTAACAAAAATATCTTTATATGCCAAATTTAAAAAATTAATTTTCAAAAGGCAATATAAAAGTCTAAAAAAAATCTACCCCCAATCAATTTTTTAATAACCATCATGACTTTAATGTTTTTAATAACTAATGCAGTGATTTTATGCAAGAATAGTTAAATTATTGTTATACTCTTCTAGTAAATAATGCTTATGAGTTTATATAAATAATGTTTTCCCACACACAATTAACTTTGGCCAGTATAGAGAAAAGGAGAGGAGTACACTTTAAAATGCCAATAATTTCTCCTGGTTTTTAGGATGTTTGGTATTTTTTTGTTATATTTGATATGCACAAACAACTAAGAGTTAAAATAAAAAATGAATATATATTTATTTTTATATAAAAAACAACAACTAAAAAACTTTACATTGGATTTTCTAATTTATTTCTTGAGAAGTAAAGTTCATATTAATTAAATATATTAATTATAATAATACAGTAAAAGAATGATTTGATGTCGAAGAGCTTATTTGTATTATAATAATTATTATTTTTAAAATATTTTTTAACATGTTAAAATAATAATGTTTTATTTTTAATCCTAGTATATTAAAAAAATCAAACTTTGAAAAAAAAAATCCAGCGTAAAAACAAACATGCCGAAAAATTAGATTGAAAGCTTTGAAAAAACAATTTCACGTGGCCAAAAGTTCCAGATCAAATTTTGTTGTTTTGTGAACGGGTAATGGGCAGTGGAGTTTTATGGAACAGATTTGAACAGCACACGGCAATCCTTGTCAGCACTTATCGATGGACATTGACCTTGGTTCCAGGAGAAATATAAACTTCGGCAAAAAAAACACGTGTGTGGTGCGTGGATATTCTTCAACGGCGTTACGTGTGTGGTCACGTAAGAAGACGAGTTTACGCTTCTTGTGGGCCTTCGCGAATGGACGACCCAATACCTCCACGTCATCGTCACTTGGAAACTATGTCGCGGTTGCCAGTTAACACGTAAGGTTTGACATTTTGGGAAGCAATGATTAGATTTCACGGCAATCGGAATCTAAAAATACTAAATTTTAAAAGAAAATTGTCTTCCATTGAAAATTTATCAAATTTATGTTACAGAATAAATTAAAAATATATATAAGGCTGAATTGAGCCTCTTGTAATTTACTCGTTTTTTTTTTCCAGAAATTACTTTATATTCTAGATCAAATGAATTTCTCAATTCAAATAAAAAACCAAGCTATTCTCGTATAATTTATCATGAATTTCCATAAACAGTAAATCATAATCTCTCTAATTTCTCTCTACTCGTGATGACCTGGGAGTTGCTAATCTGTTATTTTTAATTAAAATTCCTTCCCTTTTCTCGTTTTGAAGTAACAAAATCCCTGTAATTTTTCAGTAGGCAAAGCTAAAAGCATGGCAGCCCATCGATCATGGTGGAAGTTTTTGAGTTTTAGGGTTTGAATTATTGGATGTAGGGTTGAGTTTTCGGTTTTATCTTTTAAATTATTATAAAGAAGGATCTTGTAATGTATAACAAAAGAGGAGTAAGATCATTGAAGAGATGGCCTAATCTTGGTAATTAGTACATAGATTTTTCAGACATTTTAATATTTTTTCTTATCATTATGTAAAAATTAATCATCCAACAGGTTGAGATGGCAGTATCCCGTTGGAAACTTGAAAGTTGAAGCATGTTCACCTTATATGCTACAACACAAATCAAGTCAACAAGGTATTTTAACTTTCAATGAATGACCATATTCACTTCACTCTGTTTAAAATTAAAATCACATGTCACATATTTTGACAGTGAAAAAATATACTAAAGCATGTTAATTTTTAAAATTCATGATTGAAATTATTAAATTTAAAAAAATTAAAAATTTATTTTTTAATTAATTAAATATTAAAAAAATAAAAAATACCAACCATATAAAAAAAATTAAATTTAAAATTTTTAAAATAAAATAAAATTTATTTTTTATTGAATGTTAAAATTAAAAATTAAAAATAACTTTAAAAAAAGAACCTTAAAAATTGTAAGAGCCCTAAACATGGTTTGTAGGGGCAAAATTGTAATTCTGCCCTACTTTTTTTGATTTTTTGGTTGTAGCAGGCAGTGGACACACTAGCCATCATCAGCTGCAAACCTGACATCGAGAACCAGAATTGCCGCTACAAGCAGCAGCACAAGGCTGTGGCCTCGCGCATCGTCATCCATTACGAGCCCATGTGTCAGGCCAGGCGCGCTCGCAACGAGCGTGGTCGCTGGTGGTGACGCAGCCACCCCAAAACCATTTGTTTTTTAGAAAATTATATTGACCATGTTGGATAGTTGGGTTTTTATTTGACTTTGCAACTAGTTTTTGAAAATTTACATTTTATACCCTGAATTTTAAAGACAAGTAGCACTTCACGTCATCAAGAGGTGGCGTAAAAAAAAAGTCAACAAAAAATATTTTTATTTATACAATTGCTATTGTATTTTAAATAATGAACGAAAACCAATCAAGCCTAAAAACAACAAAAAAAACCCTTCTAAGTGACCGTTATTTTTTTATTTGTTTTTGTAATAAAGGCATTTTTCATTGTTTCAATAATAACAAAAATATCATATATTTTAATTTTCATCAAGATCTCCACATTCCCCCACCACTTCCGTCCATAATCAGCCATTATCTACCAAGAAAAGAATCCAACAACCTCCCCTTCATCAACCCCAACGTTTCCTTCCCATAATTCTATCAAATAAACCTGTCAAGATTTCACAAGCCCCGCAACCAATTTTCACATATCTTTTATCCCTTTTACCATAATTTTATAAAATAAATTTGTCAGAACTCCACGATCCATACAACCAACCAATTTTCACAGTAACTCATCGACAGCATTTTCTATCCTCTTTTCACTATAGTTCCATTAAATAAACTACTTGTAATCAACCTCTTCCATTCTGGTGGTTTTCGTTCTCCCAACCTCTGGAAAGCCGGTGGTTCTTTCAGCCACATTCTCTCAAGCCCGTCAACGCTAGTGGTATTGTCAAGCCCTTGATCCTCGATTTTCTCATTCTTTTATGAAGTTTTCTTTACTTCATGCCCGTTGAGTGATTTACCAAGGAACTTTTTTTACCAAATCTGAAAACATCCTTTACTTTTTTTTATTTTGGGTACTTTTACATGTAAAAATAAATATGATGAATGAAAAATTAGTTATTCTTATAGATTAAATACTTATTAATGAAAATAAAAAATACTCTAAAGAATAAAAATTTAATTATTTTTATGGTAAAACTATTTTACATCAATTGTTTTTCAAAATAACAATCTATTTAATACATTTATCACTGCCAAATCTATAAAATGATATTTATTAGTTGCTAGTAAAATATACTAATAAATGTAGATATTTTTTAATTTATGACTTCATATTTTTATGAAACTAGATAAGATATTGCAAAACGATTTATTTCTAACATGAATAATTTTTTTTTATTTGTCACTTGACATTAAATTACTTATTTTTACGAGTTGAACACTATTTAAAAGGAAATTTCGAGGAGCTGGAATATCATATGGTCATCAGATAATTCATGCTAAATGTCTGCTAAATATTCATTTTCAATCACTATTAATGAAATTTGAGTTTTGTTAATTGGAGGGGTAATGAGATTGAGAGCTAGTTGAGTCCCCGTACCAAAAAAAATATTAAGGGACTATTCAGAAAAAAATCTAATTTTCAAAACCAATATTTTTATTTTATGATTTTCAAAATTTGTATTGAGTTTCAAAAATAATCTTCCTGTTTTAAAGCCCATCATTGAGAATTTTATATTTCCAACCATACACAAATAATCATATCCTCGATAATCAATTTCCCCTGGCATCAATAATAACATGCTTAACAAACACCCTCAAAGGTTCTGTCAACTGACTCGTCTTCTCCTTTGTTGTGGATGTGTTCACAACCAGTTTTGCTTTTGTCGAATTCTTAAACGCCTCTGGTCTGAAGCTGGAAGATGTTCTTTCAAAAAATCTAAATCTGCCTTGGGCCTGGCCCATCAATACAGGTAACGGTTTCCCCCGTTAAAAGATGTATAGATGAATGGAATTAAGCGGAGTCGAATATCCAGACGAAGCTTGTGTTTCGTAGTTGAATCATATATTTGACAAACTTTATAAATAATATTTTGAAATCTTATCTAATATTTTAAATTTTTAATTAAAATTAGATTATAATATAGTATTAAAATTTTATAGATTGAATAATTATGAATTCAAATCTTCTCACCCTGATTTATTTATTACAAGATAGTATAAATTTTAAAAAATAATATAAATTATATTTTAAATTTTTATTTATTAATTTAAATTTTTGGTTGAGATTTTTTTGATAAATTATAATGACATGTGCATTAAATATAGAAGGAACAGATTAAATTGATCTTCATAAACAACATACTTGCACATGCATGGTATTTTCAAATAGCACAAACTCTAGTTTTGTATGATGTGATATTTAATATCCATCAGCTTATACATCATAGTAAATTTAAAGTAAAATAAATGTTTAATAATATTAACATATTGATTACCATCCTTAGAATATTTTTTATTGTAACTAATAAGGGTTCTATTTAAGTGAAAGACTCAGTTGGAACATTTTATTTATCTTGACTTTCATTATTAATTCGTATTTTCTTTTTAGACTTAATACATACTACTCGAGCCCACACCTTGCTATGGGATGGATCCAAATCCAGTCACTACATTATTAAAAATGCAAGTGCCGCTGTTTTTTTATACACACGATAAAATATTTGAAACAAAAATTAAAAACATAACTAGTGTATTAAATCAAATCAATTAACCACCATATATATGTTAATAAATAAATAAATAAGTGTTGCCTTTCTAACCTAACTGGTAAAAAATAAACTGATCACTGTCCAAATAGCAACATGGTTATAAAAAGAAGCTTCATGTCTTCACCTATCCCTAACCCTAGCTCAAATATAAAACAATAAAATGTTAAATAATTAAATTATGAAAAAAAATTAAGTAAAGTGAAAGGATGGTGATATAGTATATTGATTGTTGAAATTAATGATTTATGGAAACAATCAAAATGACTTAACCCAGTTGGATAACTTGTCTTTTTCTTTTTCCTTCACTTATCCTTCTTATGGTTAAGCTCTGATGAGGTATTAATCGACACTAGTTCAATTAAAGAATGGAAATGAAATCTAATAAATAAATAAATATTAAATTTGCTAAAAAAATGAGAGTTGCAATAAAAAAATTGGGGATCAAGCCACGTGAAAAAATATATGAAAAAAGATGGAATTGTAAAAATAAAATCCAATCCCAAAAACCATTCAAAATAAAATAGATAGCAATCAAAATAACATGAATTAAATTTGATAAATAAAAAATTAAAATTAAATTAAATTAAAAAAATATCAAAAGATAAAACTAAATAACAAAACATTAGCTCAAAAAAAAAAAACCAAGCAAACCTGGTTCTCTTAAACTTAAATTAATCTTTCAAACTTATACCCTGTAAAATCTTATACTCAAATTTAATCAAAAAGCTTAATTGCCAGTTAATTGAACTTTGAATGATGAAATCATGAAAAATAAACTAAACTATATAAAAAAATCATAATAAAAAAATAAGGATCAAATCGCATAAAAAACAAAAATAATAAAGAAGGATGAAAATTATAAAAAAACATAAATTCTAAAACTTATTTAAACCAAGATAAATAACAATAATAAAAATATGAATAAGATCTAACAGATCAAAAATTCAAGGAGGATGAAATTGAAAAAAAAATATTGATGAAACTAAAAAAATATTTTTTTTAGAAAAAAACAATCTTGGATGAATCTCTTAAACCAAAGTTAATTTTTCAAATTTACAACTCATGTAATCCTAAATTCGAGTTCAATTAAGTAGTTCAATTCTCTACCAATTTAATTTTAGTTGATGAAATCATAAAAAATAAATTAATCTTTCAAACTTATACCTTGTGAAATCTTATACTCGAATTTAATCAAAAAGTTTAATTACCAATTAATTGAACTTTGAACGATGAAATCATGAAAAATAAACTAAACTATATAAAAAAATTATAATAAAAAAACAAGGATCAAATCACATAAAAAACAAAAAGAATAAAGAAGGATGAAAATTATAAAAAAACATAAATTCTAAAACTTATTTAAACCAGGATAAATAACAATAATAAAAATATGAATAAGATCTAACAGATCAAAAATTCAAGGAGGATGAAATTGAAAAAAAATATTGATGAAACTAAAAAAATATTTTTTTTTAGAAAAAAGCAATCTTGGATGAATCTCTTAAATCAAAGTTAATCTTTCAATTTTACAACTCATGTAATCCTAAATTCGAGTTCAATTAAGTAGTTCAATTCTCTACCAATTTAATTTTAGTTGATGAAATCATAAAAAATAAATTAATCTTTCAAACTTATACCCTGTGAAATCTTATACTCAAATTTAATCAAAAAATTTAATTACCAATTAATTGAACTTTGAAGGATGAAATCATAAAAAATAAACTAAATTATATAAAAAAGAATGATAATAAAAAAATAAGGATCAAATCACATAAAAAACAAAAAGAATAAAGAAGGATGAAAATTATAAAAAAAACATAAATTCTAAAACTTATTTAAACCAGGATAAATAACAATAATAAAAATATGAATAAGATCTAATAGATCAAAAATTCAAGGAGGATGAAATTGAAAAAAAATACTGATGAAACTAAAAAAATATTTTTTTTAGAAAAAAGCAATCTTGGATGAATCTCTTAAACCAAAGTTAATCTTTCAAATTTACAACTCATGAAATCCTAAATTCGAGTTCAATTAAATAGTTTAATTCTCTACCAATTTAATTTCAGATGATGAAATCATAAAAAATAAATTACATTAAAAAAAATTGTAATAAAAGAAATGTGAATAAAATTACATGGAGAAAAAAAATAAAGGATGACAATCGTAAAATACATCAACCCTAAAAATTATTCAAGCCAAAATAAATAAGGATTAAATATGACAAATAAAAAATTAAAGGAGGATGAAATTAAAAAAAATCAAATTTAAAAATTATTTTAAATAAAAAAAACTAATAAAAAGAATATGAATTAAATCCAAAAAAAAAAATGGTTACTTTAAAAATCTAAAGTGACATCCACAAAAATTGAGGTGAAAAGGAAAAGAAAAAAAATCAACAAAAAATTCATTATTTATTATAAAACCCCGTCGCATGCATTACCTAAAAATAATAGAGTGTTGGAGCATTGTCGTATGCAATACAAATATTAACTAATTTTTTTATTAATATTTTATATTTATTAAAAAACTAAATTTATCTGTACTCAACGTAATCACAACAAAACAAATAAGGATGAAAAGATAAAATAACCCCTAAAAGTCAATTTATTAATTTGTACTCCCTAACTGTGTTTTTGTCATTGAAATGTGGTAACCACAAGGAAGGAAAAGATGAAAATGACCTGAGCGACAATTTTTTACGTTTTGTTTGTGAAGAGTGATTTAATAATTGCACCGTGTTGAAAGAAAAAATAGAAAGAAATATTTATTTACAGTGAATTTCACAATAAATAATGGCCAGCAATAAGGCCATTGATTTTCAAAATGATAACTATATAGTTTTCAATGAACAGTGAAGTGTGTCCAAGCCTACAATAGTTTTTCCTTCCTTTTTAGTTTTCAATTCGCATCTAAAGCCTAAACAAAAAACAATGCAATGGTTTCGCCGTACATTATTTCATCGCAGAAGTGATTTCAAGATGCATCTAAGTCAGGGAATAGGTAAATTCGTCCTGCTAGATCACATGACGGGAATAATCATTGAGTAAGAGAATTCAGCTTTATTGTGTATCTGTACGGGATTAATATCTCATTAATATCTATAAACATCGCCAAGCGTTGGTGAATCCGAGTGGCTATCAGCTGCCCTGCGAGCGAACATATCATAGTTAATATCATAAATTTTTGGAGCCCGATAACAAAATAGATAGGGATTTCAAAAGGTTGAGATTTTCAGAGACTTGAACCATATTCGTTACGAGAAATCAATTTATTTCTCGATATTTTTTTTTGGTTTGACTGTTACACTGCCAATCTACTTTCTCCTTTTACCTTTCGATACAAATTTTGCAATGATGATTCCAAAAGCGAGCACAAACAGGAAAGTAAACTGGTCGAGTGAACAATAAAAAAATGGTTAGCCGTTGAAGTAGTTGAGATCTTATTTCGAAAAATCTAGCCGCCACTTCTTTCGAAGAGGCCCTTCTTGTATTATTATTACTATTGTGGTATCCAACAAAGATTATTGAAAATATATTAAAATATTTTTTTATTATTAAAATTTATTTTTGATATTAGTATATTAAAATAAATTAAAAATTAATTTTTAAAAGAAAATTCAAAGATATAATTGAACTGCAAAAATAAACAGAATTTTAATATATTTTGAAATTAATAGCTTTGAACTAGGTTCAAAAAATTGATAAATCCTACAAATAATTACTATATAACATTTTTTCAAGTATTGAAGTTACTTTTTTTAAAGATGTTAGGTGTATTCGTGAATTAAAATGTTAAGTGTTAGTGGAAAGATGGAGAAAATCATTTAATTATTAATAATGATTGGTGACGGATAATTAAAAATTAATTCAGTGTGTATTAAAAAAAAATAGAGAAAGAGAGAGATATACTAGAAAAAGAAGTCATAAAATTGCTTGGAGGGTGGAAAGGTCATCAAAAAACCACCAATTTTTTGGAGGTAATGATACTCCTTTTATAATTCGGGTCTATTGAACATAAAAATCCTATAAAATTTAATTTTATGTATTTTTTATTTGTTTTAAGGTGTTTTTTTTAATGTGAATATATGATATTATTTATCCCTACTTGATATTGCAAGCGATCTCATGGAATAATATCAAAAAGCATACTCAATTTACATGAATTTTAGTGATTAATACGATTCTATTCACTTAATAGAAAAAAAAATATCTATATGGTTATTTATGTGCTGACCATCTACTTCGTTCTAGTTAATTTTATGGTCCATTTTCTAGATGCTTTTTCTCTATCCTGAATCAAACTCTAAATAAGCTGCTTGGTATCCTCAACACGCCACACCTTTAAAGTGTCATCATTTATTGCAATTTTCAATTTTGCTTTGTCAGAGATTTTTTTATTGCTTTGTCGGAGATTTTTTTATGATTTTTTACTAAATGAGTGTTTAGAAATGTAGTTATATTTATATTTTTTAAAAAATATTTTTTATTGAAAATTATTATTTTTTATATGTTTAACATACTAATTTTAAAAATATTTTTTTAAAATAAAAAATTATTTTAATACAAAAAATATTTTAAAAAATATCTATAGCTATATTTCTAAAATAAAAATGCAAAAATAAAGTTTTTAGAGAAAGAGAATGGTGAAATTAAGAATAGAGTTAGAGGTGAATTTAGGAGTCAACAATTATATTTATATTTTTTATAAACATGTAACTCGCGTGTAAAATTTCATAATTTTAACTCAGTTATGATTTTATATGCAAGTCAAGTTTAATTTATTGATTTTTAAATTTAAGTTCACACATATAATTTTACAAATGAATTTAGAAAGTTTGATAAAATAACTTCTATAAAAAAAACGCTGAAAGTGATTGAATCTGAGTGGCTATTAATACAATTGGTGACAAATAATTAAAAATTAATTTAGTGCGCATTCAAAAGAGAGAGAGACCAGAAAAAGAAGTCATAATATTGCTTGGAGGGTAAAGAGGTCAAAATTTGACATGAAAAAAACATTATTTTTTTGAAGATAATGATACCCCATTTTACAATTCGCCTTTTAAAATTAAACATAAAAATCTTATAAAATTTAATTTTTTGCATTTTCTGTTTGCCTCAAGGTGGTTTTTTTTTTAAAAAAAAATGTGAATATATGATATTATTTATCTTAATATTACAAGGGATCTTATAGAATAATATCAAAAAGCACACTCGATTTATATGAATTTTAGTGATTAATATGATTCTATTCACTTAATACAAAAAAAAAAAGAAGATCTATATGGCTATTTATGCGGTGACCAACTACTTAGTTCCGGTTAATTTTATGGTCAAATTTCCAGTTGCTCTCTCTCTATCCCAAATCAAACTTCAAGAGTCTGTCTGGCTGAGCGTTAGCATGCATATCTCTTTAAAAAAATATGAAATAATTGTTTGGTTATAAATCGTTAAACTATCAAAACATACGAGTTTCGCCATTTATATGCGGTAGGATCATGATTATTTGAAAGCAGTAAAATGCTATTTTTTTTTACAAGTTTTAAACTGTGTTTTATAAGTGAATTGTATTTTTCACACGAGTGGTTTTTTTTTAAAGTGTATTAATTTTTTAAAAAGTGTTTTTTAAAAACTAGTATAGAATGAATTAAATTTACTTGTATTATAATATTAATTTTATACCTAATAATATTTTATTTAATTTTATCACACACTTACAAAATTATAAAAATTATAGTTTTTGTTGGCTGAATTTTATAGCTAATAAAATTATAAATAGTTTAATAAAATAATAAAAAATATTTTATATAAAATATTATTGATTTTATGATGTAATAGGAGTAGTTAATTCTATAATATTTAAATTTTAAATAATTAATATTTAATTATATATTTTTTTAAAATTATTTTATAATTTTAATTTTAAAAATATTCTTAACCAAATATATTAAATTATTTTTTCTTTACTTTTAATTTCAATTACAGTTTTAATTAAACATCTATTTTTTAAAATTAATTTTAAAATAATATTTTATAAAAAATATTTTTAATTAAAATTAATTTTAAAAAATAAATATTTAATTAAAACTATAATTAAAATTAAAAGTAAACACACCCTAGATAATAACATGCTTGGTGCCCTGGCATGCCTTCAAAGAGCCATCATTGGTGGCTTTAAAGTTTGTATTGTTAGATTGTTTTTTTATGAAGCTTTATTAAGAGAGTATCTAGAAGTATGACTGTATTTATATTTTTTAATGTTTTTATTAAAAAATATTATTTTTTATATATTTTATATTGATTTAATATATTTATTTTAAAAATAATTTTTTTAAAATAAAAAAAATAATTTAATGTAAAGGGAAAAGATAAATTCTTCAGAGAAAGAGAATAATAAAATTAAGAATAGAGTTAGAGGAGAATTTAGGGGTCAACAGTTATATTTATATTTTCTATGAACATGCAAACTTGTGTGTAAAAAATTATAATTTTAACTTAGTTTATTGATTTTATATACAAGTCAAGTTCATTTTATTGATTTTTGAATTTAAGTTCGCATATATGATTTTATAAATCAATTTATAATTTTAACAACAATGAAAAAAAGACACAACAACTGTATTGGTTCGTTCAAATAACCATAAATGTTGTCTTTCAGTTATTTGCTAAGGGGTATTTTTAGAGGGATTTATAAAAATTAGCTTGTGTCATAAACTTAAAATCAACAGAACACAATTCCAAGAAAAAAAAAAATCAATAAAACATAAAATTCGAAAATTATAGATCTTCTTTCTTTTTTATTTTAAAAGGATAAATTTAGAAAGTTTGATAAAATAACTTCTATAAAAAAAACGCTGAAAGTTATAAATAATATATACATGAATTTGACTTGATGAATAAAAAATGGTCTTGCACCCCATACAAGCTAGTTATTTTGAATTGATACTGTTTGTTTTTTCCCAAAAGAAACCCAGGAAGGGGGCGAGGCTGTCCGGATCGGATGCTTTTAGAATACAACTCGGAAGACCACATAGTGCCGTTGCCAATCACCACACCCCCCCCCCCACGTGACTTACCCCACTAAACATTTGAATTCGGACTTGAAGCGCCTTTCCCTTAATTCCACTTCAATAATCTTAATCAATTCCATCCTCCAACACGCCCTTTCAAAAAAACACAACCCCACTCTCTCCTTTCCTTCATTCATCTCTGATAAAAATCCTAATTTCTCCGTCTCCCTCAGGTAGCTCACAGATCTCTGTTTCGTCAATTCATGCGTTACCAGAAATGTTAGCGTGGATTTAAATCTCTCCTTCCTTCTCCTGTTTCTCTAACGTCATTGTGCATTTGATTTGAATCTGGCTCGTGGTTTCAATACTGGATATGGTTTAGGTTTTCGTGCTCGAATCGATTTTGAAAAAAACAGAGATGGAGAACTCGGAGTGCGTGAGAGTTGCAGTTAACATTCGGCCGTTGATCACACCAGAGCTTCTCAATGGTTGTACAGACATCATCACCGTTGTTCCTGGAGAGCCGCAGGTATCGTATCGTCCTTATCTCCTTTTCAAATCTCATTGTCTTACATTTTCCAGGTTTCAATAATTAATACCGTTAAATATCTGATTTTACTTGTTAAATTGACTGTTTTCTTTAAAAAAAATAAATTCAGGTTCAGATCGGCTCGCATTCGTTCACTTACGATTACGTGTATAAGAGCACGGCGTCACCTTCTTCAGATATTTTCAACGATTGTGTTGCTCCACTGGTAGAGGCACTTTTAAATGGCTACAATGCCACCGTCCTTGCATATGGCCAGGTCTAACGTCTAATTTGTTTGATGAATTTCTTTTGTTTGCTAGTCTGTGTATATTTATGATGTTAACACGGGGTGTCTTGTTTGTTAAAAATTAGACTGGTTCGGGGAAAACGTATACTATGGGGACTAGTTACACTGGAGAAGGAAGTAATAGTGGGATTATACCGAAAGTAATGGATAGTATATTTAAGAGAGTGGAGACTGCTCAAGAATCGACAGAGTTTTTGATACGGGTTTCATTTATTGAGGTAAAATCTGCTTCAATGCAATAACTCTGTGTTCTTGTTGTAAAGCCATGTGCTAATTTTCTGATGGTAAATGAACAGATATTTAAGGAAGAGGTGTTCGATTTGCTCGATCCCAATTCGGCAGTTTTCTCTAAAGCCGAAGGGGTGAATTCTGCAAAGCCTGTGGTGCCTGCTAGAGTACCAATTCAGATAAGAGAAACATTAAATGGAGGGATCACCCTTGCTGGTGTCACTGAAGCAGAAGTTAGAAATAAAGAGGAGATGGCATCTTACTTGTCGCGTGGGTCTCTATGTCGTGCAACTGGCAGCACTAACATGAACAGTCAATCGAGGTGTGGATTTCACCATGTCATTACTCTAACTTAGTTTATGTCATTGTTCTGTCACAAGGTTGGTTTAAAAGAGCTCATGGTTTCAAACGGTTAATGAATAAGCCTTTTCTGACCTGTTTTTACTTGAAGTTGTCTAATCCTACCAAAAGAACTTAACATGTGTAATGCAATTGTTGTTATCTCTTTGCACTTTTCTTTGTTAATTTCATCTAAATTTACTATTTTAAAGACTTGTCGCATTGTTTCCAGTCGCTCGCATGCTATATTTACAATTACCATGGAGCAAAAGAAAATTTCTTCCTGTCCAAGCGGAGTAAATAATGATGAATTCGGTGATGACATGTTATGTGCAAAACTACACTTGGTTGACCTTGCTGGATCAGAACGTGCAAAAAGAACAGGAGCTGATGGCATGCGTTTCAAGGAAGGTAGTCCCATTGTTTTGTTACAATGCTGAGAATGAGAATTCCTGATATGATTCAACAGGAATGCTTAAAGTGCAATGTTTGTTTTATTTTGTTTATCTTGTTAAAAAATTTGATGATTTTTCATGTTTTAGGCATCCATATCAATAAGGGTTTGCTGGCCCTTGGAAATGTGATAAGTGCATTGGGTGACGAGAAGAAAAGGAAAGAAGGGGGACACATTCCTTATCGTGACAGCAAGTTGACACGCCTGTTACAGGTAAAGGAGTTAGTTAATGTTGATCTAAGCCTCTAATATCTATGCAAAATCTTGTAACTTTTGTGGTTCATGATTTCTTAAATATATGGTATATTGTTTATTAAAAAAGGCAAGAAAACATAAATAAAAGCTATATATGATGGATCATTTGCAATATTGCGAAATAGTTCAGGGAGATTTCATTGACTGCAGTGAAAATGTAAGCTCTAGATGGTGATTGCTTTTGGTTTAAAGTATTAATTCTCTCATGATAGAAGCTTGCTTATTGCTGTCACTGGAATTTGAATTTCTAGGATTCTTTGGGAGGAAACAGCAAAACGGTGATGATTGGTATGCCATTTATTATCTTTATGCATCACCATCCCTGAAGTTTACTTTTGCATTTTAGATTTCTCCCTTCAACAGTTTGATTGTCGTATTATTATAGCATGTGTTAGCCCTGCTGACACAAATGCAGAGGAGACCTTGAATACTTTGAAATACGCAAATCGTGCTCGCAATATTCAAAACAAAGCAGTGGTAATTTTGCCTTCTTCACTTTTTTGTTGTGTTTTGCTTTGTCATGCCTTTCTTTTCATGTTTGTGACATTTCCCCCCTTGTTCTTAGGTCAATCGTGATCCAATGTCTGCTCAAATGCAGCGAATGAGAAGCCAGATTGAGCAATTGCAGGCTGAACTGTTATTTTATCGTGGTGATGCAACCAACCCATTTGATGAGCTTCAGGTACATCAATTTGTGATAAATAATACCCACATGTGTTCCTTGTCTTCTAAATTCAACTACTTAATGACATGTGTTCTTTTAGATACTCAAACACAAAGTATCACTGCTTGAAGGGAGTAATGCTGAACTACAACAAGAGCTTCATGAAAGACAACTCACCTGTGAACATTTGAATCAACGAGCTGTCGAAGCTCAGGTTATTAAGTTTGCGTGTTACTTTAATTATTATCTTTCTTGTAATGTTTATTTTATATTGATTACAACTGAGTCAATATTTCAGGTTGAAAAGGACAAACTGATAATGCAAATTGAATCAGCTCGAAATGGTAAATCATGGGATGAGATTGACTCCAGTACAAGTCAGGTTAGTGTGAATTCATTGATGCAGTCTTATTGTGGCTTTCGAGATACAAAATTCTTTTTATGACACAAAGTTTTAAAGCATCTTTCAGGATTATGATTTAGTGAAGAAGTATGTATCAAAAATTCAAGAGTTAGAAGGAGAGCTGCTGCATTTGAAAAACTTGTCCAACTCGAAGTGTATTCAATTTGTTGATTATATAAACTCAGATGATGAGAGGTTTGGCTCAAAAAATGCTTTTTTACAGTCTCTAAATGAGTTTTCATCCAATTCTGACACAAAAGCAGCAGACATTTCAGGTAACATATAAGAAATTCTAACTCATTTTGTTGTGCGATTGTTAGTTTTCTTATTTTATATTATTGAAAAGTCTTTTCTCCATTTTTGTATTTCATTTCATGAAGAACACTCCAATTGAATTACTTGGTAAATTTGTTGTTTGGTTGTTGAATATTTAATCTTTAATGTTGGTAATGCTGGTCTCATGTGCGACAAAACCATGCATTTTTTTTTAAAAATCTGGCAGCTTTATGGGCAGGTCACACAAAATCATAGTTAGAGAAGCCATGCCTTCGATAACTATTGATGCTCAGCGTCGTTTTATTTGCTGTTTCTGTTTTTTATATTCAACCTTGCATTTTATTTTCACCAATGAGATGTAGCTGTATAAAATTGTTGAAATCATTTTCCTTTGATTCAAATACAGATGAAGTTGAAGATGAGGAAAAGGAGCTAGAACATTCTTCTCTTCAAGAAAAATTGGACTGGGAGCTGAAAGAACTGGACAGAAAACTTGAACAAAAGGAGGTAAAGGCAGCTCAGCTATTTTTTGTATAATTTTTCCTTTCCACTCCTGTGCGTCAAAATTAGATGTAATATCTACCGCCAACTACTTTTTGGCTCCTGCTGCTGTTTTCTGCTCAATAAACGACCTGCCGGTTCATGAGCTGGAAGAAGATTTTGAACCACAGAAGTTTCCAATTAAGCCACAAAAGAAACTCTTACTAGCTCTGACATAAATTAAATATAGGAATAGTAGGTGTATGTGATTCTTTATGTTTTGACTGTCAAAGACCTGCAGTTCCTTATTTTTGTTCTACAATTTGTTGGCATTTTGAGCACTGCCCTTCATTCCCTTTTCCTTCAATTTTTGAAGGCTGAAATGAAGCGTTTTGCAAGTGTGGATACTTCAGTTCTTAAGCAACATTATGAGAAGAAAGTTCACGATTTAGAACAAGAAAAGAAGGTTTTGCAGGTCAGTGCTTTTGTAATAATAAACATGTTATGTTTCCAGTCTTTCAAGGTTCATGTTTGTATATTAATCCGTCTTTGTTGTCAATGCACAGAAAGAGATTGGGGAATTGAGATGCAATCTTGGCAATATATCATCTACTTCTGATGACGGTGCTAAAAAATTAAAGGATGAGTATCTTCAAAAGTTGACAGTCCTTGAGGCACAGGTGAGTCTGCACAGACTTATACTGCCAGTTGCAATTATTCTTGGATTCATATTCTGCTTTGCAGGTTGCAGAGTTGAAGAAGAAACAAGATGCTCAAGCTCAATTATTGAGACAAAAACAAAAGAGTGATGAGGCTGCAAGACGACTGCATGAGGAGATTCAGAGAATCAAGACTCAAAAGGTGCGATTTTGTTAGACAAAAGGTTTGTTTATAGTTGTTTTAAGTTACAATTCCTTTTATCACAGTATTAACATGCCTATTTGTTTCCAGGTCCAACTTCAACATAAGATCAAGCAAGAATCTGAGCAATTCAGGTTATGGAAGGCATCGAGGGAAAAAGAAGTTCTTCAGGTGCATAAAGGAAAAAAATTGTCTTTAAATATTTAATGTATGATTTTATCAAATTTTGTGCGATCATAATCTACAAAGCTTAAGATAAATATTTTTCTTATAAAGAGGATTGTATTTATCACAGATGTAAAAATGCAAGTATAAAACAATATTTTCCTTTATAACGCCAGATATCTTGTCATTCTTTTCCTTAGAAATGTTATTATTAAAGGAAATTGTATTTATCCTAGATCCTCAATGTTGCTTTCATGCCTCAGTAGATTCTAAATGACACGGAAATTAATTCTCTTTGGATCACATTTTTTATTCATTGCCAGCTTAAGAAAGAAGGGAGGAGAAATGAGTACGAGATGCACAAGTTGTTAGCTTTGAATCAAAGGCAGAAAATGGTAATTGATGTGCATTCAGAACGCTTTTTCTAATTTACAGAAGTATTCTACTGACTTTTGGTATTTCAAAACAGGTGCTACAGAGAAAGACAGAAGAAGCTTCTATGGCAACGAAAAGGCTAAAAGAGCTTTTAGAATCAAGAAAGATTGGTTGGTTGATTCACTACTTCCTGCCCACCCTTTTGTTTTCTGTAAACAATATTTTGTTGAAAATTTACTTTCCTATACTACAGGTGTTGGAAATGGCAATGGTCCTGGAATTCAGGTACTACTTTTAGTCTTAAGACAGAATTGTGCGTTTTGAATGTGCATAAATAAATAATTGTTATTAGGCTTTGGTTTGTTATTTTTCAGAGACTTTCTCCTAACACAATTTATTTTCAATGTGAAGGCTCTGATGCAGGCAATTGAGCATGAGCTTGAAGTCACACTACGCATACATGAAGTACGTTCTGAGTATGAGCGTCAACTGCAAGAGTGAGTCACTGATTTTGCATCTTAACTACATGCATATTCTGTAAAAATCTTCAATTCATTTCCTTTTAAATTTATTTCTTTGTGAGAATATTTGTATCTTCATCAGTATACAGCGAGAGGATGCTCTTGATTTGTTACCTTGCTTATTTTGCTATATATTTATCCAAATGAAAGACATCTTTGAGGCTGCCTATCAGTGCTCTTCCACTCTAGCTAATTCAAATAAATCCTCTTGTTATTTCAGGAGAGCTAGAATGGCCAACGAAGCTGCAAAGTTGAAGGAAGAAGCAGAGATACTTAAACAAACTAATTCAAGGTGATTCGTTTTCTCCATCTTGATTTCCCATCATGGCCTCTTATGACTTTATGTTAACATTAAGTTTGAGGAAGTTAACAATTAGATAATTGGCTTTAACAATGCAGTGATTGCTCGCCAGCGATGTCTCCTGGAGCTAGAAATTCAAGGATTTTTGCTCTTGAAAACATGCTTGCTGCTTCTTCTAGCACCATGGTTTCAATGGCATCGCAATTGTCAGAAGCAGAAGAGCATGGACGGGGCTTTAGTGGAAAAGGACGTTGGAATCAAGTTCGGTCACTTGCTGATGCAAAAAACATCATGAGTTATTTGTTCAATATAGCATCCTCCACCAGGTGATGACCTTCTTCAGTTTTATTTTTCTGAGTTTCTTAAGTCAAAATTTTTTATCAGAACTTTATTATCTGGATTGGCTAGCTTCTTTTCAATGTAACGTGAACAGGGCTATGGTTTTACATGTTGCGTGTAATTGATTTATCCGGATTACTCCTATTTTTTTAGGTGCTTGTTGCGAGATAAAGAAGTTGACTGCCGAGAAAAGGATACTGAAATAAGAGATTTGAAGGAAAAAGTGGTGAAACTGACCACTCTGGCCAGGCATCTTGAAATGCAAAAGGCAGAACTCTTTCATAAAGTGAAGTTACAGGTTAGCTGCTTATCAATTACTTGTTCCTTAATCTGGTTTGGAGTCACACAGCAGATTTAAAAAGAAAAGTTGAATATTAGTCTTGCTTATGGTCCTTAGAATGCATTATATCGTTTACCTGAGCTATGTTGCGTGGAGGATTGATTTTTCTTTTAATGTAATCTAGGCATTGTTAATGTTTTTCTAGTAGAAAAAAATTAACAAGCAAGGAGGGATTGACTTAATATAACTCGGTTACTTTGTTTGGTCTAAAAACAACTTGAATAACCATTAAAAATATAGTTTAACTAAAAAAGATATATATTTTTTTTAATATTAAGACAATAACATATTATATCAACTTGGGTTAACTTGTCAAATTTGTGACTCAATCATGAGACAATGAGAATTTCATATAAAGCAAATCAAAATAAATTATAAAGCATAAATTTTCAATTAACCTAATATTAAAAGATAAAATTAAAAAATCCAAAAAAAACATGAATAACCTTTTAAATTCACGACCCAGATTATAAGATTAAAATAAGTTAGTGTTATTAAAGGTGAGAAGCGCTTAGCCTGAAAAATATTCGAGGTACTTGTCTAAATGAACCAAGGTGTTTAACCTGTATGATATATAAATCTAAAATATATACCAATTAAGATTAGATTGTTAGAAAATCAAAAGAAAATATAAAATATCATAATATAATCATATAAAATTATATTTTTCACCTTTAAAACAAAATAAAATAATTTAAAGTAGCAAGTAGTTATAATATAGTTGTACTTCCACATAAGATCTCTCTTGTTGCCCTTTAATATTCCTCACTCGCTATTTTTTATTTCTTTTTATCAAAGTGAAATTGAAAAAAAAAAAACAAGGACATGAAAACATTAAAATTACACAAATAAAAATATTCATCCAACACATCTAGAAGACTTCAAACATATTCTTGTACATTGCAGTATGCATGTTCATACAAAATTTTAGGTGACAACGTATGATTTCTGTTTATAATTCATGTTATGTAATTTAAACAGTAGATGTTTAAAAACATTTTATATTGCGCCAACTATTAGTTATTTTATTCAAGAATTTAAAATTTAAATTAATTTAACATATAAAAAAATGAAATTTGGTTGATGGTCTAAAGCAAACAATTAAGGCTGGTTACACACACACACACATGTAATGAGGAATTACAAATAAATAATCATAGTAACATTATTGCTGGAATAATGAAAAGTTGAAAACATGTGACGTGGCAAGCATCCAAGCAGACGCATAGTCAACATGATGTAAGTTTGAAACAATTAATAAAAGAAAAAATGGCCATGTTCAGTCCATATATTGACTAGATTAACATACCAATGCAAACTGCATGTGTCATGACTTGGTGAAATAATCTTTATTATTTGCCACCTACGAAGCTCTTCCATAAAATTTTTATATGATATAACTTAGTAGAATTTTTATATGAAAAATTAAAAAACAAAAAGATGAGAAGAAAGAAAGAAAAAAAATTAAAGGAACATCACTGTTGTTCTTCAGTTTTCACCCTTAACTCTTTTTTCTCTACTTCTCATGTGGTGTTTCAGGTTTGTTTTTGTTATTCTTGTTTCAACTTTCATGTTCATTTCTCTTGTTCTTTAACTTTCACTTGAGTTTCTTTTCTTTTTTTTTTACCCTAGTCATAAAACTATCCTTTAATTTTTTTCTTGCATAACACCTAAAAAAAAAAAAACTTGAGTCTTTTATTTTTCATAAAAAAAACAGAAATAAAAAGGGTACCTCTCCAAACTAATTTTAAGTCACATAATTTTTATCAATGCTTGTCCAGTGGTGCCTCTTCAAGCTCCATCGCCTTAGGCTAAGAAAGGAGCTTTGGTGTAGCCTCCGATGCTTAAGCAAGCACCCATATATCTTGTGATAATATTGAGATAACCTTATAGAAAAAAATCAAAATAAATTATGACTTATGACAATACTGAGATAACCTTTTAGAAAAAAATCAAAATAAATTATGAAATCTAATTTTCAATCTATCTATCGTTGAATGATTATATTGAAAAAATATTCAATTTAAAAAAGATATTAAAAAAATCTGAATCAACTCGGGTAAACTCACCTAACTCATAACTCGAGTCATGAAATTAAGATAATCTCATAAAAAATAAACTAAAACAAATTATAGAGTCTAATTATAAATTAATTCAATATTAAATGATAAAATAAAAAAATCAATTAAAAAATTTAATCAACTAGTTAAGCTATTAAATAAACTAAAACCCGAAATAATAGCCATGAGACTAAAATAATCATATAGTAAGTAAGCCATATCAAATTATTAAATTAAATATTGAATGGTAAAATTAGAAGGGAAAACACACACACACACATATATATATATCATTACAATAAATAATAAATTAATATAGTATTACGTGAGGTAGTTGACAATAAAACTACCATCTGTTTTTGTTTTTGTTAATTAATTGTGTGTGGTCTAATTATATATAATAATGCATTACTGACGTCCACCTGTTTGGTACGGTACTATAGTTTTATCTTACATCCAGATGCATGTAAGGTGGAAATGATTCGATTGATTGCTTTAAAATGATCCGATGATAATTCTTTGATGACTTGTATTGCTTTCATTCACTTGTTAAATTGGGGAAAGGGGAGAAGTGGATACCCAATGCAAGGCTGAAAGGTTTGCTACCCGAGATAAGATAGATGGAAGCAACGTTTTCTGGTAAATAGGATTTCAGGGGGGTTTTGCTGGTAAATATGGCTTGCATCATTAGAAATTGTCATATGACCAAACACATATTCCCACACACGAGGATACACGCTATCTTTGCTTGCAAAGTGATTTAGATGTAAGTTTCCCTGTTTACAAAGTGGTATTCAGTCATTCTGAAGAAAGATTCCATCTTTGCAAAAGAATTAGATGGAAACAAATTACAAGATTTGCTAGTATATAATGGGATGTTTTTACGGACAATTGGAGGTCATCAGTTATTTTTGTAGTTTTTTTAATGAATATTTCTTGTTTGAATCTCGTTAATATTGCATTTGGCACCTTGGATTTTGTAAAATCTGGTAGATGTTTCAAACCTAGAAAATTCTGTCTTCAACTTCCTATTTCAAACACACATTCCTACTCAAGGATTTAGATGTGAAGTGCCCTCGTTTACAAATGGTATCCCGTCATTCGTAAGACATCTTTAATCTTCGAAGAAGATTCAGATGGTAGCTAATTACAAGGCTTGCTAGGAAAATTCTGTCTTCATCTTCCTATTTCTATTTTGTTTGAACAATTTCTCAATTTATCAAATACTGATTGCATGATCTATTAACAGAGTTCAGCATTGAAAAAATACTCCACTAAAAGTGAGGTCGATTCTGAAGGATGCAAGCTCGACATGCATAGACAGGTATATTTATAGATACATAAGCTTGTTTTGCTGGATAGTCTTACAAATGAATTCTTCGCTATTCCCTAATCTCATAGCCCTTTTCTTTATTTATCGGTTTGTTTGTTTGTTTGTTTGTTCAGACACAACAAAGCACCCCAATCATATTGGATGATATGGATACATCTGAATCAGAACATTCAGATAATGATTCGATGGATGATGAATGGGTACAATCAGAGAAAGAGGCGACTGACGATGAATGGGTAATGTCAGGGAAGCGGCAGAGAAAGAAAATAAATTTTAAAAACAAAGCCTGTTCTAGTACAGGAGACATCCATGATCCTGAAAACTCCAAGTCAGATTGTTCTGGTGAGGCAGCCACTGCTGTTTCAGTATGTTGTGCTTGTAGTAAATACTCTTTATGCAAGACATCCAAGTGCCAGTGTCGAGCATCTGGGGGTTGTTGTGGGATATCGTGTGGCTGCATGCCAAATAAATGTTCTAATAGAGGAGCTGCTACAATTCCAGATTCGGAACTTGGATCTAATGAAACAGAAAACAATCAGGTCCTTGCTTCTCATGGTGCCATGTTGCTAGAAAGTGCCCTGGTTGAGAAGCCTAGAGAAACAAGTGATGATAGTGTGGTGGGAAGGAAGCCTCTGTCCGATATAGGCAACACGATGGTATGCTCGTTTAGAAGTAATCAATTGGTGATTCTGTTTTTTGCATATTCATTGATGCAAATTGGTTTTCTTTTCTCGGCTCAAGTTCATTATCAACTCTTATTAGTTTCCTCTTTTTTTTTTCCTTTTTCTTTTTATCTTTTAATTCATATCTCCTGCAGGCCAAATCCAATGCACCAAACGGAAACCAGAGAAAGAAATGGCGCAAATCAGTAATTCAGCTTGTTCCTGTTCCTCCACCCACCGCAAGATCAGAAAACACTGAAGCTGCCCCCCAAAAGGCTGATGATAATGGTGCAAGCGAAGCAGACATTCCTTTGAAGTTACCTAGGGCTATGCGATCGGCTGCACCGAACACTGTAAGTGAAACAGATAACAGCGCAAGTGAGGCACAGATTCCTTTGAGGCTACCGAGGGCTATGAGATCAGCTTCACATGGTGGCATCATTCTGAGAGACAGGAATGCTGATCAAGCAGAAGAATCAATAAATAAAGAGACCGGTGTGCTTCCTACCAGAAGCCCTGCCCGACCGAAAAGAACATCCGATGAGAAAGAGAACTACGGCCGTTAACATGTATACCAGTACCGTTAACATTATTTTTTGGATGGATTTGTTTGGAAAAAATGGAGGTGGACATGGAGCTCTATTGGTACCTTGATTGTGTACTCCGATGGGCTGGGTAATTGATTTCTTTCTAGAAATCGAACAAGACAGATTTAGATTAGGAATTCATATCTGTCTCTCCGATGTGATGCTTTGCTCTTTGTTAATGTCGATACAGATTCATATTTCATTGGTCCCTTGAAAAGTTCACCTCTCTTCTCTGAACATTTGATGCCATGGATAGAAATTTAAGCACATTTTAACAAATGGTAAAAAAATTGAAGTTGTTCGGTGTCGTTTTCTACTTCCAAACAAAGTGGGAAAAAACAATTAAGTTTCTTTAACAATGAATTGTTGGCTTCATATATTTTTTATAACACTGGTCTTTAAAAACAAAAAACCGAAATCACGATAATAAACCTCAACTCCTGCTTCTTCTTTTTCACAATCTATTTGAATCATATAATTCAACACAAATTGGTCATATTATTCTTTTTTAAAATATTTTTATTAATTGGAAAATGATTTTCCTAATTTATTTCTTAAAACGATTTTTTTAGTTTTCAATGAGATAAAGAATCCTAATTTTGTTACACATGCTTTATTCTATGTATGGATTTATAATTTTTACAAAGTTCTCACGTTCCATGTAATTCCAAATATATATATATATATATAACAACTCCATCTTGGAGCGCAAACATGGCAGTAAATAGTAATTGAGACACAAATAAAATGGTAGAAATTTTTTATAGAGAGAAACGTGGTGGCATCCCAAGTAAAGAGAGAGAGTACATTTTATTTTTACATTTGTAATCAAACTAGTTATTTAAATTATCATTGTTAAATATTTTTTTATATAAAAAAATTCTATTCACGGATTGTGTTAACCTGTTTTTATAATTAAAAAAATTTTAAGTGCAAATAAAAAATATTATACATACATACAATTAAATAAATCAAAAACTATATTTTTTAATAAATTAAAAAATAATTAAAAATAAACCTAAAAAAATATAAATATAAATATAGATCAAGATAGTTAATCTCGTAAGATAAAAAATTTATTAGGTTGTGTTTTCAATCTTTTTTATTAAAATAATTTTTTTTAATCAAACAATAAAAGAGATAGACACATATAATAAATTGATTGAATAAAATAAAAAATAAAAAATATTATGCAATTTTGCATATATTAAAAATATTATATAAAAATAAAAATATTATTTTAAAAAATAAAATTTATCTATACAAAAGATAAAAAAATTATGGATGAATAAAAAAATCTCTTCAAAAATTAAATACACACAAAATATTTTTTTTAAAAAATATTTATCCAAAAATGTTAAATAAGTAAAAAAAATTACAGTATTAATTGAAATGAAAATTTAAAAATTAATTTAAAAAGAAATTAAAAGCAAGCAAGTCCAGATTTAGACTACCACTGTGATGCTTGGAAAAATAGAACAACGATTTTTTTGCCTTAAAAATTTAATTTTTAAATTATATAAATATAAAAATCCTTAGCAACATCCTTAAAAGAGTTACAAATCAAAAAACATAAAATTAAACCAAGTTAGATTTATCTTCCTCAACTTAAATATATTTTTGAAGCAATATCAAGGCTTTAAAGCACTGCCATCAAACCTATTTTATCACATGAAACTTGTAAAAATAAAAAAAATCCATTTTGATGGTTAAAAATAGCTTAAATAACAAATTTCTCTTTTATTGCTAGAATTCAATGACCTCCTTCTCTAATAATAGATTGAAAAATAACACAAATAAATTTTTATATCAAGAATGATTTTTTTTTAAAATTTAAAAGGACCTAAATTGTTTAAATTGTGTTGTTTTTTAATATTAAAAACCTATATTTTTCATGAAATCTAGCCGTCATCCATGTTTGATTTTTTTTTTAATTTGAATTCCTCTTTTTTTAGTTCCACTCCTGCCTAAAAAATAAAAAAAAAATAATTTTTAATTTGAATGAAGTCTTCCAAAATGAAACTTTAAGCTTTAAGGATGAAAATGAATTATTAAATAACAAACAATAAGTCAGTCTACAGTATTTTGTGTTTGCTTAAGCAGTATCCATTTGCAAAAAGAAAAAACCACATGTTTTAGGTAGTGTTTTTTATTTTTAATTTTTTTTTTTTAAATCTGTGTGTCCGTAAAGATAGAGGGGCTCTTAGTGTTTTTATAACATGATAATATAAGTGGAAGAGGGAAACCAAATCAAATTCAAAAATAAAGACGCTCTTCCGAATCCTCGCAGCTTCACTTGCCAATAATCAGCCGTCGAGGGAGAGGCGATTGCATCAATTCGATCAGATAATCGGCGCTTGAAATGAAGAAGGGAAATCGCAGATCGAAGCGATCAAGCATAGTCGATTCCTCTTCTCCATCTAAAGACGAAAGTGACCAACCACAGCAGAACCAAGATTGCGACAAGAGAGTTCACGACTTGGAGAAAGAAAACGAAGCTCTTAAGGTAACTCTCGGTTTCAAAAACCACGTGCTTCTGATTTGTCGATTTTGCAGACATTTACTTTACTGTTTTTTTTTTTTTTAAATTTAAATCTGTTTGTCTCCTTAGAAGTTGTAGGAAACGAAAAGACACTAGAATCTTGTAAATATTTTTTCAAATAAGGATGTTGGAAATTTTAATTTCAAACTAAGGGAATTACTATTGGCTGTGGTCTTATTAGTATTTCGGTCAATTGATTCAGTGGAAACGAGAAAAATTAAGGGTTAAAGTTCTGTTTTTTTTTTTTTTGCTCACGAATCGGCAGAGGGAGATTGAGGAATTGAAGGAAAAAGATGGTGCTAAAATTTCGTCACCGATTTCCGTTTGTGGCAGTGTTGGAAAAAGGAAACAAGATGACATCCAGAAATCACGAAACCTTGAAGAACAGGTGGGTTTTAAGTCACATTATGATGTTCTCACTAGCATATCAGTAACAAATATTGTGCCATTTTCAGGTCATGGAATTGAAGAAGAAACTAAATGCACATTCTCAGTTATCAAAGCTAAAACAAAAGAATGGTGAATCAGGGAGACCGGATGAGATTCAGAGATTAAAGGCTCAGAAGGTGATTTTTTGTTGTTGCTATATTTGGAGCATGCCTTGGCAAATTAATTTGTCAGGATGTAAAACTTGCTTGTTTCACTAAATTTGTTTCTTCTTCTTCTTTTGTCACTGCACAAGGTTCAACTCCTATGTAAGATGAAGTTAGACTCCGTGCAATTCAGGCTATCAAAAGCTTCGCTGGAAAGAGAAGTTCTTCAGGTTTGTGGTTACTGTAAGGGAGCTATTTTTGCATTTAATTAGTTTGTAGCATCTTGTAGCTTGGGAATGTAAACTTTTGTGTTTAGGGAGGTCTGGCATTAATGTATTGGGTTTCCATACCAACAGATGAAGAAAGAGCAAAGAAGGAACCAGTACGAAATGCGTAAGCTGTTGGCTTTGAACCAGAGACAAAAGCTGGTAATTTCATTCTTCTTTCAAAGTTTCTATGTTCCCCAAAACACTTTTTTTTTAATTAATAATATTTATACTCCTTAATAAACATCTGTTAGAATCATTCTGGTCCATTTATCTTTTTTCCATGAATAACTTCTAGAGAGTCATTTTTCTTGATTCTTATGCTTCAACACTAGGTATTGCAACGAAAGACAGAGGAAGCTTCAATGGCAGCTAAAAGGCTAAAGGGTCTATTAGAATCTCGAAAGGCTTTTTCTCAAAAAAATTCTGGTAAGTGGTACCAGTGCTTCATACAATTCACGTTTGATTTGTTTGATAGTATAATTCATTTACTTTTTGTTTATTCCCAAATCTTGTACAGGCGTTAAAGCTAGCAACAATGCAGGAAGCCAGGTACTGATGATGAGCATGACTAGATTGTGTTTGCCTGTGCATCTGTGAACATGCTGATCTGTAAATGATGAGGTGCTCTACGGAATGTGTATTTATGTGCATGTTTAGTGGTGGCGTTTGGGATGAGACTTGCACATAGATTTATTCTCATGGGTGAATTCCTTCTAGCCCAATGATATCATGGTGACTGTCTGGACATACCTCTGGTGAATAACACATTTTAAGTCTATGAATTGATAGAACTGGAATAATTCTTATTTCATATTCTAAACGCCAACAATTGATTGATATCACTCATTGAAGCTATCTAATTTCTGGTCATAAATGCCTTTTGCTATCGTGGTTTGATTTGAAAGGTCACACTGAAGTATAGGGTTTGCACTGTGCTAAACTCTGCTATAGTTTTTTCATTTCCAGCAGTGAATTAAGGGACAAAAATCGTTATTATTTGTTGCTGCGCTTTTTAGATATGAATGAGCTTTTGTTTATGCTGAAAATAGGTTCATTGATTTATGCTTTGGCTTTTTTAATTTATCTCTCTCTTGAGATGCTATCGTGTAGGGTATTGAGCTTGAGCTTAAAGTTGCAGCACGGGTGGAGGAAATACGTTCTGAATATGAACGTCAAATGGAAGAGTAAGTCCTCGTACTCTATTCAATGCTAAATGGCTCATCCTTTCATCCTCATACCTTTTTTTGTGTCAATGTTTGTGGTTTTCTGACAAAGTTTTTATTGTAATACCTGATATTGATCTTCATGTTATCTTATTAGTTTCAAACTTAGTGTTGATTTCTTCCATTCTCATCCATCAATTGATACAAAGTGGTTCCATCAAATTTCTTTAGGATGGATTATGAGGTCAGAAAGTTTGAGGAAGAAGCAGAGAAGCTAAGGCTTGAAAATTACAGGTGTGTTTAGTTGCTGAACTTGTTTTCCCTCAATTTACAGTTTTCTTTCCTCTGTATTCGTACATGTGATCAGTATGCCTTTGATCGAACTTGTTCTTTCTGTGTTCTTTAAGGTGCCTGTTGCAGGATAAGGAAGTTGAATGCACAGTGAGGGATAGCGAGTTAAGGGACTTGAAAGAAGAAGTTACCAGGTTAAGTAGTTTGGTCAGTCGACTGGGAATGGCCAAGGCACAAGTTAATTCAAGGAACCCACAGGTAAGAGCATCTGGCTGGCTGGTTCCATGTCCTGCTTTTACTTGATCTTTTGAGCTTGAATTGTACAAAGGAAGCTTTGATTAGTTAGAATCTTTCTCAGCGAAAAGCAAATTAGTCTATGCAGAAAGGCCAGAAAATTTGGATATAATGTAGAGGTGGCATTTTTTGATCAGGTAGGTGTGGCCCAGTCCTCTTTTTCAGTCGGAAGTAGTATTGAGCTATTAGGAACGGATACATATGAATCAGAAGGTTCAGGAGGAAATACTGCTGTCATGGGGAAATCTGCATCAGGTGTTTGCTGCTCGTGCAGCAAGAAATCCCTCTGCAAGACAACAAAATGTGAATGTCGGGCTGCTGGAGGAAGCTGTGGGACATGTTGTGGGTGTGCAGCATTGAAGTGCACCAATAGAAAAGTCTCAAGCAAGGCGGATGACTCCCAACAATCAGAGGTAGCTCAAAAGTTGCACGTATCCAGTTCATCCGAGACAGGAAAAGATGTTATCATGTCTCAATCTACTGACTTGAATAATGACCTTCAACCTCTAAGGAAACCTTTGCATGAAATTGGGAATGCGCGGGTAAGCTTCACTTTAACATTTAACTGTTCTTGTTTTTGAGCCAACTTTTTCCATTTGATATTTTTTCAGTTTTGGTAACAGTAATGTTTTGAAAATTGAAGTCGGCAATTATTTTTCTTTCACATTCACTTCCCCTTCAATGTTCTTAATATTTTGTCATAAGATTCGAAGTGTAATCAGCTTTATGAGTACTTTACTGTTAGTTTTGACCTTTTCCATTGCTTTGTAACAAAAATTTGAATCCTTACAGATGAATTCAAGCCCTATAAAACCTGTCAAGAAAACAAGAAAGCAGAAATCAGCCCTGCAGCTCGACACCACTTCTCAATCTTGCTCGCTGCCAGAAAATGCTGAAGGCCCTAGGAAAATGGAAAAAGTTGCCGTAGCAGATGTCCCTTTGAAGTTAACAAGAGGGGCAAAGCGGTCAGTAGCCAGATGAATTTTTATTAAGATACCTGGTGTTCTACTCCAAAGACAGGGAGCCTCGACTTTACAATTTATACATGAATAATGGGGGGCGCGTTCAAATCTGAAAGTGGAGTCTTTTGAATTTCGTGGCCACATGATGAACTCAATTTTTGCTAGTTTGGGTTGAGGAACCCCTCCCTTATGCTTTGAGATAGGCAGATGTGAGCCTAACTTCTATTGATTGTAATGATGTTTTCCAGCTGCATATGTATTTGAACTGGAGGCGAACCATGCTTTGAGAGATTGCATTTTGGATCAATGAAAGCTAATAGCTGAAGTTCACAGATGCAGATAGCAGATACATCATTGATCAATGTAAAAACAAATTTGGCCTGTCCATTAGCACATTATTAAACATAGCCTAATCATCAAAGGCGGGGAGTTTCTTAAGAGGCCGCCTGCACTGATTCATCCACCAGTCATGGAACAGCATCCACAACCCGATTACTTTATTTGTGTGTGCCTGAAGAACATGCTATCAATTGGCGGGACTGTTCCTTATCTGGTGACGTTTTGATGCCTCAAAAGACCCGCTATTTAATGAAAGTTTCCGCTGATCAAGCTTTATTACCAAATTTAGAAGCAGTAAAAAACTGATATACTACAGCGGGAAAACCACATCAATTCATGCCATGTACTCTTCTAATACAACAAGCAACGGGTTGGACAAAATTCTAATGCAAAAGTAACAAAATTTAGCCAAATGGTATTTTCCCACTTGTTGGCATCTTAAACGGATTTAAAACTGCTAAACTCTGATGCCCACTGCATGACAATTTTCCTGGTCCTGAAAATTGGCTTCAATTATCTTGCGAAGTGCCCCATCTAGGATCTGCTGCAACGTTCATTATCAAGTTCAGATTCTGCTAATCTCGAGTTTAGTAACCCAATAATCTAGCTGACTTGCAACACAAGCTGATCCAGTGGAACCATACGAGCAGAATTTATTAACTGCATTTTCTACTCCAAGATACTCGTATACATCTTGGTGAAAGGCGGGGTTTATACGTTTCAGATCATCAAGAGTTAGATCTTCAAGCCGCAAGTTCCTTGAAACACATAAATGAACACATGTTCCAACTATTTCATGGGCTGTTCTGAAAGGCAGTCCCTACAAAAAAGAAAAGGAAGACATATAAGGCAGTTGAAAATTTGAACAATTTTAGCGAAAAGGATTGGAATGAATAGAAAAAAATGTGAACGGAGAATTGTCAAAACAACTAGGAACCACCACACTTCAGGTATTGAACCAAGAATTAAATATGATGCAGAAGAAAAAATTCAGAGACTCTAGGAATTTAGAAGCCTAGAAATAAATTGGAAACATAAAATGGTATTGAACCAAGAATTAAATTGCTTTCATTAGGTAGCTGCATTCCTCATAATCATGATGAAAACATGGAAGTAAAAGAAATTCAAACTTATTTTAAATGACAAAAAGAAGTCAATCAACAATAACTTGCCTTAATGACAAGATAATCAGCAAGTGTTGTGGCATCAAGATGGCCGGCTGGCAGAGACTTTTGAATTCTCTCCTGATTAAAAGTGATGTTCTGTGCAAACTCTGCTGACACTTCGAGCATCCCTACAACTGTCTTAACACTGTCAAATACAGGTTCCTTGTCTTCCTGTCCCATGAAAAAAAAAATATATATTCAAAATCCGAATACTGGTAAAAGATCAATGGAAGAGAAGGGAAGGATGAATAGCAGGATAAGCATGGAAGCATGCATCTGCATAACTAATATAAATCAAACAATGATAAGCGTGCACAATTCCAAAGGTAAACTTGATCTCAACTTCAAGAGCAAAAAGGCTAAATTTCTCTCCACAACTGCAGATGGTCTGGTATCCCATGATATAATAAAGAGGCACCCCAAAAATTTTATTATAACGATACCTGATAAATCTATAAAAGAGCCTACCTGCAAATCACGATTATAAGCAAGTGGAAGCCCTTTGCACAATGTGAGAAGAGTGACCAGGTCTCCTATAACCCTAGCAGATTTTCCTCGGACAAGTTCCATGGGATCTGGGTTTTTCTTTTGAGGCATAATACTACTTCCAGTTGAAACAGAATCACTTGGTGTTAAAAATCCAAACTCCTCCGTGGCCCACAATACCCATTCCTCACCCAATCGAGAAAGATGAATTGCTGTGATGGAATTAGCGGAAAGAAACTCCATGATAAAATCTCGATCTGAAACTGCATCAATGCTAGATAAAAAAAATGAAACATAACGAACTACTCAAGGAAGCCAGGTATCAAGAAGGGAGGGAAATTCAAAAGCAAATAAGAGATAAAAGAGTAGATAAGAACACACACAGATGGTCCTACATGCCCCATTTTCAGGAGCCAAAAATTGACATCTTACCTAGAGCAGAAAGCATGAAAGTGCTGCTTCAAAAAAGGAGTTATCCACACAGCATAAGACTAATATTACAGTAATTGAGAAAGAATCCAGAAATAAAATTAAAAAAGGTTCCAATGTTTGGCAAAATCTTGCAATTTGTCTTCACGAAGATAAGCCAGGGAAGCCATCACACAGCCGTCAACAAACAGAAAAAGATATAATTCATAATATATGAGAAAGAAATAATGACCAGATTCTTGAATGGGCCAGTCAAAAACCAATATAAATGGCCTTGACGACAACTATGTAGTCAGCTGGCAATCACCATCTTTCTTCCCAATTGACACCCCAGAGTATAAAAAATATCAAAAACATGTGTGCTTACCTATTCCTCATGGGAGCAGTGAATCCTAAAGCTTTAGAAGTCATAAACCTATCGATTGGTAAACCGGTGCCAGCCAATGCACATGCACCCAGGGGGCAGGAATTCATCCTAAGTTTACAGTCAAGTAAGCGACCAGCATCACGTTCAAGCTACAAGAAAAAATTGTAGTCAGTGTTCATTCTTATGAAGACACCAAGACTGATTTACAGGGAAAAGGAAAAAAAAAAGAAGAAAAAAGAAGGCTGTTTTGGTCAGTAACAACACCATCTCTGACCATTGCCAGAGAACCAATCATTTAAAATGTCCAAAAAATCACCTAAAATTCTAAACCAACCATCAAATCAATATTTAATGTAACTACTAAAGTTTCCAATTGAAGCTTTTTAATAGTAGACAGATCAAGCATGCAAGTCTCAAAGGTCTCGTCAGTTAACACAGTAAGCACCCCACAAGTGAGTTCTGGTTCTTATAGACATAAAGATTCCAAAATGTTCCCCACCAACCAACAACAACAAGGCAATCAAACCTGTTCGACATAGGCTAAGAGCAGATGCGGCAACAAAACAGGCTGCGCTCTTTGCAAATGTGTGTAACCTGGAACAATGAGCCCTTCATTATTCAAAGCCAATTTCACCAATGCAACCTGTAAATTTTTTATAGATGCAGCGATTCTATCAATAGCATCACGACACCACAGTTTAAAATCAGTCAAAACTTGATCATTCCTACTCCTCGCTGTATGCAGTTTCTTGGCAGGTTCACCAATCATCTCAGTAAGCGTTGCCTCAATATTCATATGCACATCTTCCCTGTCTTCCATCCACTCAAACTCACCAGCCTCAATCTTTCGTTGTATCTCATCAAGCCCTTTCAAAATACTGTCTTTATCACTCTCGCTCATCAACCCCTGCAAAAAACAAAGCAGCATAACAAGCTTAATAGCCCAATTCACTTGCTTAAAGAAAGAAATCAAGAAACTGTCAATGCAAGAGCAAGAAGGGACCTGTTTTGCAAGCATGGAGGCATGAGCTTTGCTGCCCATAATGTCATGCTTGTACAACTCCTTGTCAAACGAGATTGACTCGGTGAATTTCTCTACTTTATCAGTCACGGTCTGTTCGAATCTACCTCCCCACAACTTGTTCTCTTTCTCCATGAGTTTAGCCTGGATCGCTAGTTTTCTTTTGGGCGTAAAGGAAGAAAAGTTTGGGTTTCTGTGTGTGGTTTTGTTAGAGAAGAGGGTCTTTGGTGATGGGAAGTGGAAGGTAGATGGTGAAGTGGAAAGTAGTTGTGATTCCATTGCAGAGACGGCTAAGTGAAATGAGGTTTAGAGGAATCGCAACTCTTCCCTGTGCGCCCGTTTTGGGGGTTTAGGTGGAGAGGACTAGGAAGAGGAGGACTTGGGCCTCATAGACTAGTGCAATCGGTTAGTATGGGCCCTCTAAATCCTATCTCCCTCTGGGCTTGTCGGAGAGCTGTACTGAGGTGACAGCTGCAAAGTCCGACCAATCCTGGTCTAGGCTAATGAGAAAGTCAGATCGGCTTCACCCAAAAGGCTGGCTCTTACTGCTAGGCCGACTGTCCAATAATTGGAGCTCTTGTTTGTGTTCCTCTCTTACATCCATGTCGATTTCCATTTGGTTTATTATAGGACTCGAGGAAATGGGATATTTCAAGAGCAACCGCACACTTGTCAAGGTATAATATATGAGCGGAGCAAGCAGATAAAAACTAATAATATATAATAGCACCTTTTTCTTTTCTTTTCTTTTCTTTTTAATGAATTCTAAGTGCTAACTTGTTTCAAATGACACCAGACTTGGTTTCTTTTCTTCGAAGGAAGAAAAGAAAAAACCCAACACTTGTCAAGGTGTATATACATGTAAGGTGAAAGCAATTTCTTGAGTGAACGTTGAGTGCAAAGTGCCAAAATGTTTCCAGTGATTCTAACAACAAAATTGCAAAACGATCTCTTAACTATCATGGATTTATCCTCTTCGACCGACACGCCTTATCAAAGTCTCCGTACCATCGATTTCGTTGATTCTTGGCACAGTCGCTAGCCAATGCATCGAAGATTAAGCAAAGACTACCATGTATTATTAGTATTATTATTATTATTATTATTATTTTGTTTCACGTGGGGTATTCGGGTCAGTTTACGCGCACCACGACTAATCCTCACGGCCCACTAAATACCCTGTAAACCCAGTAGGCATGTAAGGCATCACGGGGGTGACAGGCGTGCACACCAGAACTCGAACCCAGATGCAGTGAAAAGAGACATACCTCTTCCATCACTAGGAAAAGCTCTGAATGCATATTATTAGTATTATTATTATTGTTATTTATGTGTGTGTGGAGCCAAGACCACCAAGAAATTAATTATCAGATCCCACAATAATTGAGTGCCGAAAACAAAGGGGTTCGGTGGCTGGTAGGCCCTCCTCCAGGTTGATTAGAGATGGATACAGATGCCCTCTGCCTTCTGTGTATGTTTTGCAAATGCAGCACGAAAAAATTGTAGCATAAGTATAACATGATCAGTGACTAGCTTCAGGAAATTGCGAGGTCTTTGTCACGACGATAAACCGCCAGGTGTTAGCATGCAAGTCCTTCTCAGGTTTGATTAAACCAAGAGGGTGAATGGAAACAAGTCATGATCACAAGAACATGTGGTTCCGACGAGAGAATCTGTGGACCTCCCCCTTGCAGGTTGAAGGAGGAGCGACTGCCATACGTGGTTTTTTCCCTTATCTTCAGGGATGTGGATGAACTATATGACGATAGCTGCAATTGATGCCCTTTTGAAGCCCATGGCCATCATGAGATTTGCTTTAGCGGCTAGGAAAAACCAAGGAAATATGAGAACATGCAGAGCTGCGCATTATTGATGCCTTTTCTGTACCATCTTTTGCTTTTGGTAGCATGGTCCAATATCTTTTCAAATATTTTTGATTTTTTTGTCTCAAGTTAGTTGTTTTTTTAGGTATTTTTAAATTATTTTAGTATGATAATATTAAAAATAAATTTTTTAAATAAAAAATATTTTTTAATATATTTTTAAATAAAAAATAAAAAAAATCCTTCAAAACGAAAAAAAAAAAAAGAAAGAAAGGCAAGAAAGTCCTCCACAGCTTTAATTGACTGAGGGGTGCTAATGATGAGTAAATAAAGAAATTACACCATGAAGAGGTTGTTCATCAAGCACCCCACACAGCTAGAGACAGCAAGAAAAAAGAAACCACAAAGATCTGGCCTTAAATTCTTCCGTCCACCCATTAGAATCCAAACTTTCAAGGAGTCCATGTGCAATTTAAAACTTGCAAGGCATATAGTTTATTCTTTAATTAACAACTCTCTAATTAGAAGTTGATTTTTTACTTAAATATATTAAAATAATATTTTTTATTTTTTTAAATTTATTTTTAATATTAATATACCAAAACAATATAAAAAATTTAATATGTTTTTTTTTTTAAATTAAATTTTAACCAATCTGCTAGCTGGCTGTGGCTTGATTGATGGCCATTTATTATATTTGTAATGTACAGCCGCAGCTACAGTGTCTAGCACACACCGGTTACTTGAGCCACAAAGACACGCAAATCCATGGTCATTTCCCACGCCACGTCATTGCTTATTTCCTTGGCCTTTCCTCTGGCCTCCCTTCCCGGCAGCCACCCCGCCAGCACCACAACGCTGACCAGACCATTTAATCAGCCCTGCTCTCCTGCACCCGTATCCACACTACCACTCAACCTCCCCTCACCTAATCATCGTTTATCCTCCTGCTCATTTTTCCCTCAACAGTATTTTTATTCCCCGTCAAAAAATAATTTTTGTGTTCCAAGATTTATTTATTATTTTTTGTTAATTCCTATAGAATCTCAGCTAGGTTACTTATCCATGTGAAATATATATATATATATATATAGACACACACACCCATCACTTAATTTCTTTTTACAAATCTTAATTCTATAGGTGGTCCAACTAAAAGCCCCGATGTTCACACGTTTAAAACAAAGCTCATGTGATAAAGTAAACCTGGTTCCAGAGAACAACAAATCAAGTTAGTTTCGTTTTGTAAGTTGCTCGTAACTTTCCAATTAGAACCAAAACTCAAATCTCTCAATCTCTTCTTTCTTTAATTTTTTTGTTCTTTCTCTTAATCTAAAAAAGAGGAGACAAATCTATCGAAACTAGGGTTTCTCATTCATCTGTTCGGATACAAGCTCGAAACACAATCACAACTCCTTGTTTTTAAGGTATCCGCATTACATTTCCCTTATAATCTGATCTTGATTTTTTGAACCTACAGCCTTCTTTTAGCAGTTTATTGGTTTCATTATCCTGAGATTGATTCAGCCAAGAACGCGAAAGAAAGTGAATATTTTGATTTTTCAAATTTCTTATTTATTTAGTAATAATATTGAGTTCCCGTGCATCTGGTGAGCTTGAGAAATCTGTTTTCTGCTCGCTTTGTATGGATTGTGAGAGATCTATTTTTGGTACAATTACGTCATTTTCTATTTTTAGATTTTCTTTTGAATGATTCTGTATTTTGATATTAAATTCTTTATTTTTCACATGTGAATTTATTGTATTGACCAGTGATGGTTCATTGAATCCGTGCCTTGTAATTTTTCTTTTCTTATTCATTAAATTTATGAAAATTCATTGTATTTATCAGCGATAGTTCATTGAACCTGTGCCTTGTAATTTTTCCTTTCTTATTCTTTGATTTTCTTTATTTGATGTTAAATTTTGGATGGAACAAAAATGTGAAAAAAAATCCAACCTTTTCGAAGTTGTTTCATCTTGAAAGTGAAAATCATAAGGAAAACATGAAAGGCAATTGCTTCTTTCTTCTTCTTTTTTTCCATTTAAAGATGGTTGTTTTTGTTGCTGCATATAAGGTTACTAACTTCTTTTTGTTTGTCGACGTCAGTTGCTCTATTTTTGTGTGTTAACACTGTGTTTATTATTGATTCCTTTTTGCAGGGGTAAAGTACTCGTTGTCTTGCCTGTTTCCGCTCTTCAATCATCAGACCTTGGATTAATTGCAGTTTGTTGAGTTTTTCTGTGATCAGTTTTCTAGGGTGATTTTTTGTTGATTTAATGGCTGTGGCATTTACCAATCTTTCATGGTGGTTATGGAGTGGAAAGCATCAGGAACCCAGAATTTCAAACGGGTCTTCTTTAAACGCGAGACCTGACTCGGATTTATGGGAATCGTCGGATACTCTGAAATTTCCATTGGTTCAGACTAATGTGGCATCCTCCTCTAGAAGGGTTAAGAGAAAATGGCACAGCCGGGAAGAGCGGAAAATTGATAGGGAATATGATGTTGTTCTTGTGCCATCTGATGGTGGCTGTGTTTCAGGGTCAGAGTCTGATGATTCGGATTATTCCATTGGGTGGTTAGAGCCTCATGGACCTGAATTCCAGAGTGATGATGATACGGACAACAGTTTTGCTGTGCTGGTCCCATGTTATGGCCGTGTTCAAGATAATGCCTTTGAGGTTAAAAAGAATAACCTGTTTGGCGCTATTGTTAACATTCCAGATGGTAAGAGCCATTGCTCTTCCAAAGTTCTTTTTATATTTTGGTTGCTTCTACAAAATCTTCTATTTTCCTCTTCCATTGGTGTAGGTTTCCTTATGCTGTGTTGATTAACAGTTCACTAGGTAGATTATCACGCAATTATTATTGCAATAACCATGGTGTAAAGGGTGTTGAAGTCTTTAGAACTGTTTCTGCTACCTGACTTGTCAGCTCTCCTTTCAATGATAAATGAACAGGCTATTATGAAATCATTAAAAACAAAAAATGATTACTGTGATGTGGCAAGGAAATTCATTCAACTTCTTCTGTATGCAGGCAATCTTAACTAAGTTACACGAAGAATGTGATTGCCTAAGAGAGCCTTTGCTTCTACATGGAATGCAATTTGTTATAGCTATTTACAATAATCTTTGTGGCATGGGCTATAATCTATCAATAATTTATTAGACATTAAGAGGTTTTAAAAGGAGAAACATCCAACATATTTTCTATGTTTGAGAGCCTCGACAGCAATCTGAATTATTTCACACTAATGTTTCATTTTGTCCCTTACTGGTTGGTTACTTTGGTAGTCAGCTCTAATTGAGCAGTTGCTTGTCGCTGCATAAAAGGATGGTTATTTGAATTCCATACATAATCAATGCACAACAATACCTCCTACATTATTTAGGTGTTTAGGAGTTAACTTCTGTTTCCCTTTTCCTCTTTCCAACAAGGTTGTGATTTACATTTATCTATCTTTGAGAAATGTTTTGCAATTACCTTTAAGATATGTTTTGCAATTTGCATCAGCTGAAGTTTTGAATGATCACAATTTGAGCGCAGCTGATGAAATTTTAAAAAAAGAAACGAGTTCTAAACTCCACTCCTATTTCTTGTTTATCTATGCTTACTGGCTTTTTGCTGTTTAATCCCTTTTGTGATGTCATATTGATTGCAAATATATGCATCTAAGTGGTTGGTGGAAGCAAAATGTATTTTTTCTCTTTCAACCTGTCTTAAAATGTGATTGTTTCTCTGTGCTGAGTTCTTAACTTTATTTAACTTCAATGTGCAGAGAGCAAGAAATACATGGAACAGTGGCTTTCATCCGTCCAGAACATCTGACATTTAGTGCTGCTAATGATTTCACTTTACTGTTCATTGTGCTATACTTCTGTAACTGCTGAATCTTCTGGCAGAACCCATCCTTCTGTTTAACGAGAAAATATTGTACATATATATGGGAGGACTTGAAAGAAAAAGAAAAAAAAAGGCAAAAAGCAAAAAAAGAAGAAAAAAAGAGTGCAGCTGGTCGGGTTTATTGCTTGCCAGTAGAAGAAGATTGCTGATGTTCTTCTTATCCTAGCTAGTACTAATATATGCTGAAAGTGGCGGGTTTTTTTGGCTTCTAATCATTTCTTGACCGTGAAGGAGTTTTCCCCTGCAGCTGCCATTCCTCGTCGCTGCCCCCGTTTTAGGAGATTACTGTGATGGCAGATACCTCAGCGAGAAAAAAAATAAGAGACGGCAGGGAGAGAGGGTTTTGTTGCGCGTGCTTTTAATTCTTTTATGTAAATATGGCTGCGCACACAGAAGCAGGTTCATGCTTCATATTCTACTGTAAAAACTATGTAAATAATTGCAGGAATTGTGTACATATTGTATAGTGATCGAATCCTCTCTCGCTGTCTCTCGTATCTTGTGTCTTAAACTGTTCGGACTCGTAATTTGTACGGTGATAGCCTGTGGCACATTTCCCTTTATCCGTGTTAATTGTCCCCTAGTCCCTGTGTAGTTCATATCAAACCAATCAATTTCTTCAATAATAAAAATTTCTTGACTCTTGGTAGAAAAAAAATCTTTCCTCTATTATCAAATCTCTCTTCCCTCTTCTATTTCTTAAGTAATAAAAACAAAACAACATGAAATGGAAAAATCTTAGCATATTTTGAGATCATATATCATATAATTTTCGGGGCAGATTGGTTTGTTTTTCTGAACTATAGGCAGTAAATTATAATCAACTCCTCACTATAAATTCCTGGCGGAGTTTTGATTTTGTTGAAGTGTTTTTCTTTGCTACTGGAAAGGCAACAGACAGCTAGTCACGTCCTAAGTGGTACTATAAACGCCTGTAGTCTGCCTGCCTGCCAGTGCCACATGGTAAATTACAGAAAGAGATCGTGTTTTGGACCGAAACATATCTTCACGTTATTTTGTTTTAAAAACATAACAGTACCGTACCGTACCACAGCTTTATTTTATTGGCCGACAGAATTGATTTATACTTGTTCTTCTATTTTCATTTTTGGAGTAAATGCTGAAACAACAGGAATCGGTTAGCAATTTTAACCGGAAAAACAGAGAGGCACTGTGTGTGTCAACTTTCGGTTGATTGAAAGAAGATGGGCATTTTTCCAAGAATAGAAGAAGAAGAAGAAGAAGAAGAAGAAGAAGAAGAAGATAAGCACAAACAGTTTGTTCAGTTTTAACAAATTGAAGAGCCACTACTTTTTATAAATAGTCAAACTTCTTGAAAAAATAAGTTGAGAGTCCATTTTAAGCTTAACAGACCATGCCGTGAATGCCCATGTAACAAAACAACGAAAATAAGCAGCAAAAATCCTGTCAAGCAACTAGCAATCAAAGAAAGGGAACATGCCTCCCTCTATTCTAGGAAACTAACCTGCCAAATCAAGGATCCTTCAACATGGCCGCATCCATCGAAGAGCCACTATGAGGCTGTCAAAGGCACAAAATTTGGCCCTAAATATCCTCCCCCGCTGCTCATTAGAGACCCTCTAGGCAAAAGCTGTGTTTATCTATCGGCAAAATCTTCTTTCTCGTCTTCTTTGACAATGATTGTAATCAATACCTTAACACGAATGCGTTGAATCTCTTTTGCATTTTGAGGGAGGGAAAAGGCAGCTACAATGCTGCAGAGAGCAGCAAGCAATGCATATTCATGGTGGTGGGCAAGCCACGTCAGGACAAAACATTCAAAATGGCTGGAAGAAAACCTCCAAGGTGGGTGCTTTTGTCTTCTTTGATTCATCTGTATATGTTTCTGAGAATTAATGGTCTTCTGTATGGTCTATTTCGGTGATCTAGAATCTAGATTGGTGTATAACTAGTCCTGTCTTCTTATTGGTCAATTGTCCGCAACAACATGCCAGGTTCCTTTAAGTTGTCCGTTTGGAGATTTTCAAGGTCACACAAGGGAAAGGCTTCGTTCATTCAGAATATGCGTGTGTGTGTGTTGTGTTCTTGATTATTTTACATGCTCATTGGCAACTAACGAAGAGATCGAAATCAATTCTGCTTCCGATGATCCCACATTGTTTAAGATTAATCGTGCATGTACTTACCAATTCTCCATTTTTTTCACAGAACATGTGAAGCAAATTATAACAAAGCAAGAAACCAGGAAAATGACAGAGATAACATTTTCAAATATGTCTAGCTTAGACTATGGTTGTATAGGAAAATTCAAGTCTGTCATTTACTGACATTTATGGCTCTTCTTTCTTTTGTTTTTGATTTAGTTTAACACACTTTTAATATGACAGATATGGAGGAAAAGGTTCATAACATGCTTAAAATCATTGAAAATTCTGGGGACTCCTTCGCTCAAAGAGCTGAGATGTACTACAGAAGGAGGCCAGAACTTATAAACATTGTGGAAGACTCTTACCGGGCATATCGAGCATTGGCCGAGAGATTCGATCATCTGTCAAAAGACCTGCAAAGTGCCAACCGCACCATTGCCACTGTCTTCCCAGAACAAGTTCAGTTTGCCATGGATGATGATGATTTTGAAGAAAGTGATCCCACAATATTCGAATCTGATGATCCCAACGAAGCACACAAGGTCTCCAAAGCAAATATTCCAAAGGTACCCAGCATGCCAAAGAAAGATTTCAGAAGCCAAACAATTTTATTGTCCAGAAAGGGGCAGCAGCTAAATAGAACTGCTAGCTCTGCCAAAGCCAATGTGCCTACAGGTTCAGGCCTTAGCCGAGAAGAGGCTGTAGAGAAAACTGATAAGCTTCAGAAAGAAATTTTGGCACTACAAACGGAGAAGGAGTTTATACAAAGCGTATCTGAACGATGTCAAGCTAAGTGCGGGGGGATTGAAAATCAGATAACTGAAATGCAAGTGACAATCAGCGGTTTACAAGATGAGTTTGGTATCAGCAATGTTATTGATGATAATGAAGCCCGAACTTTGATGGCTACCACTGCTCTAAAATCATGTAAGGATACTTTGGTTAAGTTGCAAGAGAAACGGGAGCTATCAGCTGAAGAGGCTATAGTAGAGAACCAAAGGATTAAGGAAGTCCAGCAGAAGTACGTAGCCCTTAAAGGTGAGTTTCTTTCTGACCAATCAGATCTGCTGGAGCCTGCTGATGAACAGGAGGCTGAATCAGAAGATATAGATCCAAGTGACACGAATTTGCTGCGAGAGAAGATTAAAGGTGAGCTGGAAGCAGATTTAAAATTATCCCACACTGTGATGCAACTGGCTGAGAGAATTGATGAACTAGTTGAGAAGGTTGTGAATTTGGAAACTGCGGTCTCTTCTCAAGATGCTCTGGTAAACAGACTAAAATCTGATTCAGATGGGCTCCAGACACACATCAAGACACTAGAAGAGGATAAGGCGACACTGATGGAAAATTCAGAGAAAATGAGCAACAAGCTAAGAGAGTTGGAAGAGGAGTTGCGTAGAGTGAAATGCCTCAACGAAAACATCAAAGATCAAAACAAAAACCTTCTAACACGTTTAACTGAAGCAAGTTGTGCCATTGATCATTTCTCAGTGAAGTTACAAACAGTGAAACCAGACAAGGAAGTTGAGAAAGAAGAATCAATCCAAGAATCAGGAGCTGCTGTTGATGTCAAAGCTAGCGGGGGGGTCGAAGAACAAGAAGAACATCTGGCTTCTTTCAATGATGCATTTGTATGGAAGCCTATGGAAATGGAAAAGGAAGGGAGGAAAGATGATGTTCCTGCTGTCAATAGTTCTATCAAAGCAGAGGAATCTGGACCAAACCAAAAGCTCACTGCCATAACTGATGATCATGTCACAACACATGATCAGAAAGATTTGCAGGAGGAAGAAAATGATGTTGCTGCTCGGCTAGAGGAACTGGGAATAGATGAAGAGGATCAACCCAACCGGAGGCAGTTGTTGGCGAGTGGGTTAGATGACAGGGAAAAGCTACTGCTGGAAGAGTATACTTTGGTCCTCCGGAGTTATACTGAAGTAAGAAAGAAGCTCGGTGACGTTGAGAAGAAAAATCGGGACGGTTTCTTTGAATTGGCATTGCAGATAAGGGAATTAAAGAATGCTCTTGCCCTGAGGGATGAAGAGATCCAATCTTTGCGTGAAATGAGCTCTCACCAACAAAATCTCAAAGAAAATAATGATGGTGATTCGACAAAATATAAGTACTCACATGCAGAAGGTTCTCCCGACCTTATGACACAAGCAGCTAGCTTCCTGGATTCAAATCTTTCATCTCGAAGTTCACCTCCGCGGCCAGTTTTTGACTCAGAGCACGAACATCATGTAGAAGCCAGAGGAAGAATTGGTGAATTAGCTGTATCTGGAGGTAATAGAAGGTACTCTGCGAAAGAGGTTAGCAACGTGATCAAGATGAAACGTGCAAATTCACCCCATGTTCCTTCAGCTGTAGAAGAAAAGATACGTTCAGATATTGATGGACTGCTGGAGGAAAATCTGGAGTTCTGGTTGAGGTTTAGCACCACTTTGCATCAGATACGAAAGTTTCAAACTTCAGTCCATGACTTGAAGGTGGAGCTATCAAAAGTAAGAGATAAAACAAGGCCAGATGGCAACGATAAGAGTCAATATATCATCTCAGAGACTCGGCCACTATTCACACATTTAAGAGAAATACAAACTGAACTAACATTATGGCTGGAGAACAATTCGGTAATGAAAGATGAAATGCATGCTAGACATGCATCTTTATGCAATATTCAAGATGAGCTGTTGGGAGTTTCCAATCCAAGTTCCAAAGAAGAAGAGGCTGAGCTCAGTGAATATCAAGCAGCTAAGTTTCAAGGTGAAATTCTCAACATGAAACAGGAAAGCAACAAGGTTGCAGATGAGCTACAAACCGGTCTGGATCGTGTGAGAGGACTCAAGGTTGAAGTTGAAAGGTTACTCACAAGACTGGACGAGGAGCTCGGGATTTCAGCATCTAAAAGTAGGAGTTCATCACACAAAGCTAGAATCCCCTTGCGCTCTTTCTTGTTTGGTGTCAAGTTAAAGAAACTTAAGGGACAAAAGCAGTCAATCTTCTCATGCGCAAGCCCTGCACTGCAGAAACAATATAGTATGTTCGAGGATGGAAAACCCCCACAACACCACTGAAGATTGGATTGTTCCTTTTCCATTTTCTTTTCGTTTTTCATTTTTTTCATTTGGCTTGCCTGTCGTAGTATTAGATGCTTCAAATAGAACTTGAAGCAACACTACGAGTTCCTCGTTAATTTTTCTGACCCACTGGGTAAAATTTTAGTAACTAATCAAAATATTTTTACCAAGCAACCTACGGATCCTCTCTTTACCTCAGCCCTATATTGTTGCCCATTGTTTGAATTTCTCTAGATCAAGACAGTGAAAAAGGGATCAGCAGAAGCTAAATCCACCCCAACTTATCAATTAAGATTTTTAATTTATCCAATTGCCATGCCTTCCAACCACAGGACGTTTTCTTCTGACATCGGTTTTGCAGAAAATGCAGATCACACTGCATTTCTGGCTGCAACAATCCAGCTAGCATGTACGGGAAAGATGAAAGATTAGTCAGTGACACATGAATCAAACAGTTCTTACACAGTTTATAGGCTGAGATGTTTCTTATTTGCAATTTACAGGGAAAACTTCAGGTTTCAAATCATAAAGCCAATGATTTACCCCAAAAGAAATCAGAGTCGGTGGATTTATATATCAGGTGTAGGGAAAAAAATTGCAATTGAGGTTGCTTTTTAAATAATATTTTATGTTAAATATATATTAATAATATTTTTTTATTTTTTTAAATATTTTTTTATATCAACACATCAATATAATTTAAAAATATTAAAATCATATTAATTTAAAATAAAAAAAATCGAAATCTCAAGATGAAACCCACATTTACACGCACAAAAATATCCTTCTTATTAGTTACTCATAAGGTCTTTATCTGAAATTTCTTCATTGTATCTGTTTTTTTCTAAATAAATTTAAAAAATAATTAATAAAACATGACTAGTCACTTCTTAAACACTGTAAAAATTTTAATCTATAAGAATGTGATTTTTTATTTTTCATTTTTTTGTCAATGACATTAGTGTTCAGATGCATCTACGGCAACAGATCTATCAAACCAGGCGCGCATGAAGAAATTACATCATGAGTCATTACTTTCCACAACTGTAACCAATTTACACAATTTCTATCTCGTTTAAAATACAAACAGAGAGACCAAACAGAAAAAGGAAAGTGTCTTCTGCTACTTTGCATCCAATATTCTGACCCTATCCGTCCATCATTCCATCGCTGGCTTCTGTTCTGCTTATACTATCCACTTTTATGCAGGATTCAGTGCTCACTGAGCTAGGCAAATCTGCTTGCCTCTCACTTACACTTTGATTCTCATCATTCCCCTGAACTGCAGATTGATTTTCAGCTTCCTTGATAGGTGAACAAGTCATCTTGTTATCATCTGCATTTTGACTTCCGTGAACCTGGTTGCCAGTGAGATTTACCAGGCCATTTTCATTCATTATCAATTTTGGTGAACCATTAGAACTCTCCAAAGCAGCTACTTGACTTTTCAACTCTGCTTCTTGGTTTGTCAAAGCTGCTTTAACTTCCTGAACATGCTCACTTGGTTCCTTTACAGAGACATGAGCTACATCCTTTTGAACTTGGCCATTTGCCACTTCTGGCGACCCAAAAGCTTTTGTATCTTTAATGGTTACAATGCCTTGCTTTGGCGAACTTTCAGCATTAGTTTGTTCAGATGGCGTACTCAATGAAGTGATAGGGGTGGATTGTGTGTTCTGAGTTGTCATTGAAGAAGCTTTCATCTGAGGTGGCAGGACAGTGGTTTTGGCCAAAACAGAATTAGTCTGTTCATATTGCGCATTGAATGATTTGACAGGGGTGGATTGTGCATGCTGAGCTGTTGATGAAGAAGCTTTCATCTGAGGGGGTGGTGAAGTAGCTTTGGGCAAACCAGGGCATGGACCACTTGCAGCTGGACGTGTGGTAGTTGTTGCAGTTGCCATGCCACTGGAGATAAATCGAGTATTGGGATTGACATCTAAGTGGGTAGAAATACCACAAGTCATGGATGATTTGATTGAAGAACTGCCTGTGGGCATGATATGGACAGCATTCTTTGCCTGAGCAGCCTTTAATAGTGAAGCAGCATCTGATTGGGTAGCAATGCGAGCACCAGCAGCAACTGCAGCAGCTCTCACAGGATCAGAACTCAGAATAGATTTTTCTGATGCTTTTGCCAACATTACTTGAGATTTTGCTGCAGGTCCCACTGACCATATTGAAGATGATTTTGTCATCATGGTACGTTGTTGAGATTGATGTTGGGCAGGAGAAGCTTCTGCAGTGATGGTAGGAGGCACACAATTATTGGGGTTTTTGGTAGAAGTTGTCCCAGCTGCTCCAAGTTAAAAGAATAATTGTAAGAATCTCACACACATAAGTGCTGAAACCCATGTGAACTACATGCATAGAGAGCAAACTACAAACTACCATTGTGCTTTAAAGGCAGTTGAGCTGTTTATTACATTTAGACAAATTCCTAGAAAGATTGTATGCTAGAACACACCAAAATAATTTAAAAACAGTATGAGATGGAAAGGATAATTTACCAGAACTTGCAATTAAACTTTTGGCTGCTGGATGAGGATCGAGGGCCATTTTCACTGCATCGCGTGCTGCACGCTGTGTCTCAGAGAGTTGAGGGGCACTGGAAACGGTTCCCACATTCAAGTTCCCATGCCGCTTCCGAATAATGGCCCACCTCTGCTTGTATAAGCTATGGTAATTAGGAGGAGAAAAGCAAAGGGAAAAAAATTCTATATGGAACACTTACAGTTAAAAAACAAACCAGCAATTCATGGAATCTAAATCCACATGAACATAGCAGACCAATAGACAAGGAAAGAACAATGGCCAAAAATGTGAACAGATCGGAATTTATTGAAAAATAAAGAAATCCGTTGCCGGGATTTGAACCCGGGAAAAACTGGGAGAACCCAGACATCCTGACCGGACTAGATGACAACGGATTGCTTTCCACGGCAGTAATTAAATAACAATGCCAATGGAACCAAATCTGGATCATACGGCTAAAACAATTGCTTGAGGTTCTGTTCTGTAGGATTAGGATGAATACTAATCCTACAAGGAGTCCTCATTATATTTGCGAAAATTCAAGATAGCAAATACTAATCCTGCATGCAGTCCTCCTTGTATTTGCAAAAAATCAAGATAGCAAAACTAATCAGGATTAGCTATACCCTCCCTTAATTCTCACTTATTCATGTTATTTACATTTTCAACAATATATTTCCTTTTTGATGATATGGTTAACAAATTGCTCCAGTGTTTGTGAAAAAAGAAAAAAAAACTAACTCCAACATCATCAGAGAAGTGCAACACAAATGTTGAAATGGAACTTTAGATGCATGCTAATCCTATATGAAGTTCTTATTTTATTTGCAAAGAATCAAGATATCAGAACTAATCAAGTCTAGCCATGTTCTCCTTTAATTCTCAGTGATTTTTCTTTACATTTTCAACAATATGTTTCAAAGCTTTATAATCTTAAAACATTTTTATGAAGAATACATCTGTGTTTGTGGACAAGCCACGGTTAACAGCACTCACAACAATATCTGATGGGATGACCCTCATAGCACTACCAAAAAATATATGTGCCATTGCAAATGAACTGCTGACAACTAGATCCCTTAGAGTCCATGGTAAGAAAAAGATATACAACAACCATTTCCATGAACGATCAAGCCATAACCTACATAAAGCAATCTCCAAAGCAATGATTTGACCATGTTATACATAGCAATTGAAACCAAAAAATTGCAGGGGTAGAATGGAACATCAAAAGCAAAGAGAGTTTAGATGACTAAGCATCAACCCTATGTGTTTCTTACTGAACTATTAAAGCCTGAGAATGTAACTACAGTAAGCATGAAAAAGAATGAGAAAGGATGATAATTTAATAGCACTTGATGCATGGAAAACAACCTGAGACAGCTGGGAAGCAGTTCTATCACCCTTGAATTCACCTCTTACAATGCTTGCCCAATTCCCCTCGCCCAATTTTTGCACAGCAGCAATCAGTTCCATGTCCTCATCTTCTGACCAGGGTTTCCTTTTCCTTCTTGGAGGAAATGTGCCAGTACCTGATCCATTTGCATCATATACTTCAGAAGCAGGACAAGGTGTCACTGCAGGCAGAGACAGTTTCTGCACAGAAACTGGAACTCTAATGTTCACCCCCTGCATCACATCAGATTGCAAATTTTCTGATGCAGCTCCAAGTGACCGGCCATTAGGTATGTTTATGGTTAAGGGAGCCTCAACAGTTGTGTTGTTTGGGTGAGTTGAATCACTTGGTAAACCAGATGCTATTAATACCTAACCAAAACAACCATTCTCATCAATAAGGTAACTGGACATAGAAAATGAAGAGGAATCAAATAAAACAAATTATTCAAGCATGTTTTGCCTTCTTGGAATATCTCAAAGAGAAGGAGTTCATTAAATGATTAAAACATAAAAAATTTGCACCTCAAGCTCTATCATGTGGTCACAGTAGTTTCCTGGAAACCATCTTGTTTTTACAATGCCCTTGCCCATTTGAACATCATTACATTTGTTTGGAAACTATAATTAACTTGACACGTTTCAAACCATTATCTCTATGCGAGTAGTTGACAACAGAAAATTTAAAACTAACACGTCCTTTTTCTTTTTGACAAATTCAACTCTTGAAATGAGTTTCTGAACTAGAAATCTTACATAAAATCTCCAAAACTCGAAATTTATACAAGGATTAAACAAACAACAACAGATTGTATCACACATAGTATATAGGAACAATCACCATCATAGTAGTGCGATAGAAGCCCACCTTAACACAAGCTGCAGCCTCGGTCGAAGCTTCACTAGTAACACTAGGAAAAGCTTCCAGTTCAGATTCTAAATCACTATCATCATCATCCTGGAAAAAAGAAATTCAAATCCAAATAAAAGAAGGAAAAAAAAAGAGAGGCGGCATTGAGTTTTTCAGGCAAAGAGGCAGAGCAAACCAGAGGGTGAGCTCCATCATCGAATTTCTCAGGTAAAGCGTGTCGATATGCTAAATGTCTCCATAGCATTCGATACTCCCTTGCATTAGAAATTCCAGTGCTGGTCTTTTTAACTAACGCATTCCAATCAATTTTCGCTCCATCAAATTGAGCCACTTCTTGCAGCAACGCTAGGAGTGTCGTCGCGGTATACCTGAAAAAAAAAACCCAAATTTTAATTACCCAGAAATAAAAATTAAATAAAAACAGAAAAGAAAAGGGTCCGTACCTTTGTAAGAGAGTGGAAACATCTTCTTCACTGATTACTCCCTTTTTGTTCTTCTTGGATTTCTCAATCATTATGTGTTGTTATATTTCAATTACATATTAGGAACTGGAGAGATTCAATTCCAGTAAGCCGAATTTTATTAAAACCCTAATTTAGGGTTTCAGAGAGAAAGAGGATGCCAAAAAATACAGAACACGTAGATTGGAAAAACGGAGAAAACAAAGAAGGAGGAGGGGGAAGGAGGAGGAGGAGAGAGCGAGTCGTTGAGAGCGTGGAGACACGCACTAGACGGGGAGGGAGTGCACAGTGGAGAGAAAAATAGCCGGAGGTTAGGGGCTGAACGGGAGTTTTGAAGTTCTTAATGACGACAGTGCCCTCGAGAAGTCCTAGACGGTGATTATTCGCAGAGATAATTAAAGATTCAGAGCCCGTATTCATGTCAAACTACCTTTCTTTTTATTTTTATCTGATTGTTTGTTTCTTTTTTTACGTCTCGATTTGTGTCTTATTCAGTTTATAGATTCGCACTCCAATGGTGGATCAAAATTTTTGCAAATCTACAAAAAGAAAATATATTTAGTTTTCATGAAATTGTTAGACAATATTATTAAACCTGTCAATTCAACTATTTTAAATTTTATTTTTCAAGATAAATTTTTTTATTAAAATATATTATGTTTATTTCAGCAAACTCTAAATTTTTAATTGGAATCATGAATTCTCTTTAAAAAAAATTATAATTGTTGAAGGAATTTAAAAAATATTAAAATAATATATCTATATTTTATGTAAGATTAAAAGTTTAAAAAACCATAAATGTGATAAAATTATATTGAAAATCTTAAGAATAAAAAAAATATTTTGAATTGATAAATTTCATTATTAGTAAAAAAAATTATTTATATATTATAGTAATAAAAAATATTTTCAATTTTCATGAACAATTTAGTATTAATATTATAAATTTCATTTTGGATGTATAGTAATTAAAAAATATTAAAATTTAAATAAAAAATTATAATAATTTTTGTTCAGATAGGCCAAAAAACAAGGAAATGGTCAAATCCAACCCCTGGCTATTTATTTTTCATTAAGGCAATGAATGACATGTCAGAATTATATTATAATCAATGCGCATCAAGGTTTCATTGGAGACTCATTACCCTATAAATTAACTGAGACAATATAATAATTAATTTGTGATTTCCAAACAAAATCATTTGACAACCTATTGCTAATATAATCTTTTTCACAAGTTTTATTAGTTATATTGAGGACATTTATATTTTTTTTATATTTTTAAAGCATAATAAAATAAATATATATATATATATATTTTAAAAGAAAAAAATTATTTAAGTGGTGAGAGTTTTTTAATTTTTTAAAATCACGATAAAATAACTCATTTATCTTATAAGCAAAAATACGTTAATTGATGTCCAAGTGCTTTTCATGTTTTCATTATTTTTTCCGTTATAATGAATAATTTGATATTTTAATAAATATAAAATATAATTTAAAAAAATAGATAATACATGTAAATCATACATGATATTTTTTGCAGATCAAATACCATCTTTTACAATAATATTAAAATTATTTCAATGATTTTTCTATTTTAAAGTGGCATGTTTGACTTATTGACCTCATGTTTGATATTAATGAACTTTTTTTTTTATTCTCATGTTTGATTATTTAAAATTTCAAAACAGTCCTTCCATTCTATTTTCTTTAAAATTGAATCATGTTTTTTGATTACTATTTATTTTATTATAAATAATTTATAATATTAGAAATTACTTTTTAATTTCATCCTCCTTGATTTTTTTTATTTGTCAGTCTTGATTCTTGTTTTTTTATTAATATTTACTCTATTCAAGATAATTTTTAAAGTTATTTAAAAAAATTAATCCTTTATTTTTTTTTCCTTTCGGATTTGATCTCTATTTCTTTTTATTACTATGTTTTTACTTTAATAAATTTTTTAAATTGATATTTTCTCTTCAATTTCATCATTCAATATTAAATTAGTTAAGAATTAAGCTTTTTAATTGAGTTTAGGTTTAAGATTTATTGAGTTGTAAATTTAAGAGATTAACATATATTTAGAATATTCGTTTAGGTTTGCTTGTTTTTTTTTAACTCATGATTTTTTAATTTTATTCTTTAATATTTATTTAATTGAAGATTGATCTCAATTTTTTTTTTGTTTTCTATAGGATTTTTATTAATTTTCAAAATGACTCAGGTTATTTCAAGCCTTTTTATTTATTATTTTTTCATTAAATTTAGCTTTTTTACAAAAAAATTTATTTTTGAATAAAATTAAATTAATTGATTAAATATAAATATAAGATGTGCATTCCATAATATCACATGCAACCCATTTAAATATCACCATGTAGCCTTTTATTTTAACATTAGAATTATCTCAATAAATTCTTTTTAATGATAGGCGATGTTCACAACAAAATAATAACAAATCTTCAACATATATTATTTTTAAAAAAAATATAATATTGATAATTTATTTTTTATAGTTAATTATTACTTTTTTAATTTATTCTATCAATATTTTTTTTAATTTAATTATTAAATTAATTAAGTTTATTAAACTGAATTAAGTTAATAACAGGGATCTCAATTTATTTTTTACCCTTTACAAACGCTGGCATTGCTTAGCCCGACCTGCAGAGTAGCAGGACCACACACACACACACACACACATATATACACACATACCAGGACTCCACCCTTACCGATTAAAATGCCTGCCTCAAGGTGGAAGGTGCTGGCCATGTTTGTCACCCCCACAATATTTTAGATACTTATTGAGTTTACAGGGTGTTGAGTAACCGTGAGATTGATTGTTGTACACGAACATCCATATAAATAAATAAAAAATATATATCAACCTCAGTTGCTCCATTTTAATTCAAGATTGATGGTTAGCTCGGCAATCAGAAAATGTTTGAAAGATATCTCAATGATTCACACAAACAAACAAATAAATAAATTTGTGACTGCTTTCAGTCTCAAAATCGCAAGTTCAGCTTTATTTCCACCTTGTAACCCTTTTACTTTACCACAATGGTTCATGCACCAACCATCGCTAACATTCTTTATGCCCCTTTTGACATCTTACAGCTAACTACATGCTCCCTGCCGGGATCCCTCATCAAGGAGACAGTAGAGACTAACAGTATCCTATTCAAACCAAAATAGTAGAAAATGAAATGTGATAAAGGGACGGCCAGAGAATAACAGAGTCTAAATTTCTAGGGTGATCAACTTCCAGATTCTCCCCCATCCTTATCCAACCCTGCTGGGACTCCAAAGTCCAGAAGAAGCTGGAATAGTAGATGAATAAATTCAATGCTGTACTTGGTGAGGTTACGAGCAATCAAAGGCAGATTCAATGTGAAAATGTTGTTATCACCAGAAATCTCTTAGATACCGGCCTTCTATTTGGAGTTTCTTTACCATCGACTCGGTTTTCGATGAGTCCAAGCCTCCCTGAAACACAAAAGCACAAGGATTTCAGATGCCCTATGTTCCTCAGTAAATTCAAACAGAGTGACCAAGTTGAATCGACAACAAAAGTTCTAGACACGAAACACTTGCCTATTATGTGCTTTCCACTAACAGAGAAAGGGTAAAACTACATGCAAGGGCATGATTTTCTTAGTGCTGCGCTTTGTAAGAGAAGTAGCATGAGATAAAATAGGGCAAAAATGAGAACATTCTCAAGCAACAAGTACCTGCTATTGAACAATAGCGTGCAAAGTCCGATGAACATCTCTAGCCATACCCCTGGTATCACCACACACATAAAGATAACCCCCTTGAGAAATTATACTCCATATCTCTGCTGCCTGCAAATGGTATTGAAATTAATCTATTATGTATAAAGCATTTAACTCGTCAACAATGAACTAATTTTGCAGTATACAATTACTTACTTAATCTACCATCTTATGTCGAACATATTCCTTCTGTGGCCCCTCCCTTGAGAATGCAACAAGCAACTCGGATATCACACCTTGCGCAGCAAAATTATTGAGCTCATCCTCCTATATGAAATCCTGCAAACAATAGAAGCTGGAAATCAATGGGAACAGATTCATTGAGCATCAATAGATGTCAAATTAGGAAATTTGCATAGTCAAGGTCCAAACCATTTGGCGATTTCTGCATCCAAAGAAAATCAGGACTGGACCAAGCTGTGTACCATCCTCTTTCAGGGCCATTCTTTCCTGGAGGAATCCGCTAATTAATTTTCTTCTGTTCACACCACAAAAGGAAAGAAAAAACACACATCAGAAAGCAAATCCATCCACAGCTCTAGAAATCTTCTGAAAGATGCCAGTCCAGTACCAAGTCCCATCATAATAATTGGAGTTGAAGGATTGACTGGTAACTGGAAATTTGACGTTCTGATGAAAATGGGAGCCCAACTACAGTCATGCCTTTTCTCTAGAGGAACTGCATTCTGTTTTATTTATATATATAGTTTTGAGTGTGGAGAGGGGGTTACAGCCAGAAGTTAGATTCTCCAAGATGCCGAGATGATCTCAAACATTAAGGGTGGTACAGAAAGTGAGAGAGTGTGGTTCTTTGAAGTATACTGGAGGTTGTATCAATACCTTCATCCAAGCTGAACACACCCCTTTGCGAATTCTACCAGTGGGACTTGGACCATATACTAAAGCACATGTCACATGCACTCTATTGGGAGCATATCTGCAGAATACATATCAGGAAACTATGTTTTTATAATTCCATCAAGAAGATACAATCACATTTCAAAGAAATAGATCACCTAGGAGAGGATGAGATAGAATAGCAACGAGGCTGTAGGCGAGGAGCCACTGCAGCAAAAAAGATACCAAGGGGAGGTTTGGCAGATGGGTACTCAGCCATTAACTCAATAAGACTTCTCTGACTAGCCATAATCCATTGCGAGTACTCATACTGGATTTGTTTTTTAAGGGGAAAAAAAATCATTTTAGACAAACAAGAATGTACAGATGACATGTATCAACAAAACAGAACAAACAAATATCAACAAAAAGTATGGATCACATACTGACCTCTCTTTGCTGTGATGATAAAAACCTGAGCCTCTCTGCCTCACTAGGTTCCCTGGCATAAGCAGCCAAAGCAAGCAAAGCAGCCTGAAAGCATAATTTACAGCCAAGAATAAAGAAAATACATCATTACACAGAAGAACCAGAAAATAAACCTGAACAAAAAAACATGTGAAAATATCACCTTTTTTAGGAGGGCTCAAGAGATCTGCATAGCATGCCAATGCAGTGTGAAGGGTGCATGGACCTAGGAAAGGAGGAGGCAATGAGCTTCCAATAGCTGTTCCATCCTCATTATCAGCATGAATAGAAAACAAGAAATCTATAGGTTGACCCAACAACTTCCCTGCTTCTTCAACAATCTCATTACTGTTCTCAACATACACCCCTACATGGTCTCCAGTTTCATATCTGATGAAAGAAATCAGAGATGAGATTGTTATTAGCACTAGTGTATTAGACCTAATGCAAATAAACAAAATGCTTTTTTAAAAGAAAAAAACAAAAAATGAGGAAAAGAGGAACCAATATGGTAATAAATGAATATTACACACCAGAAAACTGCAGAAAAGAGCACTCTACAGAATTAAAAAGCACATTAAGAAACCAACATGAATACCCCACCCAAAATATAGTGAAGAGGTACGTAGAGAAGAAAAGAATCAATACTAGAGCTTTGTGACACCACAGATCTCAAACCAAGAAGACAGCTCCTGAAGGATATCTACTTCCTGGGAATACCAGCTTTACAATACAGAAACAGATAAATAAAGCAATGAGGGGCTAACACAAAGAAGTAAAGAGTCATCCCAAACAAAGAAAAGATTTGAAACAGATATCATGGTTAATTTCCAAATGTCCCAAGCTTCAAGAAAATTTTTCAAACAAAAAAAATTCAGGATTTCTGTAGGTATACAGGAGAATAATAAGCCCCTGGGATTCGGCTTTAGTGTCAGAGGTTAGGGTGGGTCAAGTTGAAATAGGTCTGGGACCAAACGTAAGTTAGAAAAGGAATATATAAAGGAATATAAAGTATTAGATAAAACACTCATTAATGGTATAGAGATGAACTTACATAATGCCAGTCCCTGTTATGTCAAACTCCAAATGTAGGCAAGACTGGTCAGACTCAGCTTTGTGAAGCTCTTTTTGGACAGCAACATTGACTCTTCAAGAAAGAGAAAAAACATCAATTTCAGCAGTAACAAATCAGTGATGACTAACACATGCACTATACCTAGTTGCTTACCGGCATGGTTGGTGAATATCAAAAGAAACATTCCCTTTTGCCAAGTTTGAGAATTTATCCTTGACAGATGCAATTGAAGGATCATGAATCACTGATTGATATTCAGGTATAGCAGCTGTGTAAGGAGTAGATGGAGAGTTCACATCATCTTCATCTCTGAGCAACTGGTCTAACTCAGGCCACAATAATTCTTTCCTAAAAAAGAAAACAAAAAAAGACCCCAATTGGGTAAATTCCACCCAGGAAACTCCATCGATCCAAAGATGAAAAAAAAGAGGGCCAGTCTCAGTTAAGACAACTGCTGCAAGACAGTCAATTCACTGAAATTCAGGATGAAATGTTCAAACATGACCATGTTGCATGCCAAGCAGAAAAATCATCTTCTATGCATTGATCATCATTACTAAGACCAACAGGAACAAGACGCTTTCCTCCTATATCAATCACATGGGAAAATTCCACCATATTTGAAATATTACATAACGTAAAAAAATGGAAAAGAACAGAATGAAATCATACCAATCACCAACCAATGCAAGACACAAAGTTAGACAAGCATGCCTATCTATGGGACATACAACTAAATCAATATCCAAAACCAGCGTGAGAACAGAATCTGAAAGCAATGTCATGTACAACTTGCAACCCTGGGCATCCTGAGTTGCAAACTGTGGAATCGGCACAACATTTAGTTATTTTTTTCCTCTAATATATCCTCCATAAAAATGTGAAAACTTGATATCCTGCCACATTGCAATGAATAAGATTAAAAACAAATGCAGCGCATATACTAGGGAGAACCATATGAACTCGATAACACTAAGTCAACAAATGGAAACATACCTTGTTCACAGAGCGGGTCGTCAAGCTCCTTTGCTATCTGTTTAGCAACAGCATGTTGTCAGATATTGCTTTTATAATATTAAGTTTCCGAGAGAAGCAGAGGAGGAGGAGGGGAGGGAGAGAGAGAGAGAACATGCCCTGCTGGTTTTACCTTATTAAAATGTTCATATTGATGGTTACCAAGGTCAAAAATGCCATAGGAAAGCTGTTGAAGCCAGATTCCCATTTTATTTCCCTGATATCAGAACACCATCATTGCAGGATATATATAGTTAGAAATTCTAGCAAAACAAAGCTGAAGACATTAAACTAGCGTTGGCATTGTAATAAAGTCACCAACCTCAGTAAACCACTTATAAAATCTAGCAGAATTATCAGTTGGCTCTCCATCTCCATAACTACAATGTCAGGCTACAAAAAAAAAAAAATCCAATGCCAGAGTCTTCCCAAAATCCAAATACATGATCAACGTACAGAAATGTATGATCAAGAATAAAATTTATCTTACGTGGCAACCATGAACAATGCCAAAGTCTCTTTCTTCAATTTTTCTTCATATTGATCATCCTCCACGGCATAATCATCCTAATTCAAACCACCAACAACATGAAGACAAGCTATAAAATTCTTAAAAAGCCAATTCTCTCAAGCGATGCTGCAGCCAATGTCATTTGCAAAAATAGTCCATCCAACTTACCAGGTCAACAACTTTAACAGTTGCTTTCTCATATCTTGCTTTGACCTCTTCAGCTAAAGCCTATGACAATTAGCAGAAATGAGTAGAAAGCTACAATAAATAAAAGTACAGCAATGCAAAGTAACATATTAAATAAACCAAATCAAAATAGGTTTGGAGAATTATTGAATTGTTACTTCTCAATCTTATTTCAGAATATATTCCTGATTATATACAACATCTACAAATCTAACTAGGAAGGCTATTAACTACATATAAATAGGTGTTATTATTTGGATCTGATTTATGGGAAAGAAAACCTGGCTTTCTATATTCATTTCCCATAAATCAGATTTAAATCTGCCTTCATTGCTTCAGAATCTTCAACAGGAGGCTATACAAATGATCCTATAGTTTGAGAGTTGTATATTTCAGATCAAATAATAGATACGTACAAAGACAAATAAGTATGTCTATCTCTGCGTGAAATCATTTAGTACAGTAACTTAGCAAGAGCCGCATGACAGGACTCCCCTATGACAAAACATGAACAATAGGAGTAGCAATGTAGCATTCTATTTGGGCACTCTCTTGCAGCCACCACTTTAGATGAGATGTGAGGCTCCAGCATCTCATGGAGCTATGCCCTGAAGTTTCTCATGGGGTCCTTATCTGCTAAGAACCTAGCACATGATCTGCCATGCACAAGCACCAGCTGCTCCACCATTGTCCCGATTGAAATGTCAAATATCAGCCAATAACTTAGCAGTCCATCTACCATTATTGCATACAGTAAACAGTGAAGCTTTGCTAAAACTATGAGCATGCCACAGTTGGCACCACAAGACAGCCAGGGCGTAAGAAACTTGTAAGCACAAATGTGAACGTATCACCAAAATCAAACAATCAAAAACTACAAATAATTCCAATAGATCAAGCTCAGTACCAAATATAAGCTCAAAAATAGTACAGCTACTCTCTAATCCACATCTAAAATTATCTTACTGCTATTTAAAGCAAATATCAGGACAACATTTCAGCAGGGAGAATAGTGAAATAAAAATCGACTTTAACACAGCTATTCAAACAACAAGCATAAAAGTGAGACCAACGAGTAGGATTGCAGAAAAAACAACGAGATTAATTATCGACATTTTTTTTTTGGTTGTCTTTTAAGAGCAGACGCGATTATTATAGTTTCAAATACTTTCAATTATGATTATGCTGGAGGCCCATTTATTTACCTCAGCAAAACCCTCTGCTGTCCCGGTCTGAGTCCCGTAAAAAATAGTTAACTTAGTTTTCCCGGCCAGAGCCTCGGACTCGTCTTCTTCGTCCTTAACTGACAGTGACTTAGGAACCACCAACGGCTTCACGACTTCGCTCCGATCTGATGATCTCTTCTATATAAACACCACCAATCCAAATACAACCGCAAAAGACGTTGCAATTATCACAACCACAGAATCAGACACCGAGTCACCAAAAGACAACCCCAGCACTGATTCAACGAACCTAACCAAATCAGAACCACCAGAACTCATCCTTGATTAAGATGTGTATAATCGCATTTTCTGTTCTTATTTTATTAAGTTTGATCTGGTTTGGTCGTCTTAAAAATGCTGCCGAGATTGGGGGGTCAGGAAACACAGAGAAACGGATACACTGTATTTTATGTGAGACCACCTCTGGGCTTGTAAGTGACTTGAGGAATTAAAGAATTAAGAACATGGAAAAAAGAAAGAGTGCTTGTCGTGTCCCAACAGAAATGGCTAGAGAGTTAAAGCGTTCGACTACAAGTGCATGGCCTTCTTTTCCTTCTCTTACATTACATTTTGGGGTTTTGCCTTTTGGTGCCTTTCCTTTCTACTCGGGTCATAAAAAAGGTTAAAGAATTCATTCGCTCGTGGAGCGGGATACCGTAAAAAGCAGAGAAAAAGCGAAATCATGGAACAGGAATTGCCTGCCCGCTTTCCCTTCGGTCAGCTGCCCCTTGACCATCCTCACAGGTCCCACTCAATCTTTTACACCGATGTATCGTACTCACTCGACCAGGTCATCATAAGAAAGCAAAGACTTCTCCATCAAAATGGCTCTTCATTCCTTACCGAGCCCCTGACTACAACTATCCGACCATGATCTACTAAGGTAAGGGTCGATAGGTATATCCCAGCTCCTCTTGTGTGTTGTGTTCAAACTTCCGGGAGGCCAAGTTTGACTCGAGTGAAGGTGGCCCAGTGTAAATGGCGGTAAAGCCATATGAAGAGAAGACTGAGGGAAGCTCTGATTCAAAAGGGAAAATCGAAGTAAAATTACATGAATTGAAATCCAACCCTGGAAAGCTTTTACAGCTCCTTGAAAAGTTGCCAACTGTGCTGGCTTTTGGTTTCTGAGCTGATTGCAAAGCCCTTACAGGGGTGGCAGCAGATTCTTTAGCACTCGTAACTTCATTATGGTAGCACGCGTAGCGGCTTCAGTAGCTTATAGTACATAACTCCAGTGGTGGAGGCGGCAAAGCACCAGTGGTAGCATCAGTAACGGCATAGCCTCTCTTCTTTTTACAATAAAGAAAGGATTCGACTGGTACTGAACTTGTAGATACGGACCATACGGTTGACTCAGCTGTTGATCCAGAAGCGGTAGACGTGGTAGTTGCCCTTGCAAGGCTTCATGCGACTATTGACACCATTCGTCGCTGGCGTCTGGCCAAGAGTGAAGTGCGTTGAACCCTTCTTTTGCTGGATTTACAAGTTTCATTCATATAATCGCCTGCCTTGAAGCCACGGTCCAGTAGCCTTTGTCAATATTTTAGTCAGAAGAATCCCCATACCAGAGCCAGAAATCTGGTCTTATCGAACCATACTGATAGATAAAGCGAGGCAGTTGTTCTTAAAATAAAAAATGCGGTGATCCCTTGGCCACTCTTCTGGGATAAGTTCAGCGAACTGTTTGATTCATGATTTATGTTTCATCTTTTGTTTGTTTATTTCAAGATATAGCAATCAATTCTAATTTTTTTTCATTTTCCATTGATTCTTTTCTGATTAAGATTGATGGCTCCACGGTCTAAGTGTTTATATAAACATAAATCATGAGCATGGATTAACGAAATGTGCAAAAACTTTATTTGCTTCTGCCATTTTCTGAGTCTTTTTTCTTTATGCTTATGGCATCGCCATTTCCGAACTCATTAATTAGTTTACCTCCATTTATAGGAATGATGGGTCTCAATTCGGGAGGAAGAATTAGTAGAAGACATAAAACCATCCATTCTAACTCTATATTTGTTCGAATAAAACACTTAGCAAATTTCACTTGTCTAACTAAAAAGTCCTTTCTTCTTTCAACTTTTCTATGATCTTCCCGTTCTTTCCCTCAAGCCATGGCAGTAAAGTATGCATCCAGCATTATATTGCATTACGTCTCTATCAATTATTCTCTCGCCCTCTTCATGCAGATAAATAAGAGCAAAACTCCAAGCACTATGCTCCTACTTACTTTGCTTCCACGTGAGGCAACTCGGAGAACATCTACTATTATTAAATAGTTTTTTTTAATTAACATATTTAATTAAAAATATTAGTGAAATGGTATAATTATTAAAAAAAAAATTGATGAACAAATAGTGATTATAAAACATAACTTTTATAGCTTTTTAATATTTAAAATAGCAACATCTAATAAAAAAAATTAAATAAATAAAAGATAGGAGAGAGAAGAAAATAAATAAATAAAAAAACTTCAAGGACACACCAAATTTTTTTTTATTATAATACCATCTATACTATTAAAAAAATGATATAAAAATAAAAAAATTATCAATAATAACCCTAGAGTTTACTAGAAAAAATGATATTTTATAATCATTAAAGAGAAAGAAAAAAAGAAGATACTTCTCCAGGTACAGTTTTAAGGAAGTTGGCAAAAAACATTAATTATTCATGGGAGTGTGGTTTTAATTATTTTTTCAAGTTTTTTTTATTGAAATAAATTAAAATAAATTTTTTTATAGTAATATATCAAAATAATTTAAAAATACCAAAAAAATTACTTTGAAGTAAAAAAATAAATAAAAAATAATGTTTTTCAAAAAAAACTATTAAAATACAAAAAAAAATTTAGACCTGTTTATTTTTCATTTTAAAATCACTTTTTAAAATTTTTATCTTTTTTATTTTTTTAATTCAAATTATTTTTTTTTGTATTTTCATATTATTTTGAGATGTTAATGTTAAAACTATTTTTTAAAAAATAAAAAATATTATTTTGATGTATTTATAAATAAAAATACTTTCAAAAATAATATTTACTATGGTAAAAAAACACCCAAAGCTATTAATAAAAACAACTGTTTTTTTTTAATATTTCCTTCTTTTATTTTTAATAACAGGGGTACAGGTGTGCACAATGTATATGGACACAGAAGGAACCAGAGTCAAAGCTAGAAGCCAGGCCCATCGTCACCCAACTCAGCCTAACACCAAGAACACCTTTAAAAATAGTAGTGGCATGGAAATATTTTGGTTTGTGGAGAGTTGCTAACTTTTTAAAGTATTTTTTATTGAAAATATATAAATATAATGTTTCTTATTTTTTAAAAAATCATTTTTATATCAAAATTAATTTTAAAAAATTAATTTAAAATAATACAAAACCAAATATATCGTATTCAATGGATGGGGCTCGGCTGCTGTGTGGGGGGACCTCCGGGCTGTAGTGTATATGGACTTTCTACAGGACTAGTTCTGATTTAATAAAATATTAAATGAAGAGATAACATCAAATTATTTGGGATTCGGTTCGATTCTTGCTTGATTGATAAGGTATGACAGCAGCTTCGTGCACAATACCCCTTTGGATGAGCTGTTGACCCAACAATTGGTTCCAGGTTTTCGAGTATACGCGACCATGGCTGTCTCTTTATTTTATTTCCCCCTGAAGATTCAAATCCTTGTCCTGCCTTTTTCTTTCCTTGTTTTTTTCCCCTCTTGGCATGGAGGTTGTTGGGCGATGAACTAAAGGATCTGATCCACGCTGCTTTTGACAACCAAAAAGAAAATAAAAAAGGGCCATGGTTTCGTTATTGATTTTAGCATTTGACAACAAAATGGTCCGTCTGTTTATTGATTTTAGCATCTTCGTCACCCTTACGAGTACCAGAAAGAGTAGAGAAAAGAGAGCCGCGGGTCTAGGCTAATTTTGCAGATAACACACGAACTACAGACTCTAGCTAATAGTATACAAGCAATTATGATACATGTTATAGACTAGCATACGGAAATTCTGTCGAAGATCTTCGAACTAGACTGACGCAATCGGGAAGAGGAGTTCATTGCTGATCTGGGTTGTACTTCTCCGTATCTCTCACTTCCTTTCTCATGTTAAGAGCACCATCTTTACTGATCGCAATGCTCACCAGCTTGCACGGCTCAACTGCTTCCAGCATTTGGACTACACTTCTCATGGCTGGTCTCAATGCGGGAACCCTTGCAGTGCAGAGAATTGCAATTCTCAACACTTTGACAGCGTCTTCCTTGAAAGCTTCTGGAATTCTTGAGTCCACTATACTCAACACACTCTGTTTAGTCTTCAACTTGCTGCTGACCCAATCTACTATGTCTTTGTTATCTCCATATTCTGGCTCTATTGCCCTCTTTCCACTTACCAGCTCCATTAACACCACTCCAAAGCTATACACATCACTCTTCTCGTTCACTTTGTATGTATACCCATATTCTGCAAAATCAAAACGTATCTATGTTCAATTAAGCTAAAATGAAAAGCCAAACAAGCCACAATTCCATGATGCTTCAATTAGCCACTTGACACGGGGAGTTTAAAGAGATAATACCTCCATATCTTCCCATGAACAAAACTACGAAAAAAATCGAAGTAAAGAGCATAATTTACTTACCAGGAGCTATATAACCATGGGTTCCTGCAATGACTTGGGTGGAGTCCTTGCCACCACTGGCTTGAATCATCTTAGCAAGTCCAAAATCAGCAATTCTAGGCTTGAATAACTCATCCAATAAAATGTTGCTAGACTTCACATCGCGGTGAATTATGGGTCTATCACACCCATGATGTAGATACTCCAAACCCTTAGCTGCCCCCACAGCAATCTCGTACCTCGTCTGCCAATCAAGCTCCATCTTCCTTGATGCATGCAATCGGTCCCATAAGCTCCCATTTGGCATATACTCATAGACCAAAAGGCTTGAATCCTCACTGGTAATGCTGCAATACAACTTCACCACGTTGACATGCCTAATTGAGCTCAAGGTCTCCACCTCTGCATCAAATTCCTTAGATTTTCCTGCCTCTTTTCCCAAAATTGGTGTAGTGCTCCTGCTCTTCTTAGTGCTAGTAGAATTTGCAGTCCAAATATGCTTCACCGCTAGTTCTTTGCCATTGGCTAGGGCCACTCTGTACACGTTGCCGGACCCTCCTTTTCCTATCAGATTCTCTTGTTTAATTGAATCAAGAATCTCATCCTCGGTGAAGGTTAACACATGGAAAGATTTCAAGTCCCAAGATCCTTCCTTCAACGAGCGGTCATGATACTTTTCTCTCTTTTTCAAATGGTAAAAGCATGCGAGGGAAGCAAGCAAAATCATTGAACCCACAGAAAAGCAAAGGATGAGCGTACGGACCCCCTTGGAGATACTGGATTTAGGGTAGCATCGCTGAAAAGAGCTAATTGTCCGGCTACAGAGACCAGGATTTCCAGTGAAGCTACCATTGTAAGCTTCAATTGATAAAGATTGAGGTATTGGACCAGATAATCTATTGTGGGATAGATCAAGAAGACTTAGTCTCAAAGATGACAAGCTTCCTGGAATATGACCTGAAATCTCATTCTCCGACAAATTTAGAGAATTCAAAGTTGGTAGCTGCCCCAAAGTGGATGGGATTTCACCAGAAAGCGAATTACGAGCCATGCTCACGTCAGTCAGAGAATAACATGAGCCTAATGAATCCGGTATTGAACCAGAGAACATATTGTTTTCCAAATGCAGACTGCTCAACTGCTTGAGTTCACCAATTTTATTTGGAATTTTTCCCGAAAACAGATTGTCATTTAACTGGACTGTAACCAGTGACGTAGCTTTCGAAATCTCTTCGGGTAATTCACCAGATAAGCGATTGTTTCCGAGCAACAATTGACCGAGAGCTTTAGCGTTTCCAATATCAGAGGTCACTGGACCTTCGAATTGATTCATTTCGATGTCAATTATATTCGCCTCCGGCAATCCCCAAATTCCAGCAGGAACCTTGCCAGAGAGTCGGTTGTTGCTGACTCTGAACCTCAATAACGTGTTACAGTTTGCATAGCCAGCCGGAATTTCGCCAGTCAAGTTGTTTTGAAGCACGAGAAGCCGAGTCATAGTCCCCTTCTTGCACATATCTGGCGGAATTGAGCCGGTCAACTGATTCTCGGACACATCAATAAAATCAAATTCAGTCCAAGAACCAAGCTTTGGAGGAAGAGGACCTGTTAACTGGTTCTGGTACAACGAAACATTCACAAGTTTCTTGAATTCACCGAACTCTGCTGGAATTTCACCAGAAAGCTTGTTCGTATATAGCTGCAGAGAGACCAAATTGGTCAAAAATCTCAATTCGGACAAATCACCTTCTAAATTGTTCGTCGACGCATCAAATTTTTCCAGCTTTGTCAAATTTCCAAACCCGACCGGCAACTTTCCCGTCAAGCTGTTGTTGAAGAGCTCGAGCTGCCAGAGATTTCGTAGCTTTACTATCTGAGAAGGAATCTCTCCGGATAGATAATTGTTGCTAAGCTCCAAGTTTGTGAGCTCGATAAGATTTCCAATTTCCTCAGGAATTGTGCCTTCGATGCTGCAATTCGTCATGTAAAGCCAATTCAGTTTTGTTAGCTTGACAACTTCATTTGGAAACGGAGTTCGATCAAATGTATTGTCCCCGACACTTAGAGTAACGAGACCTGTCATGTTTTGCAGCGACTTCCATGGAAAACCGCCATTGAACCTACTCTGGTTCAAATACAGGTGCTGTAATTGACTGATAGATGATATGTCAGGGAATGGCCCAGTGAACAAATTGTTGCCAAGATCGAGATATTGTAACTTTGTGCAGTTGGTCAAGTAATTCGTGATGGTACCGTGCAAGTAGTTGTAACCAAAAGAAAGCTTATCCAAAGATTGGAGCTGGCATATTGAATCAAGAGGAAGGACACCCTCTAAGTTCTGTCTCGAAAGCTCGATTTCTTTGACTGACTTATCTGAATTACAGGTAATTCCTGTGAATTCACATATGGGTTTATTTGAATCCCAAGAATCAAATACATGAGTATTTGATTTCTTAAGTGAAGTTTTAAGGTTTAGTAGTATTTGAAGTTCATCGGATTTGATCTTGGAGAATAGAAGGAGAAAACAGATAAGAAGCAGAGAAGGGAAGTGTTGCATGGAAGAATAGACCGTTGACATTTCTGCCGGTGAAACGGATACGATGGTCTGTTTTTGAGGGGACGGGGGAATTTTGGAATCAGAGAAGAAGGGTGGAATATGCAGAGGGTGATGGTGCCATTTTAACTTTGATGGCGGGCGTTCACGTATTGATTGGCGTCCTGCGTTTGTGGTTACAGGGATATTTAAAAAAAAAACTGAAAGAGGCAGCGGATTTACTGTACATAAATCATTTTACTGAAGATATGAACGCTAATTTCATATCTTCTTTCCATTTAAAAGAAGAACTTTAGGCTAAAGGTTGATGGTAAGTTTTCTTTGCAAAAGCCTCTTTTAATATTTTTAAATTCATTGAGATGGATATTTTAAAAAAAATTGCATAGTAAGTTATCATAAATGTATTTAAAGTTAATATATTATTGGATGTTGGATTGTATTTTTACTTATAAAGTGTATAATAAAATAATTAATTTAACTTTGTATAAAACAATGTTTTGATTGGTTAAGAGAGCTGTTTCGGTATTATCTTTTTTATTTGCATAGTTAAAATATCTCCTTCTTCTTAGGGTTTAATTTTTTATACTTTAAATTTACATGTATTTTTGTTATTGTACACTTGATTTTTTTTATTTTACAGAATAAAAGTTAATTTTATTTTTTAATAAATTAAAAAGATTTAAAAAAAATTAAAGAACATGCAATCGTCACTATACCGTTTCTAAATAGTACGATGGTTGATTTTCAGTAACCATAAATTTTTTAAGGTATTTTTAGATTTGTCTTGATGTCTCTTAGATGTATATAAAAACTAGAGTTTATGTATAACAATGATGCATATAAAAACTAGAGTTTCAGTTTGATTCTAACAGCTATTTTTTTTTCTTCTTTTTTTTTTATTCTAGCTTCCTATCTTGTAATTTTTTTGAATCACTTTTTTTTTGCTTCTCTCTGTTTTTGATCTTGTTCATGTTCTTTTAGTTGATATTTTTTTTTTCAAGCAACTTAATAAAATTAAAAGTTGTTTCAATTTCACCATCTTTGATTTTTTTCTCTTCCTTTTAATTTTGATTTAATCCTTGGTTTTCTTATTGATATTTATTTTATTTGAAATCACTTGTAAAAATCAAAATTTGTTTTGATTTCATCCTCCTTTGATTTTAAATTTTTATTTTATTTTTTTCATATTCTTTTAATTGTTATCTATGTCATTTGAGATAATTTTTATAATATAACTTTTTCTTACAATTTCATCCTAGATTTTTTTTTTCTTATTAGATCTTACCCTTATTCTTTTAGGGTTTTTTTATTTGCTAGATTTATTAGTTTACTATTTTTTTACACTCAATTTTATCATTCAACATTAAGTTGATTTAAATTTAAGTTTCTAGGTTGAGCCCATTGAGGAATTTCATGGGTTATTATTTGAAAAATTAGCCAAACTTAAGAACATTTGTTAAGAGTTGCTCTAGTTTTTTATCATTATTTTAAGCTAATGTTTTTTTTTAATTTTATTCTTCAATATTTCTTTTATTTAAAATTAGGTTCTCTGTTTTTTTATGTGCTTTTTACATCTTTTTTTTTCTTTGGTTGGGTTATTCAGAGTTTTTTTTCTTTGTTAAATATATATTTTTCATGATTAATTTTTTAATTAAATAGAATTAATTGATTAAATATACAGATACTCACTTTATTATGTTTCGTTACATTTTTTTTTCCCAAAACATTACTCTAGCAAACCATGTAGTTTCTTTCAATGTTGTCTTACTTTATTTTGCTGTGAAATTTAACTCATCTTAGCAAAGTTTTTTTATTGTGAGTAATATTCATGGTGAGTGGAAATAAATCTTTTTTTTCTTTATAAGTATGATATTAATGACTCATTTTTTTTAATTTTATGATTTGTTTTTTATTGTTGCCTTTGATTTAATGACCTCAGTATTATGTTTTTATTACTTTTTAAAAAACATTATGGTAGTCTAACCTGTCCATTTTTACATTATAAAAAAAATATATAAACTCAGCGAGTTGCTAATCTAGTGGTTACTATTTTTGCTTGGTTATAGTGTTCGAAAGGGGCTTTTGTTTCTATGTGATGAAAAACATTACTTTATTATTTGTTTTAAGACAATCTTTTATTTGTTACATGGAAAAAATGTTTTTATAGTGATGTAGGTAATATTTTTTTTAATACTAAAGTATTAGTAATAACCTATAATTATTATTTATTGAATAACTTATTCATAACATTTGTAGTATTTACGACCCCAACAATCAATATTAAGTGTGCGAAAAAAAAACCCATGTGATTGTGTTTTTGAAAAATAAAGATATATCTACTTATTTTCCTGAACATTATATTTTAAGTAATACAAACAAAGTTCATTTTAAATTAATTACTATTAAAATTTCAATAAAATATATAAAAAATATTAAATAAAACTATTTTAGTTCCAATTTTAAAACTATTTTTTAAATTGTATTTTTATTAGATTTCTTTATCCTGCACATCCTACTCATTTGTCAAACTTGATTATTTCACAAATTTTCTCCCCCACTATACCACTAATCTACCATACCAACAAACTATCCAACCTAATAACTCATTGTCTAATCGTGTCTGCCATCATTTAACAACCCCCTAGCATTGTCCTATGTCACCATTTTCTTGTTTCTTTAATGATCTTTTTTTAGGTATATGTTCTCTTTCTTTAGGGTTGTATTTTTCCAAGTTTGCAATTATAGGTACTTTTGATTCTACTACAATCTCACTAGGTTCTGCTGCTATTAGTATTTAAAAGTATATTTTTATTAAGGTTTTGTATCATCATTTTGCATTTGAAGTATCAATAACTCCTTAGCTAAAATATATTTTATAATAACAAGTCTGATAATATAAGATAACTTTAATTTATAATAAATTCTCATTTTAAATACAGATATATCTCACAATTTAAAGGATTGATTTATGTGATTAAATATTAAAAGTGCAAAGACAAAGAGAGAGCTAAATTTAGAAAAGACATGCTGGTTGAATTGAAATTGAAATACCATTTGGTTATGAGATCATAACTAGAGCTGTAGAACTTAGATTTAGGTTTGTTCTATATAAATGGAAAGTTAAGACACAGGTCTAAAACTTATATGCAAAGTTTTAAGATTGAAAAATGTCATTTTCAAGTTCAAACTGTAGCAACAACGGAGAAGTCATAATATGTCCTACAACCCAGATATTGTTTAGTATTCAGCTTATATCTCAAGTTTTAGAAGTCTAAATGACCTTAAATTTTTTGTTGTTAGAAAGCTGAGACAATTTCTTAGAATTTTCATGACGACAGTATATTTAAATTCTGATATTAACAATGACATTTTATTTAGATAAGAAGACAAGGATTGTCACCAAGTCAAGATATGGCCATCCACTCAATAATTAGTCAATAGATCAATAGTTTTAAATTTTAGCTTATAAAAGAAAATATTTACCATGCATTTAAACGTCTTGATTTTCATATCAAGATCATGTTCTTGCTCTCTTTCTTTATATTTATATAATGCTTAAGTTTTGCTTTTATTAATCTTAATTCTTTCTTTGCTTTATATGGTTTTATGGATAATTTTGATATTAGCAATGACATTTAGTTTAAATAAGAAGATAAGGATTATCACCAAGTCAAGATGTGGCCACCCACTCAATAATCAGTCAATAAATCAATAGTTTTAAATTTTGGCTTATAAAAGAAAATATTTACCATGCATTTAAACATCTTGATTTTCATATCAAGATCATGTTCTTGCTCTTTTTTTTATATTTATATAATGCTTAAGTTTTGTTTTTATTAATCTTAATTCTTTCTTTGCTTTATATGGCTTTATGGATACAGATTGGATAGGTTGTATTGATAATCGCAAGTCTATAGATGGTTACCTAATTTTCTTTAGTTATACATCGATTTCAAGGAAATCAAATAAGCAACACATGGTTGCTCCCTTCTCTACCAGGGCTAAATACAAAGCCTTAGCAAACAATACTATTGAGGTAATCTAGCTTCAGTATTTATTGCTAGATCTAAATATTACTTTTGTTTTTGATCCTATCATTTTGTTTGAATCATGTATTTTATACTTGTACTAAACATGTTAAAGTTGATTATTAATTTGTACGAAACAAGGTTGCCTACAAAGAGATTTGGAATTGTTTTTATATTTTCTCGAGATAACTTGTAGATATTTTTACTAAGTTGTTTCATACTGTTTCTTTTACTGTTTTTTAATTTAAGTTTCAGGTCAATCATCCACTCTCAGTTTAAGATGATATATTATAGAATACCTGTATGTAGACACACAAGAAATATTAGAGGACTATTTTATTATTGTAATATTTACATTAACTATTATATATTATCCTAAATATATATAAATACAAAAGGTTAACTAATTAAAGGGTTAAGCTTTCTATTTCTCTTCAACTAAGAATAATAACATAGTAGTAACAGCAACATCCAAATTGAAATACAAGATATCAATACTACCAGCCATCACCCTGAAGCCTGAAAGTTACTACGAAGACATATTATTAATTTCCAAAGTCCCATCTTTGCATAAATAGATAAGAGTGACAAATCTTTCACTTATCCATAAATTAGCTCGATTAATGATGACCCAGTGTGTCATCAAAGGCAGGAAGAGGATTTTCTTTTAATGGTTTGACAGGGTTGATTTTTAAAATATATTTTATTTGAAAATATATTAAAATAATATTTTTATTTTTATAAAATTTATTTTTAATATAGCACATTAAAATAATCTAAAAATAAAAAGATAATTTTTATAAAAAAATAAAATTTACTAAAATCCCGATAAGAATACCGTTCACTGAAAGTAAAACATGACAGGGATGAACTTTCGTATCTAAAATGGTGCGAAGATTGAACAAGGAGAAGAAACCAAGTGAACGTTTTACGCTTGACGAGATGAATATTGTGGAGTCAAGGCAACAACTCAAGATATCGATAATGGCAATCATTGACCAAAATTACAAATATAATCAGGCCAGAAGGTGGCCCTTATATAATCAGAGCAGATTCTTGTTAGGTTGAATTAAAAAATAGTAACAATAATGTTGCCATTTGCCAACAACCATATTGTATATATAATGTACCCTTCGAAATCCCTTCATTAGAAAATATATATATTAAGAAGGCGATTTTTTTACTTTGAAGAAGAGGTCGGCATCCCTTGGGAGCTAGTTCACATCCATCCCTCTCTAAAATGGAAGGAAACATGAAGGAAAGACCACACTTTCTAGATAAAGAGAAATAGACGGGCGTATAATGAACCCTAGGTCACCGACTAGAGACATCAAATATCATTTTGGAGCCTAACTTTATTTCATGTCGGGTATTTTTTAAAAATATTTTATAATAATATTTGGTATTATGATAATAATCTTTACAAAACCATGTTCGCACATGAGCCAAATCTTTTAGACTGTGCTTAGTAAAAAAAATTATGAAGGACCATCTAAAAGCACTGGAACTGAGGTTGTAGTAATTTCTGTTAATTTTTTTTTAATCCAGTATTTAAAAATTTATTAAATCCTAACTAATCTAGTCAAACTGGAATAACTCGCCAAAAGATAAAACTCTTTCGGTAATATTGTATTTGATTAACGATGAATTTCTGAGAAGCCTGTGAACTTAATAACTCGGAAAAGTCTTGCTACCCTTCAAGTTAAAACTGTGACTTTCATTTATTTTATATATGTGGTAGAGGGGTGAAGCACGGAATCGTCCAGCCGCCGAGGTTGACTTTTCCACTGTCTAGAAAACACGTGGATAATGTTATGATCACAGGCAGAAAAAGGCATGTAAAACCAAGACTCTCCTCTTGTGTGCGTAAAGGCACAGCCCTGCGCTTTCCAGTGGTGATCGGGGCAGACAGGGGTCCACGCGCCTCAATGATGATTACTTGATTGTTGCGGTGTTAGTGGGCTGCTCGATGGAGTTCTTTTTGTACCTTTGCGAGAAAGTGAGGGTATGGTGGAAAACAATTTGGCTCATCTCTCTAATCATTTCATCTCAAGGGCCACGATTGACCAAGGTAGTAATGACATTATTTTTATTTTCTCACTGAAGCCATATAAGTTATTCTCTTCTTCACACTCAGGTAGATTTTTGACATGATGAACTCTCTCACTAGTAAAGTCACACCAAGAATATGTTTATTTTTTAAAAAATAGTTTTTAAAAAATTAATTTTTAAATTTTTCTATATTTATTTTTAATTAAAAAAGTTAGTTAACGAAAAACATTTTCTGGTCAATAAAAAATATTTTCTGGTCAACAGAAAATACTTTCTGATTAACGAAAATATTTTTTAGTAAAAAAAAATTTAACTTAGTTTTTAGAAAAATATTTTTCTTTTTATCTATGTTTGTTTTTTGAAAAATAGTTTCTAGAAAAACATTTTCCAAACTTTCTTTTGTTTATTTGCTATTAGGAAAATTAGTAAACGGAAAACACTTTCCAGTTTAAAAAAATTTGGCTTGATTTTTACGAAAGTGTTTTCTTGAAAAATTTAGGAGGAAAACATTTTCTGAAAGTTGTGAAAAGTTTAGAAATTTCATTATTTGTTGATTATATCAAATTTGATCCTCAAACTTTTGATTGCTATATATATATTTTGTTTTCAATATTTATTTTTCAATTTTATTTCTTAAAATTAATTTTTATATTTACTTTGGTCCTCATTTTTATAATTGTTATTTGATTTTCTCATATAATTTTTTTATTGAAATTTTTTTCTATCAAATTTGGTGTTCATTCTTTTGATTGTTATTTATTTTATTTGAAATACTTTATGAAATGTTAATTATTATTATTTTAATTTCTTCAACTTTTTTTTTAAGATTTGATTTTTATTATTTTGATTATTATTTATTTTATTTGAGATAATTTATGAAATTATTTTTTTTCAATTTCATTATTATTCAACTTTTTAATTTGTAAGATTTATTCCTTATTATTTTAATAAACTTGAGAAAAATAAAATATTAATAAATTATTTTACAGTTTATTTTCCATAACATAACCAAACAATGAAAAGTGTTTTCCAGTTTATTTTCCATAACATTGCCAAATATCGAAAAATACTTTACTTTTAAGGAATTCATTTTCTTCGGAATTCTCTTTTCTCAAAATTTAATTTAAAAAAAAACTTTCCTGCAAACAAACGGGGCCTAAGTTTTTTTTTAGCCCATCCCCAAATCAATTGGATATCAAGTCATTCCGCTAAATTGGACCGGATTTTAAAATCATGGTTGGAATTTACGATACCTTGATTACGACTGCTTATTAATTTCTAATTATTTTTAAAATATATTTACTTGAAAATATGATTCTTTTGTTAACCACTAGTTTTTCCATCCAATCATATTTTATTTTTCATGATTATCATATCTCAGTTGTAATTAGTTAAATGAAAAATATAGATTATTATACACGCATAATTTTCAATATATTACCGTACAAACTAACAAATATCCTCGTAAAAAACATTTTAACAGCAAAAAATACTCTCTTAATATTCCATGATTCATGTGAACCCCTTGAGTTGTTGTATCTAAGATTTATTTTTCTCATGGAGGAAAAGATAATCTCATCTTTTTGGCAATGTATATTTTATTGATTAATAAAAAAATTATATATTTTTAAAAAATAAAATTCAATATATTTTATTTTTTATATTATTCTCATCATCTTTACCTTATTTGTTAAATATCTCTAAGAACAAAAGGATGGGTAGATGGTTATTTTATTAAAAAAAAAACTAGTTTTAATATTAAATTTCTTTTCTTTAAAATGGTAAATCAAAGGGTTGGTCTCTAATCTATTTTTGTGACTTTTAAAAGATTCATTTTCATTTAGAATTTAATTATTGACATCAAAATAATTTTAAATATGAAATTTCATTAAAACTTTTTAAATTACTATCAACATATCAAAATCATAAAAACAAATACTTAGAAAAATCAATTGAAGTGTTTTTAAAGAAAAAATATTTTAAAAAACAAAAATTACCACAATTCCAATTAAACATGTATTTCTAAAATGCATATGTAAATTTATATAGATTACATGTGTGTCCAATATATATATNAAGATAACATTTTGTGTCTAATTTTATCATTTCAAAACTAGCTTTTCTCTTTTCAAAGCTATCACTTTCTTGCTTTGTTGTTTTGCTTCTACAGGGAAGAATAAGAAACAGAAAAAAAAAAAAGCCACGATAAAAACGCAAAGAAAAAAACAAAAAAAAAACACTTCAAAAACCCTGAAATAATCTTTCTTCTATTCGTTTCTCTTCTCTTCACCTTCAGGGAAAATCCCACACATTCTCAACACCTAAACAAGCGTTCCAAGAAAGTGAAGATGTCTTCTTGGATAATCGTTAACTTCCTCTTCAATTGTAGCGTTTGATCTCCTATGGGTAGATCATGAAGTAGCTTCGAGTTTTGAGAAAAAAAAATTATTTATTGCCAATAGAAACAAATTAAGCCCTTTGTTTTTAGTTTTTTTTTAATGCACACGTTGCAGTTTGTAAGTAAAATAATGATAATTAAATAAATGACAATAATGAATAGAATAAGACACATAAAGTAATCCAAGAAAGTGAGTGATCGTTGATTTTATCTTTTATAGTTTAATTATTTTTATTTATTGTGTTCCTTTATTACAAATTTTGTTTATTGTGGACCCAAAGTATTTATTTATAAATATTATTTATTATTGTTTTTTTTATACATTATATCACGTGTTCTACTTTTTTTACTCAGAACTTCATAAATATTATTTATGTGGTGAGGATTCCACCATCACCTTATATAATATATGATAAAAAATTTAAAAAAGTTTAATGAATTAAATTTTAAGAAGTGGTAATAAAATATATTATTTTATTTAAATACTTTAAACTTAGCAAAGTTTTTGACTAAGAAAGAGCCAAAATCATCAAAAAATAAATCTACCATATTATTGTGGTGGCCTGCTAAATATATAGAATCATATTGATTTTATATACAACTATATCTTGAATGAGTTGGATAATATATTATATGATATGTCAATAAATAGTGTAAAAGTATTATAGAAAGTTTTAGATAAAAAGTACAGAGCTAGCAATATTTATATGAAAAAAAATTATAATTGATAATTTTTTATATTTTAAGATGATTAATTGAAAAACTATAATGAGTCAAGTTCAGGAGTTTTTTTTAAAGATAATAAAAAATATACTTAAGTATTTAGAATAAACCTTGGACTCTATGCCATACTATATTTGTTACCCATTGACAGTGAAAAAGTATATTGATTTTAATTTGATATCTAATAATAAAAATTTAAAATTCATGAGTGAATATGTCTTCACACTTGCTAAAGTAACTATATCATGAAAATATTTTAAACAAACATGTATTTCTAAATCCACAATGATATCAAAGTTTATTATTTCTGATAAAGCTAGAAAGGAAGTCAAATGAATTCAAAAAATTTTAAAGGATATTTCATGGTTTTCAAAACCAATGTTAGCTATTTGAATTCATAATTGTAATCATTCAGCAATTCAATGGCATAAAAAGACATGTAAATGGAAGTTTAGATATACACATCATAGATATAATATCGTTAAATAATTAATCTATAATATAATTATTCACATTGATCATGTCAAAAGGACTTGTGTATAATTCATCCAGAAAAATAAGCTTAAAATCTTTGAAATATAAAAGAGTGTAATGATGTTAATGATACATAGTTGGTTCAGATAGAAAATTAAATCACATAACATTCCTGGTAGCACTAAAAAAATATTATTTTCTATTTATTTATGATGAAATAAGTATTAGTTGCGACATCAATAAACATTAGTTGCGACATGATAAAGAGAAAGTTGAGCTTTTAATCATTCTCATATCTTGATATACCAAGAGGAGTATAGTAGAATATTCTTAATAATCACCTACATAAGCGGTGAAGAACCAAATGAAATCTCTAGGTAAAAAACTATCTGAATACTATTGTTTTAGTTTACATAAAAGGTTGAATGGTTTAAGACATGACGTCTATCATTTAACCGAGTAAATCCGATTATATTTCATTAAAAAATATTCAAAGTCAAAAGCTATATATCCTAATGTAGTAATTCACCAAATCGGTATCTCTCAACAAATATTTTAGTAATTTTTAAATTCGTGAGATAATTTCCATTCATGTAGAAGATTGTTGGAAATTCATTTTAATTAACATGATTTAAATAAATTATGAGTGAATAAAAAATTAATATAAAAAACCCTTGATTTCCCAACTAAAAAAACCCTCGATTTTTCTAGATTTAATTTTTAATTTATAGTAGCTAATTAAAGGTTTGTGATGGTAAGAATTAATTTTTATTAATTCTTTAATCTTTTAACTTTTAAAATTCATTACCAAAAGAGGAGTGAAGGATGAGTTTCCAACTTGAATCTAACAATTTTTTACATACATTTTCTCATCTTTTTTTAGATATTTTTCTTATCTTGTTTATACTTTGATTTTCCTTCAAAATCTAGATCTTGGGTTTACCTTATTAAGAGATATTTAAGTTTTATATTTTTTTAGTTTAAATACCTTCTTTCAAAGCTCATTTAAACTAAGGTGGTGGTGTTGGAAGATTGAAAAGTATATTGCAAATAGCACAAGTAAAGAGCAATAAAGCATCAACTACAAATGATTAATCCTTCACAACAACAATAGATTTATTACTTTAAAGTATCTTAACAAGTAAATATTTCTTTTATTTTAATTTTATATAAATTGAAAGTTTGAATATATATTTAGCATACATACTATAACTACTTTAATTATATTTATGCTGAAAACATATTTTTTCATGAGTTATTAATGAGTTATTAGTTTACATGCTTGCAAATGTAAACTTGTATAGACACTAGGTTTTCTTTCAAGATAATTTTATGTTTAATATGCATTATTATGACAAACTAAATATTATTGTTTCTTGGGTTAATATATATATTGGATTTATATATTAGTATCGAGTTAAGAATACTTGAAACCTGAAAAATTAATATTATTAGTTTTTAGGTTGAATAAATATAGTTTGGGTTTGAATTTGGATATAAATATTAGAAAACCTAAACTACAAGTACCGTGATTATTTCTGGTATTTTACATCGTTTTAATATATAAATTAAAATATATTTTAAAATAAAAATAAATTTTAAAATATTTCCAAACATTCTCTCTCTGCTGACACAGTGCATGGGTGTATTTTACAAAATCTAATCAATACTGGGGAAAAAAAACCTCATAAATACACGAGCGCCCCTGAATCGAACAGGATGTTTCTGCAAAGCACGTAAAAGAACTGTAGGATTAAGAATTGACAGGTGATGAAGATGATTAGAACAGAGTAGATGACGATCATGATTTGTTGATCTCGAATAATAACGACCTTTGATGCAATAAATAAGGAAGAGCACCTTTTAATTTTAAACCATCCTTTATATTTATTTTCTTTATTTCTTCTTGGAGATTATTAATAAACTAGATATCCTGCACGATAATTATACGAATAATAATTCTTTATCATGCAAATTAACAGGGAGTCAGGCATTGATGTCACATCAGGATCGTTGGTGTTCACGGTAGAAAACAAAGAACCGCTAACCTTAGACGGCAATACTTGTAAACTAAATGATGATGGCATCGCGGTAGGTCTTGAGAATAAGAAATGGCCAAGAATAACATGACAACGCAAAAATAATTGCTCTCTTTCTCTCTAAAATTCTTTATGGTAATCAAAGAATGAGTTTAATATATTGTTTATTTAGAAACATGGGACCCACATCCCTGTGCTATCCTCCTGTTCGTCCCTAATTTTCCTTTTTTAAAAGTAGCCATACATTGACTGATACAGTACTAGTCACCTCAGGCAAGACCATCTAGATGGATCGAGTGGTCTATTTGATTTGACTTGTACGTTGTAATTAGGTATTTTATGTCTCGCTGTTTGCCAATTGCTTTTAGATTTTCAGCAGATTGGCGGTCCGTGGTAATCCGTGAGCCGGGTAATTTTTTTATTGAAAAAAATATAAATTATTAATTAAATTAAATTTAATAAACTCAGTTAATTTAATATTATAATTAAAAAAACATTGGAAATAATACAAACAAAAAAAACAATAACTGATCATTTAAAAAAAAAATCTTTTGAAAATTTATCATATAGGCTACTCAGTTACTAAAAAAACTTATCAAGACAATTCAAATAACATTACAATAAATTTCATGGTGTCACTAAGAGAGGCCACATGCAATAATTCAGAAAGCAAGCTAATTAAAATATAATAAGATAAATATTGAATATTTATATTTAATAAATTGATTTAATTTAAAAATATTTTTATAAAAAAGCTAAATTTTTATGGAAACCAAAAAAAAAAGAGTTAAATTTCTAATTAAATAAATATTAAAAAATAAAACTGAAAACATATAAAATAAAGAAGATAAATTTTTTAAACTCAAATTAATATCCTAAATTCACGTACCTGAATTGAATAAAAAAATAGTAAATTAAAGGGTTTTTTTTATGGGTTCAACGCTAAAGTCAAGGTAGAGAAATAAAAAAAATAGTTATAAGTACCAAACTAGATGTCTATTTGAAATACAAACTACACTGAAATGAAGAGAAAATATTTTTTCAAATATAAAATACAAATTAAATTTTTTTTTAAAGTATGATTACCATGAGACATCCCAAACACTATAAAAAAAGCCCGGGATAATTTACTTGCTTGTTACATACACTGACCAGTTTTTTTTAATATTATTTATATTAAGCTAGGTACCAGATAACTCTTCAATAATCTAATTATTATAAAAAAATTTAAAATAAAAGGATGCATAAAGTTTTTCATTTAAAAGCAAATGCATCATTTAACCTGTAAAAAGATGAAAGACATGGTATAATCACACATGGCATCCCACACACTAAAAAAAGAAAAACACGGGGATAATTCATATATTGCACTGACCAGATTTCTTTTAATAATACTTATAACAAGGCAATTATTAAAGTATTTTTTAACAATCTAATTATTGCAAAAAAAAACAAAAAAAGATGCAGAAATTTTTTCACTTTAAAGGCAAATGCATCATTTAACTTGTAAAAAAGATGAAAGGGTGACAAAGAGCCTAAAGCCAGGGCTTCGAAAATTTTGTTTTTAAGGGCTTTTTATACTGTGCTCAAGACATGCGTGAAGACCTTCTCTCGATCCAATTCGTACATGACTTTTTTGACCACTTGAAAAAGATCATTTTACCCCATGCAAGACCCGGTAATCTTGTAGTAGTGAAGGGCAAAATTGTTAATTCATTATTGTAATCCTCGTCTATTTATAGTCCGCATCACTACTGTAATCCTTGTTCATTAACCTCACATGCTATCAGCACAGTCCTTATAGTTTTCTTTTAATTAGAATGGAATGAATTAAATGATAATATAATCACTATCCCTGATTTTATAGCAGAACATGAATAGGATAGCACTAAGACCAACAAAGTATGTCTTCCGTAGCAGATTTAATGTTATTGGAGATCTTATGCAAAACTATATATATATATATATAAAATAAGAAATATTTTATTTTTATTTTTTTATATATGTTCAACAAGTGGAGCCTTGATTAATCTTTATTTTATATTTCATACTTGGTGTCTTTTGTTAAGTGGAGTCACCTTTCATTTTATTAAACATAATTAATAAATATGCTTTATTTAATCGTGGAATTTTTTATTAAATAAAAACCTTAAATTAGTGTCGAAGGAGCCATTAAACTCAATTCCGAAATGATATCCGACAACAATAAGCTACCCTGCAATCCTTACGAAAGCTTGTTTGGCCCGTGCGCCATCTTCGGAGACTGATGATGCCATTCGCAAGCAACGGGCTCTTCTATTTGCTCGTTTATTAAAGGACATCATTGATTTTTTTAATTTTTTTTCTCTTTTGGAAAGCAGACATGCTCTGTAGAATCCAGATGATCGGACATACATTACCGCTATTGATAAATGGAATATTTATGTAGAGGATAGGGACAATGGAACTGCTTAGTGTAAACAACCGAGAACCTTAACAGGAAAACAGTGGCAAGCACATGATCTCTTTGACATTTGTCAGTAATTCCCACGGGAGTAGCCATAAATATGCCCAACAACGGACAAAAAGCAACACATCATAGTGAGTTCTTCCCTTCAAACATTATCATGATATAAAGAATGGGAAAGGGGAGAAGCACTAGAAACAAAGATGATCAGTCTCGAGATTTGGCCAATAATTGAGCACTTGCCACTTCGAAGAGGAACGTGAACACTCATAAATCCACTCATAAGGTCCATGGTCTTCCACCCACTCGTTCACATTTTCGCACACCCTCAACGGCCACCTGCCCTCTTATATTTAAAACCCTCAGTCTCTCTCGCTCTCTACCGACTGTAGAAAAGAAAATGTGCTTCCTCGGCGATGAACATAAGGCTTTTATCGGGCCCATTCCTGCAAGGGACACCATAAAAAATAGTCTAGTGCAAGGTGCGTCACTGCCCATTGGCGTCACTGACCAGCTTTTGTCGATGGCATATCCACTCACGATCTAACTAGTCCGACTTCATCAAACAACTTTGACCGCATTATCAGTGAGCTTTCCAACTTTGAATATACCTTTTCTTCTTTCAATTTCCACTTTCTTTCTGTCAAAACATGGTGCCTGTAACCTCTTTCAAGTGATCAAATTAAAATAAAATACTCACTACTTCTTAAACAACTCACGAGGCCCCTCAACCTTTAGATCCAGCTAACTGATCTGTGTTGGATTCTGTACATGGGATTCGATTGTGGCCTGTATATATATCTTGATAGCAAGTCATTTTCCCCCATCATTACAAGAGGATGCTGCCCAACTTCATCCCCCCCCCCCGAGGGACAAGGGCGTTCGAGAATCATATATGGTCGTCTGAGTAAAAATAAAGCAGGTTTCCACGTAGCTTGAGAGGGAGGTTTGGGGCGGGGCAGCTGTTGTTTTCATTGCGGGTTTTTGCCCTGTTAATTAGCATATGCTAGAGAACATGTAGTTCATTGTCCGAAAAGGAATATTGAAGCAACATTTGTCTGGTCATTGATAATTGATTGAGGTTGGTTCCTACAGATGAAATGCCCGGGTCATAATTTTCATCAAACGGAGCTCAGTTATTAACTATGACATTAACTAACAAGACAAGTTAAAGATTTGAAGTGAAAATCACATGTTCATGTGTCAACAATAAGCAGGATTTTTCTGTTGCTTTTTTTTTTAAAAAAAAATTGTTCTTGTGCTTTTTTTATCATTTTATCAACCAATTCTATAAAATAAAATTTTTAAATATAATAAAAATATAATATTTAAAAAATTATTAAACTCGATAAATTATATAACCTGACTTAAAAAGTTTAATACGTTAAACTATAAAGCTTTGAGTCAATTTAATTATTATTTTAATATTAAAAATAATATTATTTTATATATTTTTTAAAATTAAACCATATTTTTTATTAATAGTTCAGTTTGTTTTTAAATTTATAAAATTAATTAAATTATATTGAAATAACTTATATACAAATTAATTTTATATCTAAATTAGATAAGAGTAAAGTAGAAGGCTTAAAGATTAATTCACTAAACTAATTTTAATGATAATACTAAATATTTTTATTATTATTTTCAAGTTAGAATTTTTTATTCGGTCAGCAAACGTAGGGCGTGCGGATAAACTAGTCTCTGAACATAAACTAATCTAAATGGTTAGACTAAAAAATAACGTGCTGTCGGGATATTTATTTATTCGCTTATTCATTCATTCATTCGGTTTTGGAATTTAGTCCGGTAGTTTGATGTCATGCTGCGATACGGAGCCTTTTAAGCTTGTTAAGCCAGTGACTCCATATAAACCAAGGTTGTATATGTATCTTCAAGGCTGGTGTCCTGACCAATTACCTATGCAACGTTTGATCAAAAGATTTCGTGATTAAGTGTATTGTCAACAGGTATAATTTATATGCTCAATTTCATGTATAATCAATTATTGAGATTTGATTATATTATTATAATCCTGTTTATTTATTTTAATAGTAATAATAATAATAATAATAGAGTGTTGTTGTTGTGTTGTGTTGTGGTGATGGTGTTTAGACAACAATGGCAATATATTTTATATACATGAAAAAACATTTAAACCAGGATTTGTATATTTTTTATGTCATGTTATTTTTTTTATTGACTAGGATTGCATTGGAAATTTTCTATTATAATACTGAAATCAAAAGATAATGTGTTTTTTAAAAATATATAATACATCAAAATAAAACTTTTTATTTTTTAAAATAAATACTATTGTATCACTTGATTTCATAGTTTTATTTTCACAAAAGATTTAATTGAAAAATAATAAAGGTCTAAGTAGTATTATGATTTAATTTAAAGAACTATCTTAATTCAAAATTTTAAATTATTATATAAGATTTTAATATATAATTTATATATTTTTATAACATTGTACTACTAAAAACTTTCAAGTAACTTTAAAAATCTTGATGTGGATTGGTAAAATATAAAACATGATTTTTATTTTTATTTTTTTTATATTTATTCTTTTGTTTTCCACCTCACCAAACATCCTTACAAGTAAACATAATTCACAATAAATACACGCTAATAAATTATAAATTTGAAGTTTTTGATTCAAGTTTTTTCTCATAGTCTTTTGTTTAAAAAAATTGGTATCAATGTTATGATATTTTTTATTTGCATATACAGTAAGAGGGACCTAATTTGTGTTAAATTTTGATTGGATGATAAAGTTTTGTTGATATTTTTTGGATGCACTGACACGTAAACAATTTGGGATATTTATATTTTATCATTATATATTGGTTTAATAAATTGAGAAGGGTGGAAGAGGGCATATCTATCCATTCAAAACTCGTAGCCAGCCTCGTGTCGAAAGTTAAAACACCAGTCTCCTTGGTTACATATTTCTTTTTTAATAAATAAGGATTATTCTTTTTATATATAAATAAAAATATTTAAAAAGACAAATTCACCCCCGTTGACCACATAGATAGGAAGAAAATATATTGGACACTCTAGAATTGAAGCTGCTACTTAAGATAGTCTCCGCTAATCCAAATTCTACCTTATCTTATCCCAAGCTAGCGAGGATGATGATTCATTAACACAGTGTCTTTCGTCATTAGTATCTGGACTTGGGCCAGAAGTTTCAATTAAAATTGGGTTCATGGCAAATTCGGGGTCCATAATTTTGCTTCCATCGATATGGGCTTTGCTCTGATGGACGCCCGGATAGCTCGCTTGAGCAACCGTATGCGAATTATATCCGGAAAGAAAAGATTGGGGCCATAATGGTCACCGGTATATTAAATTAATGTTGTTTTGTGTTTTAAAAATATTTTTTTATTTTTTAATTAATTTTTTATGTATTTATATTATTTTAAGATGTTGATATCTATAATAAATTTTAAAAAATAATATTAAATTAATGGTAAATGAATATTTATGAATTGGATATCTTACTATTTATACTTAAATTTAAAATTATTATTCAAATTAAATTTTTGATACCCTAACCTAACACGCGTAAACATAAAAAAAAAAAAGACTCGAGAATCATTCAACTGGTTTTATAATTTTTTATTTTAAAAAAAGTTTTCAAAGTGCACGGTAACCGGATCTTCTCAGCAGGGAACATGTGCTCAACTAATCCCAGAGGTCCAGGCTGCTTCTCCTAACCACCATTTCCATCTCTTGTTAAAACTGCACGCGCGCGCGCGCGCACGTATATAATCTCACTAGCATCAAATCTCTTTGGATAATGGGTAATAGGCTTAATTTTGTACAAAAACTAGTTTTAGATTGTAGGGATTTAGTTTGGTACAATCTCCGCTTAATATATATATATATATGTAATTTTTTTCTAACTTTGAGGTTATTAATGCATTTTAATTTGGTTTCGGTGTATAGTAAAGCAGTGTTCATGCTCAATCTGAAATCGATCTTTTACTTTAAACTTGATCACGTCAAAAATTTTCTTATCTATTCAAGTGCAAAACCATCAATTTTATTTTAAGTTCATGTTCTGTTATTAAATTTTAGAAATGTGATATATTTATATATGAATGTTCAATAAATGACATTTCATGGAAAAAAATTTTCTAGCTATCTCTATTTTTTATTTAATTTATATTTTTTTTATATTTAGAGGGAATTATTTTTTTAATTTTTGTATTGTTAGGTTTTTCTAGTTTTCGAGTAAATAAAAGAATGAAACAAACTTAAATATTTTAAAAGTTTTCGTGTTCTTAGTTTTAAAAAATCTTGACTTGTAACAAACTTTATGGCTTTTTAAGGTTTTAACCTGTAATAAACATCATTAATCTTTGAATATTTTAACTTATAATCTTACAGTTTTACTTGTATAGATATCCTGGGATTTTATAGTTACATAGCTACAAAACAAGGCCTCGAGTTTGAAAATCACGAGTGTTATTAGGGACATAATAGTTTATTATCATCGGCGACAATTCGTTTGAGTTGACTAGTAGCTTAAAGTTACTGTAGTAAGTATTGATATTAACACTAAAAGTAACTTAAAGTCATGCACGTGTGGAAGCTCTTCTTTTCACGAGAGAAAAAAAAAAAAAAAGCATCTCAATTGTTATTCTATACCAACCATTTGATATTATATATGATTAAATACAACTTATTAAAAAGAGAGAATTACCAAAAAACCATTTGTTATTCAAGTCTCTGTACCGTTCTCAATGATATAAAAAGACCAGTATGACCCTCCTGAATTTGACAATGAATAATGTATGTCCATAAAAAGATGATTTTGTTTACGGGTCGGAGCCAAGTCAACTCGAAGGTTTCAAGTATGCCCTGACATTCATGTTTTGTTGAGCCATTTTAGCAGGACAAAGTGCTTATCGAAATGCAAGAGACCATATGTGTATAGAGTGAGGCGCCTGTGCGTGTCTTGCCATTACAAAAAGAAAAAAAATAAAAAACCCGTGTTGTCTGTTTTTGAGTTTCTTACTGTTGAATTTCCTCAGTTCTAAATGAACGCCTTGTAAAATTTAGTGAATACTCATGGTTTCTGCTTGCAAAAATAAAAGAATACAAGGCTGGTATTTGAAGGCCTTGAAAGGACTGGGGAGACAGGGAGCGTGGAGAGATGTTACTTTTTTTTTTTAAAAAAAAAACTTGGAAATATATTAGGATAATTTTTTTTATTTTTTAAAATTTATTTTTAATATAAATAAATCAAAATAAATTAAGATTTCGATAATAATAGTAATAAATTAAAAAAATCATTAAAAAAAAAAACCACCTCTCAAACATAGTATACCTGAGGGATAGGCCTCGAGAACGTTGCTGATCAAATCCACCGCCAGCTGGATTTCGTGGTTATAGGACAGAGACGGCCCGTTCTTGACTAATCAAATCTGTGCTTCTTGTCTCGACGTCGTATGTTGTAAGCCCACGTTCTATTTATAAACCATTGGTGAATGGTTGAAGAGGGTTAAAGGGCCTGCTCATGACGGGCTCAAGAAGCCCATCTTGTGTATGAAGGCCCATCATCCTCCATCCTGTCATTTTGAGAATTTTCCTTTTTATTTCCCAGGTTGAGTGGCTTTTTTTTTTCTTTCCAGTAAATAAATAAATAATAAGGTTCTATCCATAAGATATTTTTGAGGCGAGGTAAGAGGATCAAATCATAGATTCAAGCCCAGAATTATTCCACACACCAGCCTGCGAAAACACAAACTTAGCTGTCAAATATTTGTCACAATACAAACAAAATCATAATAATGTGTTAATATTTAAATTAATGTCATTGTTGGTGACTAAACCATGTATTTAGTTAACATAAGAGACATGTCTGGTGGTCGAGAGTTTCTTTGGTATTCTTATATGATATTATGCTCTGAACGCTGCATCGAAAGACAGAGAGTTTGATAATTGATTATTTATGTGCTTAAGAATATTTAAAATAGTACCTTATTAAATTATATGACCAACAAAAACCGTGCCATGTTAAGAATACTATAACATAGACATTTTATTTATAGTAAACAATTTATAACATCATGGTCTTCCGGTAACATGAGTGCATGCATGCAGGTATATTTTTTGTTAGAGGGAAAAGGGCTTTGAATTAATTCATGTAAAATACTTGCATTTGTGATATTTATGTAATTTGCTAAACAAATAATGAAGAAATTTAACATTTTAAATAGAAAAAAAAAATACCCTCTCTGCGAAAAGCTCTGTTTTTGTTTAAAGGCAGGGGACAGTGTACTTTGTTTTAGAAGCAATCAATTTTTTTTTTTAAATGACAACTACTTGTTTCCTAAGCAAATCGGATGCTGATCGAAGCAAAACGGGCGTTGAATAAACATGCTATGTTTTTTTAAAGTAGTAGTCGAGCATGACAAGCATAGCACAACCGACACATGCATCACCAGACTGCTGTTCCCTCCTTAAGCTCTCCGAGTTCATACCTTGAGATCGAGAATATGTTTCTTCTAGATGCATCAAAATAAGATGAAGAAGAGGGCCTCAATATTACGAGTTTCAAACCTTAAACATCAATGTTCTGAGAATTTTCCAGATTGGCGTCTTCGCAAAGCTGCAGATCAAATCAAATCATGTTTATAAAGCAATAAAAGAAATTTGATCACTGATTTAAATAATGACTAACTCGAGAGGGTAAACAGAGTGCAAACGCGAGATAAAGGGTAAATCACCACCAGTCAGCACGAAACTGCAGTTAATTGCATGGGTTCATTCAAATCGTCAAGCAATGCCCACTATGATGTACAATTTGCATCGTACGCGACGATCCTCCAAGTAGAAATTTTATGCGAATAGTGAAAAAAAGAAAGATTGGTGACAATGAAAAGATGGAAAAGCAACAGGGATTTGCATGCAAGCACAGGCGGCAGCGGCGGCTAGACTAGAAGATATGGGGGAGTTTTAGTGGCTGTTTTATTTTTTTTATACTCCACGGTAATTTTATGATTTTAACGATATAATTTCTAGGATGGAAACCGCAATTTTGTTTTTTAAAAAATAAAAATAAAGTAAAACAAATGATTAAACTAAAAAAACAGGGTAAATTTCTATAATAAAAAAAACCTAACCAATTAAATCCTATAACGTTGAGGATAATTAATTCTGAAGAAAAAAATTGACGAATTGTTTTTTCTTGACATCTTCATGAATTTCAATGGAGTTTCATGTGTTACTGTGGAGGGTGGGGCGGCGAACAGAGTTGCAGTCCTTTGCTCGGTTGTTTGCTCCTGTCCATTTCCTGATATTACTGCATATTTTTCTCATGCTGAAACAGAAAAATGTAGAGAAATATAAATAAAGGCCCAGGAATTTCGACACGTGGACAAACTAGAAAATGGATTTCATTACAGCAAACAGTTACTCTTCCTGGTGGGCTATAGTTCCCTCTTTCCTTTTTTCTCTTTATCCCCTGCTGACAAAAATAACGCAACAAGGCTGTATTATTAAATCCATTCCAAATAGTGTTTTATTAAAATTTATTTATATTAATATAAAAATAATTTTTAAAAATATAAAATATTATTTTAATATTAAAATGACAGCTTCAACAACCCTTTCTCCAAGCTATTTTTGTGTAATGACGGGTTAAGAAACTATTGGATTAGATTAAATGCAACACTAAAGTGTCCTGTTTGTTTTTAGTTTTGAAATTATTTTTAAAAAATTAATTTTTTTATTTTTATTTTAAATTAATATTTTTATGGTGTTTTTAGATATTTTATAGATTGATTTTAAAAGTTATTTTTAAAAAATTATTTTAATATATTTTTAAATAAAAATTATTTTAAAAAATAATAATAATTACACTACCTGCCAGTCGCTTTGACATTTCTGATTGCTGGTGCAGCACAAGCAATCATTTGACATTATTGATCAAGGGTCGCATGCGAAGCACCTTGACAGCCAAAAAGCAAACTACTATAAACAAGATATTTGCTCGAGCCAGGCCGAAAACGTTAGCAACATCAATGGGCCCGGTGGGCCATGTCAGCCGACCTCGGACACTTGAACCTCCCGGGTCCAAACCTCGATCAACCACTTACGTGTCCTTCGCACCAAAAGCGCTTTATACTAATAATTGTAACCGCAGTTTAGCTGTATCTTTTATTTATTTATACGGTAATACCTGTTATTTCAAACCCGCCCGACCACACTCTCTCCAAAATCCTCGTTCAAATATATAACCATATATCAACTACTTACCCTCGTCTTAATCATGATTTGCCGAAATATACCCTCCCCCAACCATCCGCTTCTATCCTGATCCGCTCCGCACGGAAGTTGCTCAGCACCGATAAGGGTAGGGTCGTAATTATATCTATCAACAGAAACCGCCATTTTCCACTCTCCCTTTCTCCTCTTCAATTGACCTTACAGGAGCTAAAAATACAGTTTCGGAGAAAGAAGAGAAGGGAAAACAAAACCAAACACACAACGCATAAGAGCGGGCTGGAGCGCGCGGTATTGCGTCCGCTTACCGTTTCTACAAAATAAACAGCCAGCATGCCAGTCGCTAACCCAGAGCCCAATCGAGCCAGCAGGTCTCGACAAACGAACCGACCCCCGTCAACTCGACACCACCAACAACAATCAAGCAGAGTCCCGTTACGCCAACTCCTCCGCGTGACATCAATCGCTGGTGGGATACAATTCGGCTGGGCGTTACAGCTCTCTCTCTTAACACCCTACGTGCAGGAGCTGGGAATCCCTCACAAATGGGCCAGTATTATCTGGTTGTGCGGCCCATTATCGGGATTGTTTGTGCAACCTCTTGTTGGCGTCATGAGCGATCGGTGCACCAGCCGGTTTGGAAGACGGAGGCCGTTTATTGTTGCGGGTTCGCTTTTGATTGCGATATCGGTTTTGATTATCGGTCATTCCGCTGACATTGGGTGGTGTTTAGGCGATAGAGGAGGTGTTAGACCAAGAGCAATTGGCGCTTTTGTGTTTGGGTTTTGGATTCTCGATGTTGCTAATAATATGACCCAGGGTCCTTGTCGTGCTCTTCTCGCTGATCTTACTGGTAACTATAATAATTCATTTTAAAGCTGTTCATTGCTTGATTTGATTTTATGCGAATTAGATTAATTTAGTTGAAATGAAATCAAAAACCTAATTGCGAATATCATTTTGCTACGATTCCTTTTCGTTTTCGTTTTCCTTTAACTTTTTATGTGGTGGTGTGAGATGTCCTCTCTGACTTACGTTTGGCATCTTATTTTTATTTATTTTTTAAATGATTAATCATTAGAGGGGTTTTTGATGATTTTTAATTATTTAAGTTTTCATTATTGATGCTGCTTTATCTTTTTAAGATTCCGTTGCTGTCTGACGAGTGCTAAACGGAACCACTTTTGATCATTTTACGAACGATAATGTCCATAGCACATGATTTCGGATTGCTACACGGCGTTTAGAATTTCTGGTGGGTCATATCGGTTGGTGGGGCCGGACTGGTTGGTGAGCAATTGGAGTCTCTGTTGTGGTGGGTATTGGCCAACGTGGGTTTGTCCTAGTATGTATGGCTGATTATGTTGATCGTCTAATAGCATGATTCAAGATGTATCAATTATAGGTGGGATCCGCATACTCCATGTTGTGTGATCTGAGTTTGCTTCTTTGTTTCTGTCTTGTCTTATCTTCTTCTTTATTTTTCCTTCCATTTAAATAGATATGGAGATGGGGGCAAATAAAAGCAGTTTAAAAAATGTTCGCTCTCTCCATGTATGTTGACCTGGGAAATTGGACAGTTGAATCTCATTCTGATTTAAAAACTATTTTCTTGAGTATAATTCCTTAAATAGCAGGTTTCCGTAATTATTATGGAATTTCAAATGAAACGATTTTACAGTTTGAAAGTCATATTGGACGTGGTTCAGGCAGAGGAGCTTTCATGCTTAAAGCTTCTTCGAGATTAGCAACAGTAACAAGTGTTCATTTTGCATTTTGAAGTCATTTTCTGGAATTTGGGATTTGTCGACAAATGCTATACAACGCACATGGGAGATGGTGGAAGAAATGGGTGGTGAATGAGCATTTTCTATCCAGCTCATTTGTAGCTTTGAAAGATATACTTTACATGTGTGCCTGTTTGATCAATTTGCTATCTTCTATTTTGGAACATGGGGAGTCGAAGGTTCAAGCTTACCTTAGGGGCTATTAAAGCTTCCTGAAAGGAACAGAATCTCAATGATGTACTCCTAACAGGGAGAATGGCCTGTTCCTAGTCAGTGGCTTGTTTCTTCTCAGTGAATCGAAATATATCTACTCTAATGATGCAATGTAAAGTGGGTCATAATAAATATTTAACACCTGTGCTTTCTTTTGGTATTGCCGTGACTGTTTTGTGAAGCAGGAACTGATTAAGTACTGGATCAAACTGATTAAATGAACATCCTCACTGCTCTTCTGACTGTCAAATTTCCTTGTTGTAATGCAAAGTACCTTGCACAGCCTTTTTATAAGAAATGATTCTTATCTGCTCATGTGTTCACTGTTCTTATGTTTTACCCATAGTTCATTCATATGAATACTGGGTATTTGTAATGGTATGCATCACTGAATCTTTGGTATTTGAAGTTTGTCTATTGTTCCCAAACCTGTCAATTTTTATTTATTTATTCAATGTGTTTGTCCCAAGGAGAAGTTCTTTAGCTATGTGAATTGGACTTGAGGTCATAATATGGTTAATTCTTGGATACTACCTGGAACAAAGCCTTTATGAATTGTGCTGTGTTTGGCATGTATCTCTGACAATAATAGTTAAAAAAAGGGTTTAATGCCATGATTGTGTAAGGCAGAGGGATCTATATACTGGGTTGCAGCAGTGTTTAATCCTTCTGCTATTTTTCTCTGAGGCTCAAAGCACTACTATTTATTTAATTAAACAACAATACCTTCAACAATAAGGAGTGGTGAGAGTTATGAATTGCTGGTGTTATTTTTGTGGTTCTCAACAAGGATATGGGCAATCATCTTCTTATATGTTTTCCCTAAGAAAAGAGATGTCCTACAGATAAAATGACTACATGCATGCGTCATGCTTCTTTTTTCTAGCAAAGCACAAGATCTATATGCTTGAACATGCTATGTATAAAAAGATCAAACAAGGAAAAATATGCAGCAATCTGATTTTTGTCTTTGTGATTTGGCATTGCAGGAAAAGATCATCGAAGAACTAGAGTCGCAAATGCATATTTCTCACTTTTCATGGCTATTGGTAATATTCTTGGTTTTGCCACTGGATCATATAATGGGTGGTACAAGGTTTTTCCTTTTACTGTTACTTCTGCATGCAATATTGACTGTGCGAATCTCAAGTCTGCCTTTTATCTCGATGTTGTTTTCATGGCAATTACTGCCTGCATAAGCATCTCAGCAGCTCAAGAATCACCTCTAGATTTGCCTGCCAGATCTATGCTTGCTGATGAGGAAATGCCAGGCCAGTCAAACTCTGAACAAGAGGCTTTCCTCTGGGAGCTATTTGGGACTTTTAGATATTTCCCATCAACTGTATGGATAATATTGCTTGTTACTGCTCTGAATTGGATTGGTTGGTTTCCATTTCTGCTCTTTGACACTGACTGGATGGGTCGAGAAATTTATGGTGGCAAGCCAAATGAAGGACAGAATTATAACACTGGAGTCAGAATGGGTGCATTTGGTCTGATGTTCAATTCAGTGATTCTTGGAGTGACATCTGTGCTCATGGAGAAGCTCTGCAGCAAGTGGGGAGCAGGTTTCTTATGGGGCCTTTCAAACATCTTAATGGCTCTCTGCTTTCTTTCAATGCTTGTGCTCTCCTATGTGGCAAGCCATATTGGCTACATGGGACATAATCTACCACCAGATAGCATTGTAGTAATTGCACTAGTGATTTTTGCGGTGCTTGGCATGCCATTGGCAGTAAGTTGCAAAACTCCTTCTAAAGGATCTTTAGATTTTCTGCTAAATATTATAGTCAAATGTTTTGTCAGCAGTCAAGAATCAAGTAAACAATAGCATTTTTCTATGGGTTCTGCGTCCTCTGTATGTTGTGGGTTATGCTTGTTGAGGGTCACTCCCTCCATGTAGTTCATATCAAGTTGTTGATTTTTTTAGGTTGAAAGGCTAAAGTATGAACTTTCTTCTTATATGACACCTGAAACATGTGATTTATGATGATAGTCCTTTTATTATTAATGTTTTTACTATCATGATGGGATTTATAAAAGAGAAGGAACAAAAGAAAAGAAGGGAATTGAGAATTACTGTTTACATTTACATTTGTTGAAGTTCTATGCCAGAATTTGGCCAATGTGCTGGGACTTGACCATACTCTATTGATAAGGAAATATAGATTTGTTTGCCGTGCTTGCTTCCTGATCGAAGTATTCTTCTGTGGCTTATTCCAGAAGAAAACTGATGTCATTATATTTGATTGCAGATCACTTACAGTGTTCCTTATGCTATGGTTTCCTCACGTATTGAATCCTTGGGACTTGGACAAGGTGGGCACTACTCCCTTGTGCCTGTATTTACAAAATTATGTTTTGGTGATGTGGCTAAGTAATCACTGCAATCGATAATTGGTTCTTACAGGGTTGTCAATGGGTGTTCTTAATCTGGCAATTGTGCTTCCACAGGTTTCTCTTTCCTCTCACTTATTTAGTCTGTTGTCTTCCTGCTTGCTGAAAATAGGACAAATAGTAAAGAAAGTTTTTCTTCTTCCTTAAAAAAAATAGAAAAATCACTGTTGCAGAAAATAATATGTAAATTTTATTTCTGACCCTGAATGTGATGCTGACTTGTTCACTGTTATGCCTTCTGATGGCAGTCAAAAAACACCAATAACAACTAATTAGAAAGAAATTAAATCACCTTTAGTTACTTTCACCTGAAGACACAAACTACATATAATCTTCTAAAGATATAAACTAAGTTCTTTCTGCTGGAGTATGTTCCTCATATAATAATAGGTCCTGTTGCTGCAATTTCCATGTACTTGTCAGACCCCAGTGATACTTAGAATCATGCAGAGTCTCCTGCTGCCTTCTGACTAATTATTCCTCAATTTTTGTTTTATTTTATAATTTGCCTCTTGTTTTGACCACATGAATGATTTCAGTAATTTATACACATGATAATCAGATTACGTCCAATATTAAAAATGGAGCAAAAGTTGACTTCATGAAATACCCTTGACTTTAGCTATGTTGTTAGTTATAGATCTAAGAATGTGGCAGTTTGGTAAATATGGCAGCAGCCCTGAAAATGCATTCTTTTTGGCTTCTATTAGTAGTAAATCTGAATAATTATGTGCTGCTTAACCTACATCTAACAATGTGATGAAGGAAATATAAATCCGAACTAACTCTGAAATCCTTGTATTGAAACACAATTTTAGGTAATTGCTTAGATATCTCAATAAATTACTATCACCTTTCAATTTATAGAACATTGTATGATCTAACAAAGCTTGCTTAAACCCATACTTATTCATTGATTGACTCAACTGGCCAAATCAAAAGCTTGACAATTGTTTCAGTCCATACAATGCCTTTTTCAACTTGGATGCTTTACAAGTATACCTTTTGGAATACAATGAATCTTGGCTTACCTAAAATCATTAAGAGAAGTGATGGAATCAAGAGGAGGTGGAGGCTTCACAATTACATTCTTGTTCCTCTTTGTATGACCCTTTTGGAACAACTAAGTGGGCCTTTCATCCCTACCCTCTTCATATTTGGATACTTCTTCTTTTACAGGATCAAAGGATATCTCCTCATCCAAAGCAGCTAAATCCTCCCTCTTGCCTGAATTCCACAATCTCTTTTTTGCCAATCATAAATGTCCTTCCTTATCTCTAATCAACCCTAGAAGAGGGACAGAAGGCACCTCCTTGGAAAGATAACACTTTTTTTTCACATAACCAACATCCATGGATATATAGTGTTTATCTTTAGGGGGTGAAAACACTTTGTATCTTTTCTGGGAATTAGCGTAACTATCAAAGGGCATGAGGATCAAGCTTATCCCTGTGAAGAGAGTGAATATGGTCATAATTTGCACAACCAAAAGTCTTAGGAAAAAGATCAAGAGTAGAAGGAATAATATGGGCAAACATCCTATTAATAAGGAAGACAATAGTCATGACAACATTAGCGTAGGAATGGTTAGAAACATGCATGATAAAACATAATAATGGGGCTACTTCTAGAAGATGTTGGTTCTTATATTCTGCTGTGCCGTTTTATTGTGGCGTGTAGGCAAATGTCTGGTGGAGTATGCCATGAGCTTTGAATAAATCAACATGGGATTGATTCACAAACTCACAACCATTGTTAGAATGAAAGACCTATGAAATTGTGTGACAATCATTTTGTAAAATTTAGGAATAACATGGATAACATCACTCTTAGATTTTATAGTAAATATACCTAGCTTATCCTAGTGAAGTCATCATAAAAAATAAAGTATTTGAGACCTACAGCAGAAAGCGTAGAAAAAGGACTCAAAACATCAAAGTATAAAAGTCATATAAAAGGATTTGAACTTTCATTGAAAAGGAACAGGATGATTTTAGTATAAACGCATTGCTCATATCGTAAGCTAGAAACAAAATAACTTGGGAAATAAATATTCTAAAACAGCATATGAAGGATGACCCAACCAACAATGTCATAATAGAATTTTTTTTTTCCTTGACATCTTCTCTACTTGAAGACATTGGCTAAACTTGCTCTAGCTTCCTCCAAGTAGCAAAGACCTCCTCTCTCTTTACCAATGCTAATCAATCTCCTTGTGAGATTGTCCAGAAACACATAATGTGTAGAATAAAATATTACAAAATAGTTAACATGTTTGGCAATATAGCTAATGTAGAGCAGATTTTTAAAAAGAGTAGGAGCAATTAAAGCAAAAGATATGGAGAGTGTGGGTGATAGTGAGGCATTGCCGGCTTCAATAATTAGCATAGGAGCCCCATTAGCAACCTCAATAGATTTGACATGCAGAGATATTAGTGAATCAAATAAGGCAGAATTGCTAGTCATGTAATCAATAGCTCCTAAGTCAATAGTCCACATGTTATTAGCAAAAGAAGTGATGATGTTGAGATTTTTGGAAAAATAAATACTTTCCTAGGTTATTTTTGTTTTTTCTTAATCGATTTAAGAATTTTATTTTTTTCCTATTCAATATTATTAGGATTTTCTATTTAAAGGTAATAATTTTTCTATTTTATTTTTCACATTTAAAATTGTTAGGATTTTCAAAAATCTCGATAGAAAAGGTTGTGTTAGCCTTTTGACAAGTAGACTGGGATGATTAAAAAATAAATATGTTGGGTGTTTCCCTATAGCTACGGTATTATTAATCTTTGGAGGTTTTGACTTGCAACAAACTCTGTTATTTTTTATTTTTAATTATGTCGACAAGAGCTAAACTAGAATCACCTCTTCAAGAAGACTTGCGATGCACAGGAAGCAAAAGATTGAGATGTGTCAATAACATTATGGGAGGACTTCTTGTTTTTTCTCTTAACTTGCTTAAGCTTAAACCACAATGGATTACCATGCTTCTATCTTCCAGCAAGTATCTGTTATGTGTTTGGTGCTATGTGATGAATAAGGAGGGGCTGAAAGGTAACTATTCTTCTAGATGGCAAGGGCTGAAGCCTCAATATGATCTTTAGTTCTCATGACAACCAATCTTTGCACATCTCGACAAACTACAGAGTGTGCTTCTCCCAAACTGGGTAAAGGAGAGGTAGCTAGGACACAACTGCTGACTTGATCCAAATTGTGATCAAGACCTGCAACAAACATGTAAACTCAATCCTCAGTCATCTTTTTTCTCTGTTTCTCCACACTGGCTTAGCAACTTTATCATTTGGCATTCGATAGTAAAGTTTCATAAAAATGGAATTTAGTTCATTATGGTATTTAGTGAGGGGTCTGCCACCCTGAAGTAATTGAAAGGTTTTCTTTATTAGTTTATAAACCTGGGAAGAGTTGGATGCATCAAGATAACTCCTCTAACAAAGCGTGAGATAAGATTGGGAGTCCTAGAGTTGATAAGCCATGGCTCAAGTAGAAAATCCTGTTTTTCCCATTCATCATAATATGGATCATTTTCAACGAGTGCAACCTTTCCCCCATAATATAATCCTTCATCCCATCAACAATACGCATTTCCAGAATTTTAGACCAAACATGATAATTTGTGCCATCCAGTTAATATGGATCTGAGAAGAATGCAATAATATCTTGATTTCTGAATCTACAAAAACTCTGTAACTGTTGGGCATAGTAGATTGCTCATCAAACATAGAAGACTAGGGTTGATTGAAGTGGTTGTAAGAAAAAACAGCATGAAATTGTCATTAAAAGTTGTCAAGTGTCATTAAATCTTGTCAAGAAATCAAGTTAGGTTAGCCTAAAACCCTGATACGAAATTGAAAAATGGAATTAGACTGAATTATTTTTATCCATATCATTAAGTGGTATTTATACAAGAGACTTACCAATCATTTAGGTAAGCCAACTATACAATTAAATGAGTTCAAATCTAAGAGGTAAAAGTTAGGTTAAAAATCAGCTAACCAATTGACAACTATATATAACTAATATATGGTAACTCTTAATGTGCCTTTTAGTAAAAAGAATATTGTTTTTACATCAATGCATAGTTAATTTATATCACAAAAATGAAAATATTGATACTCCACTTCTCCGCCAAAATTTGAGTTTCCACTCAGATAATTTGTATGTTGTTGCATAAAATTATTGTTGAAAAGTGTTCTGGCTCCCTTAACTCTTGTAATTTTTGGTCTGATGAAATAAGTTCTGCCCTTGTGGAGCAACATTATCCTTTCTGAATCAATTATCTGTTGCAATTAAGAACCTTGTCTACTTTTGGTTCTTTTAAATGAAGAAGTGGTGTCCTCTATCAAATATAGAAAGCTCTCCTGAATGGTGGGCACCTTAAATCATAATTGCCAATTTCTTGCTGAAACTTTTGAGAAGATGTGAAAATTTCTCACTTTTGCATTTCATTATTCACATGTCAGTTTTATCCCATTGGAGAATTGGCAATGTTGTAAACAAGTTTGTCACCATGATTATGATAGATAGATACATGGCCTGGCATGAACTGGTGCAATATTGCCTTTGTCATCTGTAAATTTAGCAAACTAGATAAAATAAATCAAAAGCTGGTTCAATCCATGCCAGGCGGAATTCTAGATTATAAGTTTATGCTGATGCAATGTGTGAAAAATTGCAAAGAAAATTTCTAGGTGATGGATAGATGCTTTCAGTTAATGCGAGTACTTGTGCAGTACACATCCTTTTTTCCAGCAGATTGTACTTCTGATGATTTCTTATGCCCTTACATAGTGAATTCCCTATGATTTATGTGATAAAAATTTTCTGCAGGAAAACATCATGTTGGGATTTTCTTATGTTGTCATTTATTTGTTAAAATCTGATGTCAAAAACAGGTGGTGGTTTCTCTGGGAAGTGGACCATGGGATCAAATATTTGGTGGTGGAAACTCCCCTGCCATTGCTATTGGAGCACTCGCTGCCTTTGCTGCTGGAATTATAGCCATCTTGGGTATTCCTCGATTAGGAGTTCAAAAGCCTATGGTCTTCTCATGAGGTATTCTTTTTTCACCTATTTTTTGGATGTTGATAGAACTCAAAATGTTAATGGGCAGCAAAAATTTGTTGTTTACCAGTTTCCTCTGTAACATATTGCTTTCCCATAATGCAATTTAAAGGCCTTTTTTTGTGGCAATTTCATCTGATCAGTTGTCAGCATAGTCCATGAGGTGGATCTGAGAGAAGGTGCTCTCAATATGCATATTGCGAGTCCGAGTTTCTTTGAAACAGGAAATTTCATGGATGATTTGAATCGTTGGGTAGTTTTTAAGGATTTTTCTTAGCCAGCTACAGATCTCTTCTACTTAAAAAATGTACAAGACTCGGTGGATAGGAGTGTCTGTTTGCAATACATTCAACATGTATCAGGAACAGTGGAAAACATGCATATGTAAAGCAATGGTCAGACGAAATGGCAACTCACAACACGAAATTGCAACTCACAAGTAGGGAAACAGATATTATAGCTGTTAGTGAATGATGGGTGAGACAAGCCATCTAAATTTGGGGAAGAATTTCTCCAAACGAGAAAAAGCTCTCCCTTTTCCATTGGGAAAGAAAGTAAAACTCTGGATTGCTCCCAATACTACTCCCTCGCCAACCAAGAAAAGTTGCTGCTGATTGGGATTTATTCCTGATGGAAAAATACTCATTTTCCAAAGTTTACACTGATTGGCTTTTGGTGGTCCTAGCTTGATGTATTCCAATCGCATGCATTTCGTGCCTGAGTTTTCCATGTGAATGTGGTGAGTTGTGCTTGGTGGCGAACAGTTAGTATGTGAGTTGTGCTGATTGAAACCCTGATGGGGACATGTCTCTTATGCTCTGATTTTTTGAAATTCTTCATTGATTTTTATGGACGATCTACTTTGTGATAATAATTAAGTATCTCTTGTCATTGGTTGTGTCTGAACCTTGGAATAAATTCTTGTATTTATTGCAGTTATCAGTATCAATGAAAGCCTGTTTTGCTTTCAATGCCTCCATACAATGCTTTCTGATAAGGCCTGGGAATCATTTAAAAGACCTGCCTCAGGTAAAAATTGTTTGAGCTAATTACTGTTAACTATTAAATGAAGACATGCAGAAGACTTGGGAAAAGTTTGCATGGCTGTAGTATTACTATATTATCATTGGACTTATTTGCTCTGAAATACATCAGAATAGTTTTGGAAATACTTGATCTGTGCTTCAGACACTAGAATGCGTGCATGTGCATGTTAAAAAATCTAGGCGGGCGCTTTGAGAAAAAAGTGCTGGGAGCGTAACACATCGTGGGGAACAATGTAAGCCTACCTGTGCCAAGATCAGCGATGCATACAAAAATGGCATCCGGATAAAAACTGATTTTCATGTTGACATGTGTGGTTTTTGTTAAGCAACACAAATCGCATCCAGCTAAGAACAGATTAGCATGCTGACATGGTGGTTAGAGGCAGAGATTTCTTGGTATCTCCTACCAGTGACTAATTCTGAAATTAAGCATCAACCTTTTTTCAGGAAAGAAAGAGGCAGGGTGAGGAGGATGGAATCTGTGAATTTGTTCGCGTTTCTAGAGGAGTATAATCTTTATTAAATGTCAAATCCTGGAAGGTCGTGTCGCTGTTGCATATCCTTTTCCTCCACATTGAAACTTGCATTTGGCGTTGTATTTGGTTTTTTTTTTATTATTATTATTACTACTACTTTTATTATCTAAAGAAAATTCTGTTTGAATTCCCACTATGACAACAACAACAACAACTTGGCGTAAAATGATAAATGTGAAAGGCGTTGGCATCGCCATGTGATCCTAAATAATGTCAATTTCTATGTCCACATCCGGTTTGGGGGGGGGGGGGTTAAACCTCCACTTATAGGATTCTAATTAGGTTTTCGTTCACATTATCACACTAATTTTTGTCCACTGGTACAATCTTATGACACGTTGCTCTCATCTACAGCAATTTATTGAGCTGGAGACACATGGAATCTGACATGGGTGGGTATGGATTTCAGAGAACTAATATCTTATGCAGGGAAACCGAGGGAAACTGATTCTTGAAGCAGGTCAGTCTGTGGAAAAGGCCAAAAAAGTTGAACTCTATTTGTTTGGGAGGGTGATGATGGTAGAGCTGCTGCTTCTGTTGCTTCGCAGACACAGCCAAGGCTCTCTCCTACAGAGAGACAGTCTCGTTTCTGTTGTGGGAAAAGGGTTACAAATTAAATGGTCGCAATTGGAGCACGTAACTGTCTCTCAATGTTCCCTTTCTTCCATCTGCCGGTTCTCCATACAGCCATCTACTGTCGTCTCCATTAATCTCGTGGTCCCATTTATGACAAAATAGCCACCTCCACATATTGTGAAGAAGATAACCTTTTTAAAAGAAAACAAATTATATTTGTTAAATACAGAGCAAACTATTATATCCACTGGATTTGACATTTTTAGTCCCTTGGAAGCCCCTCCCAGAACCTACCTTTTGTTCATCGGTTAAAACCCAGGTTATCTCCACAAGCATGGCATGCTTTTGTTCCCTTAATTCCCTCACACGGCTGGTGTCTCAAGCCCAGTGTCTCTCTCAATTCCAACGATGTCCTCGATCATCCAACGCTGTTACCGGGAAGGAGCAAGGACGATCCCTCACTCCTTAAGACAACTTGAAAATTACATGATTTTGTGGAGTTAGGAGGATCTCTTGGAAATTTGATTTTGTGGAGTTAGGATTTCTATAAATCTCTTGGTATACAGAGATTGATCGTCTATTTAAGAATAGATTAGAACGCTCCTGGGAGGATTAGGATCTCTTCAATATCTGTTTCGACACAGATCTCAGCCCATCCCTTTCCCACTTTCCGAAGAGCGAAACTCCCACCGCAAGTCGGTATTATTTTATTATACCTCCCCACAACGCCTTCCCTCCACCGATCTCAACTCATGAGTCCAAATGAAACAAGCTAGAAGAGAGAAATCCAGAAAAGATGGGGCCTGAGACAGGGTTTGCATTAGCGTGTCACCTCCCCACTTCGGCAAATAGCCAAGCGATGTTTTCATGTTCGAGTGTTTGCAGACAACAGAGATCATGGTCCGAGTGAATTTTACCACATGGGGTGTGCAAACTGCAACGACTGGATCATGCCATCGATGGATGCCTTAGAACATGCAAGCATTTGTCTGCCCACAGGAGAAATATACCATTATGCCCCCGTCACTTCAGAAAATAGGCGTATTTGCTCCTCCATCCAGTACCCCATCCACTTGGCAGCGCAAGATAAAGTCCTTTATTATCCCTTTCATGCAAGGTATAAAAAACACTAAATGGATGAAGGGTTTAAAAAGAATATTATCCGCTTAAAGCAAAAAGGTCTGATCAGCAAAAACAATGTCCACCATAACACAAGGTAGTCCTCCATTATCACTTAGCAAACAAACATCCATGGACAGACGGTTTGTGGCGGTTAAAAACAAATAAATCCACCAATCACCACCCATTTGACCATCTTAATCACGATAAGACCTCCTAAGCTAGAGCTGTTTGCCTCCCCTAATCCTCGAAAGCGGAATTTTAATTTTATTAACAACTAATTAAACCTCCAATGTGCAGTGAGACAGGCCTTGAAAGAGTAAAGAGTCGGCCCCCACTAGCACTCAAGAATCCAGTATCGCTTTTTAACAGCATTTTCTCTTCAAAATGTTGACACGTTCCTTCCTAGCCAACAATAGGACCCGAGCCCCTCGAGTATATATAGAGCCACAATTCTTGCAAGCAGTGTTCATATCCCCACAAAGCAAACAACAAAGCCTGCAGCACCAAGGAAGTTGTAGGACTCCCCCCCTCCCCCAGCCGAGCTTGCTTGCTTGCTCGCTCGCTTGCTCATCAACATTTGCTCTTGAGGTTTGTTCTTTTTTTGTCAGAGAAATATGTGCAATCCAACCCCGGCTAAACCATCCTCATTTCTCTGTCCCAAGAAACCTCAGTTCAGTAATAAACGAAACAAAACTATGGATCCTTACACCGATGATGATCAGGAAGAACAGCTACATAGATGGCCAACTCCTTCTGAGGTAACAATAATAATCTATTTTCTTTTGCTATCTAAATACACGAACATATAAGCTAAGATGTACCGATGATCTGTCAAGAAACAAGACAGCAATACACATCATTTCTCATTTCCTTTTTGTTTTTGTTTGCTTTCAGGCCTTGCAAGAAATCAAAGAAATAGGGAAGATATCTGGTCCAATAGCAATGACTGGTCTTGTTCTGTACTCAAGAGCGATGATCTCCATGCTTTTCCTTGGCTATCTTGGGGAGCTTGAACTTGCTGGTGGCTCACTCTCTATAGGTTTCGCCAACATCACAGGCTACTCTGTGCTCTCTGGTTTAGCTATGGGAATGGAACCCATCTGTGGACAAGCTTATGGAGCAAAACACTGGAAGATACTTGGCTTGACTCTTCAAAGAACTGTTCTCCTTCTCCTCTCCACCTCTGTTCCAATATCCTTCATGTGGCTAAACATGAAGAGCATCCTTTTATGGTGTGGTCAGGACAAAGAAATATCTTCAGTGGCCCATACATTCATTCTTTTTTCCATTCCTGATCTCTTCCTTCTTTCACTTCTTCACCCGCTAAGAATCTATCTCAGGACGCAAAGCATTACATTACCAATTACTTATTGTTCAGCCATCTCTGTTCTTCTCCATGTCCCTTTGAATTTCCTTCTTGTTGTCCATTTCAAAATGGGGATTGCAGGAGTGGCGACAGCCATGGTTTGGACCAATCTCAATCTCTTTCTCTCCCTCGCTTCTTTCATTTACTTCTCTGGTGTATATAAAGATTCATGGGTTTCTCCGAGCATGGATTGCCTTAGAGGATGGTCATCTTTGCTAGCTCTTGCTGTGCCCACTTGTGTTTCTGTTTGCCTTGAGTGGTGGTGGTATGAGTTCATGATAATGCTATGCGGACTACTTATTAATCCAAAAGCGACAGTAGCTTCAATGGGAATTCTTATCCAGACAACGTCGCTAGTCTATGTTTTTCCATCATCTCTAAGCCTTGGAGTCTCAACAAGAGTAGGAAATGAGCTAGGGGCCAACCGCCCGGCAAAAGCCCGCATTTCCATGATTGTTTCCCTGGTATGTGCGGTCGCTTTGGGCCTTATGGCCATGCTGTTCACAACATTGATGAGGCATCAATGGGGCAGATTTTTCACTAATGATGCTGAAATCCTAGAGCTAACATCAATAGCATTGCCAATTGCTGGGCTTTGCGAGCTTGGAAATTGCCCCCAGACAACTGGTTGTGGGGTTTTAAGAGGGAGTGCTAGGCCTACCATTGGAGCAAATATCAATTTAGGTTCATTTTACTTGGTGGGTATGCCAGTTGCAATGTTTCTTGGGTTTGCGGCTAAAGTGGGGTTTGCAGGACTCTGGCTGGGATTGCTTGCAGCTCAAGCTTCTTGTGCCTTGTTGATGCTGTATGTTCTGTGCACAACAGACTGGACGGTTCAAATAGAGAGAGCAAGATTGCTCACACAATCATCTGGAGCGTCTACAACTCCAATATTGCCAACATCATCATCCAAGCCAGAAGTTATAACCACTAAGGAAGCTAATAGTAACAAGGCTAATCTTGAAAACATATTGTGCATTAATGATGATCTTGTGAAGTCAGCTTCACTAGAAACAGACCCACTGATATCCACAACACAAACCGTGCATTAATTAGACTTCTACACTTGAATTCCTCATTTTTGCCCCACTCTTCAGAAGCTTGTGTGAGTTTTATTTATTAGACTTCCCATTGATTTCCCGCTTGTACTGTAGACCTACTTTCTTTTCTTATCTTTCATCCCCTTTTTCTTTTTTTTCTTTTTTCTTCTCCATGATGTATTATTAATAACATGGTAGAATAGACTACTACGTACTTTGAAATTATTTAAGCTCTCCACATTGACAAGTTGAGAGGAAAAGGAGAGATGGAGAGAGAGAGAGAGAGAGAGGAAGAAAAAAGGTTTAATCTGTCGGTTGTTTTTGAAGCGTGAAGAAGAGAGAGAGTATCTTGCTTAACTTTCTTGCTGTTGCCTTCCATATAAGGTAACAACCTAGACTGCCTAAAATGGAAAAATTAGCGTAATACCCTCTAAGTTTTGTCCAAAGCACGCATACTCTTTTTATGTATATCTTAATTCAAGTCCTTATGTAGAAATCTCTCTCTCTCTCTCTCTCTCTCTATATATATATATATATATATATATATATATATATATATATATATATGAACATATATATTCCACCTTTCTTATCAATACTTCATAATCAATTCAAGTGTGGAATAATTAATATTCGGTGGTGTAATCTTTTTCATCTTAGTTTCTAACAACCTTCCCCTTAATTTAATTAGATACCAAAAATTACTGATGCTGCAGAATTTTACCTTTTCTTTTCAGAAGAAGATGTCACGTGGTTGATGGGTTCATCGATAAGGGCTGTACTTTGCACCTTTTTATTTCATTATCTCTCCGTTATATGCCCGACAATGGCAATGTGTGTTATGCACAATCCCCCCCCCCCTTTTTCTTGGTAATTCACGTCTTTTGATAGCAAAATATTGGGGGTGCAGCACTCCTCATCCCTTTCCATCCTCTAAAATATTCTGCAAGTTGGATTCATGAGGAGGATCCCTCTCACCATGTAAAGGGAAATGCTTCTTCTTTTTCATGTACCCTAAGGTGTTGTTGTTGTCGAAAACTATTGCTTGCTAATGCATGTAACTATCAATGTGCACAGTGCTGTGGTAAAATATACCAGCAATCGCTCCTTTTTCGTTCTATGCTCTCCTTCGATGCTTCGAACGCATAACTTTTGCATGTATTTTGACAGCACTCTGGTAATTACCAATTCCTTCATTTATCTGTCCATGATGTAATGTACATGTGTCATTAGATCTTACATAGTGCACTTATTTATATATGGAATTAATGATTTTTTTACATGGAATGTTTAATGAGTTTACGCGCAGCATAACTAATCCTCATACTCCATTAAATATCTTGTAAACTCAACAAATATATAAAAGCACAACTAATCCTCATACTCCATTAAATATCTTGTAAACTCAACAAATATGTAAAACATCGCATTAATAATAGATATACATATCAGAACTCAAATCTATAATAGTCAAAAAAATATTTCTTTTACCGCTAGTCCAACCAGCAGAATGCATAGAATCAATGATTTTTTAATTTATCGTGTCGTGGATTTGTGCTTGTAATTAATATATTGCTGGTTTCGCTTTTACTGTCAAGTTGCCCCTCGCGGTATGAAATAATTGCAACACACGGTCACAGATGAAGAGAGAGGAGTTAACACGCGCCCACACATATACCTGCAGTTGTGGACAAAGGAGGCAGTGAAGAATGATGATAATGGGCAGCAGTCTCAGAGAAGTATCTACAGAAGGGGGTGAAAAGNGGGGGGGCTGCTTCAAACTGAAACAAAATCCAGCTATTATGGCCTCTGTGACTCTGTCTACTTCTCAGATGACAAAAATACGAGCAGTGCCTCTGCGTTGCCCAGTTCCCCACCTCCCCCCACGCCCCACCATCCCAGGCTCCATTTTGTGCTGCTTCTGCATATGACTAGCTTTCCTCCCGCAAGGCCACAACATGGATTTAACATGCATTTCTTCATTATATATATGGATTCAAAAGGCAGACTATTTATAATAGCAACAAGAAGAAAACAAGTTATATATAGCATGTGAATTCAAATCACACTATAAATTTATATTTACGTGTATGTAAACAAACACGAAAAAGAGGATGATAACATGGGGGATGGCCCATTTCATTGCTGTTCATGAGGGGTACAGGTTAGACTCTCTTTCTTTTTTGTTACTTGTCTTTTAAAATGTATATGCTGTGCGTGTTCTTGTGTGCAGGTAGTCCTACAAGTTAGGCCACTTCTCACTTTTACTTATCTTCTACTTTCTTTCCTCAATTTATTTTTACGTCTCCCGCGTCCATCTAGATAGCTATACTCGTATGACTCCATAACCTTGTAATTGTGGCAAGTATTTGTTTTTGTATTTTAAAAATATTTTTTACATAAAAAATATTTATTTTAAATTATTTTTTAATATTTTTAATTTATTTTGATATGTTGATATTAAAAATAAATTTTAAAAAATATATATTATTTTAATAATAAAATATTTTAAAAAATAAGTACTTTTACCATACTAAAATTAAGGTGTTTGCCTCCTAGACTCACAAAGGCAGAGCAACTTGGTTTTCAAGCAAGGAAAGCATTTTCTTGTTAATCTTTTGATTACTTCTACTGGTTTTTTAGCTAAAGTTTCACTTAAAAATTATTTCTTTATTTTGTTATAATTTGACAGTAAACTTTGTTTGAAATTCTCATATGATTGTTAATAATTATTTAATCGGCAATAGCAACTGTTTAGTCGTTTTTTTAAAAAATATAAAAAATTAAACTAAACGAAAATGATAGATTTGAACGGGTTAGTCAATTTGGTTTAAAATTTAAAAAAACATTAATTTTAGTCTATTTAGTTTTTTTAGTTTAAAATCAAACTGAATTAAAAATAGTAATTCTTAGATAAAATTAAATGGTGAAGGAAAAAAACATTAATATTTATCTCACTTAGAGAGTACTTTGAATTTTCCTCCCATCTGGACTTTTCAACAACATCAAATCAAAAGTATTTTGTCATGACTATCATCATTGGAGTATTAAATATGCAAGCAAGCACACATATGTTGTGCATATTCTGACCTCTTTGGACGTTTGTGATCCACGGTGCGTGCGTGAACCCTAATTCCGACTCTCATTTACTCTTTTTTTTTCATGGAACAATTATTTTTTACAGATACTATAGGGTTGAATTGATCATCTCGCTTTTTATGCATATATTTATGCACAGCAAACATACAAATTTAATCTTTGAATAAAAAACATACAACTAAACACAATTTAACCTGATTTCTTTTTTAATTTCTCTCTTTGATATTGGTTTTTCTTTGTTATTATATTTTTATACATATTATTTTAAATCATTGCCACAGGTGTGGTTAAATATCTGAGTTGCAAGTTCAGGGGACACTGTTTTGGTCAGTGTCCTTGCACATTTGTACTGATGTTTCTCGGTTTTTGTTAAATGGGTGCTCCCCCACCCCCACAATTGAAAGTGCAGCAACATCAGCATTCTAGAGCAACATCAGTATTTTAGGGTTTCACCTAGCGATAGAAGAGCTTGTCTTTTTTTGCTGTATCTGGGTTTAAGCCCTGGCATGCACGCCTGTCATCCCCGCGGTACCTTACATGCCTACTGGGTTTGCAAGGTATTCAGTGGACCGTGGAGATTAGTTGTGGTGCGCGTAAGCTGGCTCAGACACCCACATAAATCAAAAAAAAAATTCAGCAACATCACATAATTTTAATGTGTTTTATAGGCAGGTTCTCCAGTCTACCGTAAAGTCTAATTTGGGTGTCCCATAGCCGCATATCCACTTCGGCTCCCGCTAATGTATGATTTAATTAATTACAGGCTTATTGCTAGGGGAAAATACTTCGAATTGTAATATTGCTTTTCTCCTCCTCCTCCTCTTCTAATCCCTTTTCTTTTCTTTTCCGTAATGAGATTTACATTGTATTTACCTGCTTCTTTTATGTTGAAAACTCAGCGTGCAAATGATGTGATGTGTATTTTTTTTTTAAATGTTGTTTTCCCATTTAACCTAAAAAAAGAATTAAAAAGTCAGGTGTACGTTGTGGTCTTTTCATGGATGAAGCACCCTTGCCCACCTAGGGTACTTGCCTCTATTTCACCTTTTTTTTTTTTCTCTTGAGTTTATATTGAAGATTATTTAAAATAAATTAATTAGAATATATATTTAGAGTATTATTTTATTATATAGCTTTCATGTTTTTTCTTAAACTTTATTTATTTTTCTTAAAGATTTTTATTTTTGATCTATGTATAATTAAATTAAAAATTATATTATTAAAAGAATTTTAAGTGAATCGTTGGTTTCACATATTAATATGTTTTTAATTCGGTTGATTTAAAATAATTATTTAAAAAATTATGTTTTTTCTCCGATCTAAATTTAAATTTATTAGAATAAATAAATAAAATTTATTTTTAGAATATTTTACTTATATCCTCCAACGAGGTGGCATTATAATAATCTTTTTTTAAGAAAAATTGATTAACGTCAGAATCATCAAAACATCTTTCGTTCTGTTAAGACTTTCTTTCAGGCTTTTATTGGCAAAACAACTATTTTGACAAATAAATATAAAGATAAGGAACGCATTAAATTTGTTTTTGTTTATTCTAATTGCTTTCAAATTTTTATTTTATTTTTTTATATCCTACTCTCAGCAGAATAACATGGCACCCTGGCTATAGTCTTAGTTTAGCCCTCGTATATTTTGCTTTTTTTTTTTTTTGGTTTAGAGATGAGGTGAATCTAATTCCAGTACTCTAGAAGAGGCTCGACCATCAATTATATCCATCATAATTTTTTAACATGTATGGACGAAGACTCCCTAGCTAGCTAGCTAGCTAGGAGAGGACATCTTGCTTTGATCTCGCACGTTGAGAACGAAAGTGCAGAGTATTTTCAGGTCTAATCTGATTTTATTTAGTCTGCCACATGATATTTGGAATGCTTAAGCAAGTCAAGACTCGATCAAGAAAATCCCAAGAAAATAATAATAGTAATAATAATAATACCCATTAATCACCTAAAATCATAATCATTAAGAACTCTGAAATTAATTGTGTGTGTGTGTGTGTAAATCAATCGAGCACATGCTTGTATGTATGCCCCCATGGGGTGCACAATGAACAAAGATGCGTGCCTCTTGTAAATTAACTTTGAAAATAATAATAATATATACGGTGATCTTTAAGTCGTGAATGCCAATCATGGGATATATGTATATATCAACCCAGCATATGCTGTCAGCTTTGAATCGAATAAGTTTGGGCCACGTGTCGTGGAGAATTCTTTTCCAATCTTCTTATTCAGTTGCTGGCTGCTGAGGATGTGACACGTGTCCAGCATCTCCATCCCACTACCCCCCTTCCTTTAGTGGTCCACCGATCGTGTCATTTTGTATTGGCGCCAGTAACACATTTTCCATTTATTTATATATAGATTCTGAACCCCAAGGTTCAAGATACATATACATATACATATACATATATAAAAGATTAACGAGATGGACATGCCATTGTTTTATTTTATTTTTAAGAGACGAGCTGGGCACAGTTAAGATTTGTGCATCCAAGACTTTTGGATTCCACAGATGGGAGTCAATCTCTTGAAAAAAAGAAGAAGAAAAAAACATTCATAATTAATTACCTTACAGCAAAACAAAAAACATACGTGCACCACAATGGCCGCCCCATTCAGCCCCCATTGGTGGAGAGACACCAGAAGAGAACACCAAAGAAAGCAGCAAAGAACACGACAAAAAGATGTCGATGGAAGTTTAATTATATATATAACCCGACGCAGAAAATTTCAAATCGGATTCTAGAGTAAAGCTCGCCTAAATATGGAAAAGGTGCATTCCCTTTTCTTTACTTATCTGAACGTCTTTTCATAAACCACCCATCCATATATAGAGATCAAAGTAAGTGGCCCCTTTATTTATCTGTCTCCTCCATGGTCAGGAGGCTGTGGCCACTATGTGTTTTTCCATAACAAGTGCTGGAGGACCTTCTCGTCTTGGTAAAAGACGAAGGAATGTGTCAAAAGTGCCCATTTCTAAATGGATTCCTGTCCATAGCCCAAAGTTACGCCCTCTTCTTCTTCCTGTTATTATTAATATATATATATATATATAATAGGGCTGGCTATACATGAAGGCTTAGCCTCCTACTGTATAAAATTTTGAGCTACACGGATCCTCCTGTTCCCCGCTCAGTGACCCCACACTTGATGCCTGCATAAAAGTAATTTCCAAAAGGGCTCGATTTTCCAGGTCTAAAATTATTGTCTACTTAGTGCAATATTGTACGATCCATCCACCATATTTCCCGCAGCCATTGCCCCCCTTGAGATTCATGTATCACCGTGTCTTCCATTCACGGTACACAGGCATGCCGCTTCACAAGATGATAGATCATAATCAGCATATTCCTAATTACAGTTGGATTGTTAAAAGGTTACATATATTCATCCTCAGTTAAAATAAATATTCCCTGTTTATGAATCTCGGTTAAATGTTTTCAAGATCTTTGTTGATCCTAGCCACTACAAACATACAGAACTGGATGTTGAACAAATGCATGCAGCAAAAAGTGGTTCGTATATATCATTCAGTAGAGCTCTTACTCTTGCGTCTCATTTTCCCTCTTGATTTATAAAGAAAAAGGAAAGAAATCGCCAGGCAGGGAGAGAAGAGTGGAAAAGCATAGTATGACAAGGAATGTGGGTTTCTGATGTATGACCAGGCTAGCATGCCGTGCTGACCTGGCGTGTGAAGGCATATATACAAAGAATTAGAACCCTAGCTATGTATGCCAAATTAGTGGGATCGTGCATGTGTGTACCATTCAAAGATGCCAATCGTGTGGCATTTGCATAGTCTTACATACATGAATAGGGACTGTCAGTTCCGTATTGGCTTTCTGTAAGGTAAAGGGCCCCCTTGATGTTGCACGGTGCAAATGTTGGACCATTTTTCTGTTTTATCAACGGCACATGCGCTTAGGGGCCGACACGTTCTTTAACTTTAGTTTGGGTGTCACCTAGTGGGGGCATGGGTACCACATTAGAGGGAACAATATTGTCATTCAAAAGACGGAGGTTAATAGGTTTGTTTTTGCGTTTTGAATGATTTGATAAATTGACGATAATTTTTGTCTCTTTGGAAACCTGGCTAGCTTATATTCGTGTAAAATGAGAGCTCCATTACTACTTACCGAGGCATAAATATTGCTATTGCTTGATTCCCAGAAACTAAGAGGAATTTAATTTCCTCCAATTAGCAGGAGACCTTTCATTTCTTGGAAAGTTCTTTCAAGTCTCAAAGAAACTCTTAATCAATAATTTGGCCCACGTCGTGTTATTCTCACTCGCCCAGCAACTCTATTCTTTATTACTTTAAACCAAAGTCAATCCTCCTTATACACTTTCCTTTTGCTATCTATCAACAGAGAAGGTCAATCTACGTCGCCAAGATAAGCCACCCTCGATGATAGAAGAAGAGCCACGCGTTTTGCCACTAGTTAAAAAGAAGCTGAGAGATAAACGTTTTGTTTATTGGGAAGAAAATAGACACACAAATACTAACAAAGGCCTTTTTATGCATAACACGTGGATGATAGAGAGCTACAAAGGGTTGCAAAACCATGTTTTCATCCTGGATCAGCCGCTCTTATCTTTGCTTAATTTGAAGTGAAAGCGAAGCATATAAAAGATGCCACCTTAGTGGCGTGTTGACCCTTTTTTGTTTGTTTATATGATATTATTCTCAGTGTTTGACTCGTTTCCATTGTTTTATGGTTTGACCATAAATGTGTGTGGCTTCAAACTGTGGATTTCCACACTATTAAGAGGACAGCCAACTAATCATTTCATTGAACAACCAATCAATAACAACGCGACTTTAGACTTTTCGCCAAGCCGTCCAAGAAGCTATTTTATCTCTAGTGAATACAAGAAGAAGATCCCAGAATCTCGTGTTCAAGATAAAGACCAAATTCCTCGATGCTTTATGGTGATCAAAGCCGTTGTATAACCACCAAGTAGTTCAATCAAAAGATTTTTTTCTTTGTGTGTGTGAATGTGATCAGAAATCGTATAGCATAATACGTGGGAGAGTGTAGAAACAAAAGCTAGCCATTCAGAGGGTGGTTAACATAAGCACTGTGCAAAAAGAACGACAAAGTTGGACAAGGACAGGGGTTTTGGTCTCAAGAAACCAGGATCGGCAGCAATTCATCATACGGAAGCTAGCGTGCATATTGTGATTATCACCTCTCATTGTTAGTGCGGGAGTCCAACTTCCAAGTCCAACCTATTTCTATAGCGACAAATCAAGAATGACAAGAGGAATTCTATGAAGGAAAGGATAGATCGATGTGCATGTATGATATGATCCGTAATTCATCGCCTTTTGTACATTTCTTTAAGTAATTAATGGATGCGCTGGCTAACATGGGCCTTGAGCATTAGTCATAGCAATGAGTAACAAAGACGCACGCATGCTTGTCAATTTGATCAACACTACTTGTTGTTTGCAGCATTACAAATCCAATTTCGTGCGTAGAAGGCAAGAATCTGGATTGTCAATAATTCGCAAGCAATGACACTAGCTCGATGACTGGTCTATCAGCAATAAATGATATTTAATCCCATTTTTGTCACGCTGAAAACATAAGAGATAAAATGTATAATGCTCACTAGCCGATAAGTCTATGGCTCAATCGGCCTATATATATCACATTATAAGACGTTATTATTTAAAAGTTATATTATATATATACATATATATTTCTTAACATAAAACAAGAAAAATATCTCCCATGTTGGATTAATCAGTTTTACTATTTCCAAAGTTATTTAAACTTTTATTTTTGATACAGAAGTTAAATTATATATCATTCACATTTTAGTATTATTTTTATATACAAATAAATTCCTTTTTATATTAAAATATCAAGTAATGTGATATAAAATTTAGTAAATGTTTTTTTAAATAAAAATGAAGCACAATTAGAAATTTTTTAAATAAATATGCATTGACTATAAAAAATATTTTTATAATTTTTTTTTATTTCTATTGATGTTAATTTTTTCATTCAGTTTTAATTGATGAAAAAATATATAGACAGTTACATAGATTAATTAGATAGATATGTTTAGATTAGATAAATGCAAAGAAATAAAACATATTTAGTATACATAAAGAAATAATTTAAATTATAAATACATTTTTTAAAATCTGGAATTTAGAGTTAATTGTATTAAGATTTTAATAAATTATTTTTAAGTGGTATGAGACCCACTACTATTTTATCTTCGCTCTTCTCTCTCACACAACCAACAACGTACTGCCACACAACCGAGAACAACGACAATATAGATACATTTTCTTTGTAGGTAATGGGTCAAAAAGCACACAAAAAAATAGATAGAGTTATCTATATTAATTAGCATAATAGATAGATTGTGTATAGTATAAAATAAAAAATTATTATAATCAAATTAAGTTTATATATAAATAAATTATAAAAAATAGACCAGATTGTGTATAGTATAAAATAAAAAATTATTATAATCAAATTAAGTTTATATATAAATAAATTATAAAAAATAGACCACCACGTAATATGAGTGAAAATAACTAGGTCAAGATTATACAATCTCTAACGACACTGTTTTTAGATGTGAAGAATGTTATGTTAATTACCCATATTGTTTTTAAAACTGATATATCCATTTGTAAAAAATTATTTGGTATTTAATGATTACATAGTTTTTTTTTTAATTAATGATTCATCCCACAACTTTCTTAGTGTCAAATTAATACAATACAATGTTCTAAATTGTGTACATAGAGGCCTTTGCATATGTAAAATAGCTATTTTGAATTATATATTAATGTCTTTATAACATTTAAAATACCCCTGTAAAATACAAATAAATTCCCACGACATTGAGGCACAAAGATTAGTTAATTAATTTAAAACTGATGTTGCTAATTAAGCCAAATGCGTAATCAAATGCGTGTAAGTTTTATAGCTTTCATGGATTTATTTTCCAAGTCAAAATTCACTAATTTTTTAAAGAAAAAAACTAACTGGCATTATTAAAGGAACAGAGTTTAACAAATATGGGATGCAATGGAGTTATCAAAGCCGGATTTTTTAATATGGTTCTTTGAATGTGTTAATTAACAATGTAATTACAATGAGTGGCACACGTTTGATAGCTTCAATCCCATACTATATACTATGTATATGCTGCTACCACATTTTTTTTTGGAGATTGACCATTCAATTTTGGATCATTCTCTAACGAGGAGGGATTTTTCTGAATCACAGCATGCAAAATAACAATACATTAATAGAAAGAAAAGGGAACAATACGAAATAAGGAACACAAGATTTACATGGTTTAGTCAACTAAGACTGCGTCCATTGACAAATGTAAAAGGAATGCAATGAAAAATTATTTGAATTATAGTGTCTTTTAAACCTTTTTGGGATTGCTCTCACCTTCACACTCAATTTTTCTCATTTCTTTTTTTATACTTGAAAGGCATGGATTTGCGCTAATTACAATCCCCTTTCTTCATCAATTTGATAAAAAATTGGGGCCTCCAATTTATTCATTGTATCGGTGCCTGCAATTTAGGCACAATAATAGACTAAGGCCCCACCTTCTTCTCCTTGAAATATTTAATAATTTAATCATGTATTCACGTATAATAATAATTATTACTCTTTTTTTATCATTTATACACTTATCATTTTTATATTGCTTATATTCTTGATAAGTTTATTAGTATTAGCCAGTTTAGTTAAAATATTTGTTATGTTTTACACGGTATGAATCTTCTTTAAATCCTTACTTTTTATTTTTCATCACCTCTAGAATAAAATGATACTAAATATTTATATGTTTTATTCTTAAATAAAATGTTGAATTCCTTGTAATACATATCAAAATATGATTATCACAAAATAAAAAATATTTTTTGTTTATCTTCAAGCTCCTTTGTAAGTTTTTTTATTCATATCTTTTGTTTATAAGCTTATATAAATGTCATGTACTTAGATTATATTGTAAATAAAGCTATAACGATATAAAGTTTGAAAGCCTTTAGGTTCATACCAATTCTCTTTTGCATAACTAGTTAATGGATTCACTTGGCCACATATATAATTTTTACAAATTGTTGTATTGTTTTAAACCTTGATTTTCTATATTTTGATTTTTATTGAATCATCCTTTGGATTTGATTGTTTATTATCATTTTGCATGTCAATTTCTTACCATTTCAATATTATGAGTGTCACGGGGTGCGCGATGTTGTCTAGCGATGGCAGAGGCTCTTGTCGTATCTCTGGATAGAGGGTGCTATGTATTGAAAAATTATAATTAATTTTTAAGATTCGTCACTTAGTATTATAGTTATTAGGAACTTATAGTCTGTGAAAGTCTGAGTAAGGGACTGATTATGCAAGGGAAAGACGCATCACCCCCAATGCACCATACCTAGGGTAAGCTGCATTGTTATTTGATTGTTTTTAAGTTAATTTTTTTATTTATTGATCTTATCTAAGGCTCAAGATAGATCTCTATTCATAAGAGAGTTTATACCTTATCGGGTTAAATCTTAATTGTTCTAAAGTCTAAATTTTAGCATCACATTTATTTATACATTGTATCTTTAATATTTGAGGGTGTACTTTATCGTGTAGTTTTACACCCCATAAATATTAAAGTTTATATCCAATCCTAAAAAATTAATTTTTTTGATATATTGGCCAAATTCTAATAGATAATCATAAACTGCTTACGATATCCATTTTTTTAAAATGAAAAGGATGCAATTTTTTATTTTATTATTTTTTTAAATGAAAAATAAGCTTGGAAAAATTTTAGAATTTGGCCGTATGCATGAAAATAGAAATTAATTTTAAATATATATATTATTTTTTTTGAAATATTTTGAAAAAAACCTGGATATTTTAATACCGAACTTTTATTTTACAGTGTAAATATACAAACCAATATTATATAAAATTAATAGAAAAATATTTAAGAAAAATCACAATTTTTTTTAAAGATTTTTAATTTTTTTGGATTTTTATAAACATGTGGGCTGGGCCGAGCTTAGCCTAAAAGAGATGGGCCAATATTGGCCTAAAATTTTGTTTTCTTGGGCCAAGTTGGACCCACCCCAGCCATTTTGGGCTGGGCCAAAACTGGCTTGACCCAAAGGCATGTTAATTAACATGCCACTGTATGCAGAAATGGATTTTGCATGCAGCGACTCCGACAAAGAAGAAGAAGCCGATGCAGGGAGGAGAAACACTTAAGGTGGTGAGGGTCTTTGGTCGTGCTGGGGACGTCTGGCAGTGGCGGCATTGATAGAGTGCTTGGTCGCCGAAGTTGCTACTGTGCAGGATGAAAAAGTGTGAAGGGAAAGGAGAAAAACAGGAAGGAGAAAAGAGAGAGAGTTACAGTGGTTACTTAGTGGTTGGTGGGTAGCTTGCTCCGACGAAGATGGTGGTTTATAGGTTGTTGATGGCTTCAGTTAGTGGATGGAACGACGAAGGAAGAAGGCGAAAAAAATTATAGAAAACCGAGCAGAGGGTGCTGGTTTTTTGTCAACTTTGGACCCTATTTTCTCCCCCCTCAGTCCATCGAATCCACCTCTATTTATAGGCGGTGGAAGAGGGCAATCTTATCTAATTTGGGGTAAAATTTCAGCTTTTGATTCGGTTGGAAAGTATCTCAACCATTGGTTTAAAGTAGACATGATGCACTGTCAACTCTACCAAAAAAGCTGTTTGAGTTGGCATGTTTAGGTCGGATTCTATACCAGTAGGTTGTCATTTCAACTAAACTATTCACACCATGATGTAGAAGAACTGCAAATGATCATTTTCATGCAAATTTAGTTAAATTTGATGGATGTTTTAACCAGGTAAAAGAAAGGAAAATGAACAGTGACCAGACGATGAGTCGTCTGGTCCTTACTTTTTTATATATATAAAATGGCGCAGTTTTGGATTGAAATAGGGATTTTCATTTAAATTTCAATTTAGTTATTTTTCTTTCTATTTCTTTCAATCGAACTCCTAATTAACTCTAAACTTCAGATTTAATGAAATTAAGCCCTTTCTGAACTTCAATTGGAACCCCGAAGTTACGCGCCTTCTACAATATGCTCCTCAGTCTTAAAATTTATCAATTGAACTTCTAATTAACTATTAAACGTTTAATTCTTTGATTTAGCCCTTGGTTTTTCTCAATTAAGCCTCTAAAATGTGGCGTCTTTTGCAGATTGGTCCCTGGATGTGAATTTTGTCAATTTAACTCCTAATTAAGTCTAAAACTTGAATTTTCTTGCAATTTTTCCCCTAATTTCAATCAATTAACTTGGTAAAAATTAAATTTGATCTTTTAAAATTTTATTCTTCTCAATTAAGCACAAATTAAGCTCTCAAACTTATTTTTTTATCAATTAAGCCCCAAATAAAATTGAATTGGCCCATTTAAAGTATAATTAAGTCATTACACTTAATTAAATTCTTTAATCGAGTCCAAATTAATTTTTAAACAGAATTAAAATTTAATTTGACTCATGATTAAATCAAATTAGTCTATTAAAAATTCAATTATATCCTTGGACTTAATTTTTCACTAATTATACCCCAAATAAAATTAATTTGACCTATTTAAAATATAATTAAGTTCTTGCACTTAATTAAATCCTTTAATTGAGTTCAAATTAATTCTTAAACATAATTAAAATTTAATTTGGCTCATGATTAAATAAAATTGGCCTATAAAAAAATTAATTATGTCATTGGACTTAATTTTTATGCAAATTCATCCAAAAATTATTTAATTTGACCTTAAATTTGTATTTTTTATCTGTTCATTAGCATAATATGGTACAATTAAACCTTGAATTTTCTCTAAAAATTATAGCTTAATTTTTTGGTCTGCTTTCTTCACGTTGCCGGCCATTAATTTATTTATTTTTTGATTTTAAAAAATAATCCAAAATTAAATTATAAGCATGAGTGTTTATATGAATTCCAAAAACATAACGAATAGTTATGTGTGTTTATGGAGAACAAAAAAAAAACACAGTAAACAAATATTCTCATCATCAATAGCAAGATCAGTTGGCAACATATATATATATACATATATATATAGAGAGAGAGAGAGAGAGAGACGGATGGTAAAATATTTTTTCAAATATATTATCAGTAGTACCAATCAGTTGCCATTTAGGCCTTGCAAATTTCTACCAATCGTCACTGCTAATATTTAGCAAAAGCTATTTTTGGTTGGTAATTTTAGCAACCTCGTGAGAAGCGATTGGTAATATTACCGACCGTCCCATGCATGGTTGCTAACAATGGCAGCTGTATGATCGTCGTGGATAATTTACCAACCACGATATGAGTTGCCATTTTTTTTTAATTATTGTTTGGCAAATTTTTTTTTAAGTTTTAGCCAATTCCAAATTTTGTTAGGTGTGCCTGTTTGTTTTTCTCTCAATTTGATATAAATCATTATCGAAAATTTATTAAGCAGAAATTGTGAACAAAGACAACACAGTTATCTTTGTTCACAGTTTCCAGCAGTTTTGTGCTGTCTGACATGTTAATATTAAAAATAAAAATAAATTATATATTATAAAGATTTATTTTTAAATAAAAATACTTTAAAAAACTATTGTCATTGTTTTCTCAAATACTGTATAACAATCATATTAAAATTGATAAAAATTAGGGCATGTTGGCTCACTTATATTAAATAACCTGTACAATAAACTAGCTTTTCCCATCACTTAAAGAATGTTAGATTCCCTCATTTTAGAAGGAAATCGCATTTACTATTTTTGAGAGGAAATGTAACATTCCTTGCTAGAGTAGTCATGTCTACCCTGTCACACTCGAGATTCTATTGCTCTTTAGGGCTGGGCTCCCTGCCTGGCCATGGGTGCGTGGACCCGCCGCGCCCACGGGAACTGATGCGGAGGCTTTGTGCTCTCGAATATTTGAAAATAAAAAAGAAAGTTGTTCGATTATTTCAACTTTTGAAGGAAAATAAATCCCGGCTGTTCGATTCTTCTTCAGTTAATTTGAAGAAAACAAATTAACTTTTTTTTCTAATTGATCTAGAAACTCGATTGATTTTACAGCGATTGCTGTATTAATTTAAAACTACCTGGCTCGCAAAAGCTCAAAAACCGAACATCGCTACAATTTAATTAATAAATAAATAAATAACCATCCGACTTTCACTTAATTTGGTGGGCTTGATTCCGATTTTTGAAAGTTCCGGATTTTCTTATCCGAACTAATATTTTTTTAACCTGAACATTTGAATGCTCGTCCCTAAAAGTTTTTGCTCGAAATCATGCATCACGCCTTTCGGGTCCAAATTAGTCTGTGGAAGATAAGTATTGTTCTCGAGTCCATGTACGTATAACGTAGAGTTCATTTTTTTCAATCACTCGGAGATTTAATTTAACATGACTAGTTAGTTGCCACTAAAAAGACAAAATGGTTAAAATAATTCTCAGCGTTGAAGTGCACAAGTCATCTCCGAGCTCAAAAAACTTGACCCTGGGCCCTAGCAATAGCTACTGATCGATCGAATTATTTGCCCACCAGCATGTATTGGACAGGTTCCATCCAAGATAACATACCGATGGAACACTTCAAGCCTTGCCCACGATGTAAGACCACACGCACTCTTGTTGATGACCCAAACAGCCACCAATTCACATGTACAAATGGCTTGCGAGCTTGACTCGACCCGAGCCTAGCCTACAGAGTCTACATTGTAGCTACACGGCCTCACACAGGTAACTTTTTGTTTCTTTTTCAGTTTGAAAATAATAATTTTTTTTATATTTTAAAATTTATATCAACATAATCGTGTCTCAAGGCCGAGTGTATAATTGGAAGAACGGGCCCAAAATGCGTAACTCGGGCCTGTATTCGGTGTATTCACTTGCAGTAAATAGATTATTAAAGAAAGCCCGTGAGCTTATCCTCGCATTTACAATTTGCAATGAGCTTCGCCTAATTTAAGTGTATCCCAAGGTTGATGATTGATCTGAAGCGTGGGAGATTAAATTACAATTAAAAAGAAAAACACTGAGTGGGAAAGAGGATTTACTGTATCCTGGACTCATAACACTGTTTATTCTAATAGAGTTAGGACAAAAATATCTTGGTGCCGTTAAAAAAAATAAATTAGGGGTGGAGGACACTATGATTTTTTTATCGAGTCTTTATGATATAATTGTTATTTTTTCTTCTTCTTAATTCTCATGCTCTCCCTTAAAGAAGCTCTTCATTTGGTTGTAATTTCATGTTTAATCTATCTTTTTTATTATTATTTATTTTAGGGGTTTTTTTATTTTTATATTATTTTTATTCTTTCTTTTTATATTAGATTGTTTTATAGCTTTTTATATTAGATTGTTTTATAGCCAAGCTTTGTAATGCTTCCTGGTTATCTCATTCACATTATTTAGATTTTAATTAGTTTTTCTATTTTGATGGGTTTTTTTTTATTGATTTTTTTTTAATTCTATTCTTTCATACCTGGAATTCGACTTCTATTTTTTTCTGTTTGAATTGGTCTATTTATTATTATTATTATTATTATATATTATTTTATTATCTATTTAAATTATACTATTTTTTTTTTACTTGGTCTAATCTCTGCCTTGATTTGTGTTTTTTTAAAAAAACTTATTCAAAACATGTTTATTGTCAAGGAGTCTTTTTTATCCAAGAAATTATTTTAGCCTGCGGAGTAGCACGTACCCACAAATATAATAAATCGCTAAACTCAAAGATAATGAACACCTATGAAACAAGTTTTTTTTATTGAACTTCAGAGATCATATGTATGATATATGAAATTATAAAAAAAATAAAATGAAGGAGATGATAAGAGCATGGACTAGTAAATCTAGAAATCAGAACTTGTGAAATTAGAATCTTGTCTTACTCGGTTGTTCTTTAGTGTTTATATAGGCATGAACCATGTTAAGACAAGGATAAAGCAGGGAAAGAAATATTATATCTAAATTAATGACAATCATTCAATGTATAATCTTTAATAATTGATGGTTCACCGTCGGGTGAAAAGGATAATGTCATGTAGGATTATTCACTAGGTATAAGCATCCATAGCATAATTGTCAAACTCAGTTATGATAAGAAGACTTGAGAGTATTTAATATTTTATACCAATTATACAAAGGGTACGTGGAGTAGCTTAGAACCTAGCTATTCCTGTCAAGGTCTATGTCTTCTAGGTTACTTCTATTCAAGGTAGTGCCTTTTAGCAGAGGTCCATTCCTCCACCCGGGAGTGTAGCTTTGTTGGATTATGTCAGTACCCTATGCTCTATGTGAAAACTAGTTCATTATTGGTCAATTGGGTCAACAAGGCTCCTTGAAAGCTATGCCACCCATCCTGGGTCTAAATGAGTATTGGGTCACTTGGTGTGCAAGCCCAAATATGTGTAAGTTGTAGTGGATCTTTAAGTACATTTCATAGCCCGTTAGTATTTTAGAATCGTGTCACCCTCCTCCCTGGTGTCACGGATTTAGTGATCATACGTGCGAATCTCGTATCCATCATTGCTATTAGTAGAACTGAGTTTTCAAAATACTGGGAGACCGAAATGTTATCACTTAAGAAGTAATTGGACCAAAGTGAACTTTTGGCCTTTGAAACTGCCACCCAATTGATTCTTTTTTATACTCTGGTCCCCTTTGTTCCAATTATGACCCTTCTTAATATTTTTTGACGAGTGGCAATTGACTTGGACATAGAAGAAAGTAACTGGAGAGAAATATTGTGCATACAGTCCACTGTTGAAAAGGGAATTTTTGACCTGGGTTTTATTCAATGAATTTGATCGTCGAGGAGATTTGATTTAGAATTGCAATAGAAACTTCTTGTTGGCGATTTGTACGGATTTTGTGGATGCAAAAATGGCAGTATATCCATGTTCGCGATCAGCATTGGACTCTCTCGTTTCCTTAAATTGTCATTTTTTTAATCTATAAAGATATAAAATCATCACATGAATTGATTGAATTTGCGAATTTGGTCTGAAGAATTAATTTCCGAAATTTAATAATTAAAATTCTTTTTTGAGAACTAAATTGGAGGGAGGATGTTAAGTTAACTGGGTTTTGTCTATTCTCTAAACTTTTTTTTTTCTTTCGTCAAAGCTTTTTGTTTTTTTAATTTTGTTTAATGAACAGGACTGTATCGTTTGTTTTTTTTTTTAGGATTAGGATCGCATACAAAGATTTAAATGCCCATGTTTTACACTGAACATGAGATTTATTGAAAATTTAAAAATAATCATTTTCCTTTTCTTTGTGTTTTATTTACTTTAATGGACAGATATCGTACTATTAACATGATTAACAAAGAAACAAATCTTAATGACATTGTTTGTGATAGATTGGAGGTCCTAATTGTAAGAAAAAAAGAAGAGAGATCCTGGAATGTAAAACTACATTTTTCAATATATTTTTTTTAAATTTATTTTTAATATTAATATATAAAAAATTAAAAAATCAACATTTTGAAAAAAAAAACTACGCTTCAAAACACCAATTTGGATTCTTTTTGGGCGGGTCTTCGCCGGCTTAGACCGGACTGCCATCCCTGCTTTCGACCCAACACACAAGCTCTGCTTTCTTGTGGCTACTGGGGTCAGTGGCAGAGAGCCAGAGCACACAGCTCCATGCCCACTTCAAGTCCGCAACTAGAACATCATCTTTTCTGGCTAAAACATTTTCTGTTTAACTAACCCGCGAAACTCCCCATTTCAACAGCAAGATTTACTACCATTGCATTTAGGAGATGGGATATTTGATTATGGTGTTGAGATGAGAAAACGTACACCTGCAAAAATGAAGGTTGTTGTTGATGAACGTTTGCCTCCAATAAAGCAGGATACCAAGAAGGGAAGACTTCGTTATTACCCGTAAGTTCTGTTCTTTTTGCTTGTGTTTTTTTTTTTCAAATTATTCCACATCTCTTTGTGCCATTGCACTTAGCTCTTGTTGCTGCCTTTTTTTTTTTTNTTTTTTTTTTTATTGTTTCTGGTCTTTATTCAGCTACAATATAAATTGGAATCACGAGTTGCTTCCACAAAGTTGGGAAGACCCGTCATTTGCATTCAATGAAAGTTGAAGGGGCATTCGGAGATTAATGATCCTGGTACAATCTTGTCTTACATATATATGCGATTCTGATATAAATATTGCTTTGATAACCAAGATGAATACGTGTTTAATGACTTTTTTCGATTTTAGTTGATGTTGCTGTCATTGATGAGGGGGAGCTCAATCGGAAAATAGTTGCAATTTCTTTTGATGACCCAAAAGCTTCCCTTGTCAATGATGTTGAAAAACATTTTCCAGCAATACTTGTCTTTTGTCCTCGATCATGAATCTTTTCACTAAGGAACACATACGCGCTGTGTAGTTGTGATGTCAGAGTTCGAAGCTAAGACAATTTGAGACTATATTTCTGGACTAAACACTACAAAATTATTCTTCAATTATAAATTTATAATAGCATAAGCATTTGCATTGTGGCAGTGCTGATTGTTGTGTGGAATAGAAAAGTGTCTTATTTGCTCCAATGAGCCATATGATCGTGAACAACATTGGATTTGGTTGTTTTAGATTGTAATACTTGTATGTAGAAGGAAGATTGAATGATAGTCGAATTTTTTTCAGGAGGGATGTATGTTTAAACTACAGGTTGAGAATCAGACCCTTCAAGAGCTTGTTTGAGCTACAGGTTGAGCGTGAATGTTTTTTTTTAACCTTTGAGTATTTAGGGTCATGACCATTCATGGATAGATTAAACTTTTTGGATAGAAAACTCTATTGTAGTAGTTATGATTGTTCATAAACTATAAATTGAAGTGTTGGGAATACTTGTAAATATATCTTCTAGAAAAAATATCTTTCCTTTTAATTTCTAAAAGAAATCTTGAAAGTTGACATCCTAGATTTTCCGGTGGCTTTGATGAGAGCTGGGGTGTGTTTGCTTTTAAACCTATAAAAAACTACATTTATAATGATATCAAATACCACTTTAAAGAGACAGAATATTGGTTTATTGATTAAAAGTCATTTATTCATCCTTAAATCCCCAAGTATCACCAAACTTCACTTTGATTTCTGGTAATACATTAATATATTAATATATATTAAAAAATAATATAAATTATATTTTAAAATATATCATAAATTAATAATTTAAATTATTAGATTAAGATAGTTTTTTAATATAGTATTAAAATCTTATTAATTAAATGATCATAAATTTGAATCTTACTACTCCATTTTAATTAATAAAACTAACGAGTGGCATGGATACGCCTACAGTTTATAAGTGCCTTAGGGGCATATAGAATCGTTTTATTATGGTGAACAATGAGAAATGTTTCATTAAATGTAATCCAGAACCAAATAATTCCATTCCTTGTGATGTTCCCGCAGAATCCTTTCAACATTTACTTTCAGGCACCGTAATCGCCTCGTCTCCAAATTTCATTTTGAATGAATAAATATAGATGACTTTCTTGCAGTGGTGTTGCTTAATTTTTCCTTGACTTGTGAGCTTCACTGGTGCAAACTCGCTCCAAACTGCTGATCTGAAGCCTGCTGCCGTTTCTAGTTGATAAAGCATCCCCTGCTCTTGTTTTGTTTCTCTGTGAGAAGAGGGTTCAGCAAAAACATGATGATTTCGACCACAATACCATTATTTCCTTGTAACACACTCTCCCTGTCACTTTTCTGATATATTTTTTATCAAGAGAGCGTTTTACCATTACGAACTTTAACCTACTTGTAACTGTGCTCTTATATTCATTTTTAGGTGATGCCTCTTAACCAATTCTTCCCATACGTTTTCCGCGCATGGGAGATTCTTTTGCAATGGCCGCCTGGCGTACTGCATGCAGACTCAGTTTATGTAAATGAAAGCTGTCAAATTATCTTGCTTCTTGCCTTGATTAATTGACCAATTTGGTTGATCTTGGTATGCTACAAGGATTGAGTCTTCTATGAGAGGCTGAGGCGGCTTCAATGACAGAAGCTTTTAAGGAGGTTGGGCCTCTTAAAGTCACCTGTAGATGGTCATTAAGGGTAAATCATGGTCTTCCCTTAAACTACAGGTGTAGAGAGCCTCCATTGTTGACATGTGTTAAAGCCATAGACCAGACCCCGGCGGTTACCATGCACACTAGCCCACTGGATTACGTATTATATCTCTTAATCATAATTATTAATCTAGTGACCCGACCCTACATTACAAATGGAATCTCGGTGCTCCGAGGTTGGCGCACGCTGTGTTTTACAAATTAAAACCACTGTTTTGAAACCCCAACCAGCAGTTGACTTATGATTTACGTCAAAAATTAGATTGACTTTTGATTCAGTTAATTTGAGGAAAATTCAGTTAAAAATCATTGATTTTGCTTCTTTTTTTTATAAAATAAAAAAAATAAAATAAAATCATCACTATCCCTGCAAAATCCTCAATTTGGCAAAGAGTTTATTTATTATATTATATTATACCATGGCAAATAGTTAAATCAATTTCCCGAAAATGATGTTGTTGCTATCTCATTATATCAAATCAGTTTCAGAGAAAGAAACACAAATATATGTATGTAGCAGTAGATTCTGATTAATAAGCATGACAACATATCCTAAACAATTGAAACTTATAGTTATAACTAGTTTTTGTCACGCACGATGGTAAAATTTCAAATTAATTTTGAAAATAATAAATAAATAAATATATATATATATCAATGTTACGGATGTGTTTTACATGAATACAGAGATTTTATTTACACTTAATTAAATAAATTTTAAAAAATATATATCAATCCATAAATAAATAGTCAAAGAATTTTTAATACTTAATACTAATTAAATATTTAAATGGAAAGTTAATCTTTCTTTTAAAAGTAAAAAAAAAAACAACAAAATATGCAGATATTTAACCCTAATTTTTCTTTTTAATTTATGCAATTTTATTTTTTTTTATTGAAAAGGTTGTTTTTTCTTACCAGAGAAAAATGATTTTCATTTTTATAGATGAATTATGCAAAAAAAAAATTATTTATATCAAATATAAAAAAATTAAAGATAAATTATAATAATCTTTTTGAAACATCATAACAACACAAAAAATTTATAAAAAAATAATCACAATTTATAAAAAAAATGAACTAAGAATTTTTAAAAATTAGAGAGAGGGGTATTAGTTGATATTTAAATAAAAAATAATGTAAATTAAAAAAATATAAAATAAAGAGGATATTAATTAAATTATTTAAGAAATAATCAAAATAAAAAAATATCATCTAAGCATACATGTGTGCAAAATGTATTTTACATGGCAGATGAAATTAATATTATAGACCAGAACATAAATTCTAAAAACATAAAAAAAACTATGTTTTACATTAACCATGAAATTAATAAAAAAAGTACCAAAAAAAAAACTTATAGACCAAAACATAAATTCTAAAAACTTTAGTATTAACCATGCATTCTCTCGTGTTTTACATTATGGTCATCTTACTTTAATTTCATCTTCGTACTATAATTTTAAATTTTATCTAATGAAATTACATCACAAAAGGAATATATAAAAAAATAAGAAGATGAAATTAAAAAAATTTCAACAATGCATCTACATTAAAAATGTTAAATTTAAACAAAGGCAAGTAGGAGATTCGCATCTATATTGATGGCGATCATGATGTTGCTCATCTAACAATCAAATTTCTAAGGTATTTCATATGTAAGTTTCATGGAAATAAAAAAACTAGAATAAAATACTTTACGGATGTTAATGTTGGTAATAAAGTCATACTAAAAATTGATATAGATGATGGTGATGTTGACAACACTATAGATGTTGATAATATATGAAGAATGTAAATCTTGGTAATTTACACAGTGAAAGAATTGACGGTGACATTTTAGGTATAAAAAGAGCTAAAAGAGTCAATAAGATTAGTAATGAATATACAAAATATAGAAAAAATGATGATAATAAAGAAAAATGATTATTATATTTCTTCTAATGAAAAGGGATTTGAATTTATTAATGAAGTAGAACACGAATGAATTGATGTTTAGAAAATGATTTATATTTTAATAAAAGTTTGGATGATGGTTTAAACTCAAAGAATGATCAAAAGATAAATTCTGACGAGGATGATTTTGATGTTAAGATAGTGCAAAATTAAATAGTAGTTGTAAGGAAGTTGAAGATGAAAGTAAACAAGTTTAAATGTAAAACGTTAAAGTGAAAGTTGATAAATCAATAAAGTTTAAAAAATATCAATCGTTTCAGGAATTTTTTCAAGGATATAAAGTATAACATGAATATCATGTGTAAAAATACATTAATAACGATAATAATAAAATGTTAGAGTTAGATGCATTGATAATGGTTGAGAGTGAAAGATTTATATTTTTGTTGTTCTTCGTAATAAGATTGTCATGGTAAAGACTTTGAATCTAATTCTAATACCCCGATAATTGTTATTTTTTTTACATTTCATGCATTTTTTATACTTGAATTTTAGTACATTCAAGATGTTGTAAGTTTATAAGCTATTATTAGGTTTTGATGACTATAAAAACATGTATTCAACTTTGTTTGCTATAAATTTTAGATTATTGTTGATAATGAAGGAGTTTGGGCTATTATTAGCTACAAATAAGATGAATTTTGTGTTAGCAGTGTGTGCAGAGGATTTTGAATTTGAATTGAATAAATACAACAGTGAGTTTTGTGTGATAAAATGATAAAGATTTGTTAAAAATATTTATTTTAATAATTTTTTTAATTTAATTTTTATATTTATTATAGATTTTAAGACACGAGAGAGATTATTTGTAACTAGTTGTGTTTTGGTTATGTCAAGGGAAAAAGAATTGAATTTGTTACGGTCATGAATTGGTGGCAGTTTTGTAAATTAAAATTCATGTTTAACAACTATTTTTCACAAAAGTTGACAATGGCAATGTAGTTATGACAAAGATAATGTAGTGGCAATTATTTTTTATTTTTAATAAATAAAAGTTTTTTTAATTATTAATTAAAAATAGCAACAAACTTGTAAATATTATGATATTTTTTTAACTTTTTATGTGCCTAAGTCAAAGGATGTGAAGTTTTATAAAATTATTAAAGTTAAGGAAATAAAATGTGATTTTTCAAAAAATTAAGATAAAACAAAAAATCAATCAAATTATAAAATTCTTTATGTAATTAACCTATAATAAAAAAAATTTAGTGTGGAATATGATCATCTTGGTCTTAATAATTTGTTTTAAGCAATAAAATCTTATTTTATTTTTTTCAAATCAAGTATTAATTTGCATGGCAAGTTATCAAAATAAATTATCATGTTTAAAAAGACAGGATTGACAAAACAATTGGGTGATTATAATAGAAAACGATTCAAAGATTAAAAGAAAAGGAAAATGAAAGAAATACAGTGCAAATCCATAATTAACAATGAAGTAATTTTATAGTAATTAAAAAGTAATTATTTGCATCTTATTAACTATCTCATTAAAGAAAAAAGATGGATACAAAGAGAAGGAAAAAAAAAAAACTGTATGCAAATAATGTGTGCGTCTGAGATATACCGCAAGAGACGCGTAGACTTTCCAAGTACAAGCAACCACTTGTCGTTCGTTAAATGGACCACCACCGCGTAATTTAGCGCTAAATCGATCTCGCCCTCCAGCTGGACCGTACTCCGCCCCCGGCTATCCCTTCAACGATCTCCTCTTCCCCGCTCCGCGCTAGAAATATAAAAAAAGGGGGCACCAGATCTTAGCCTTCCATCTCTGAAATCCACTACCATCGCCTCTAAAAGCATCCGAACAAAATCTTGAAATCTAAAATCCATTTTCATTCTATAATTTTTTTTAAAAAAACTGGAAATCATAAATTCCATTTAACTTCATTTTAGGGTTTTTTCATGTGGATTAGTCTCCATCGTCCATCAAATCTTGATTTGATAATGTAAGCTGCTCAAAACCAATAAAATGGCATCAATCCGTCGAACACTCTCGCAGGTTTACCAAGACCGCAGCTACCAAAACGGCGTCGCTTCAGCACAAGCTCACAAGCTCTTCAGCACTAACAACAACAGCGGCAAATATTCTTCATTGACCTCCACCTCCGCCGCCGCAGCAGCTTCCGTCTATCTCCACCGCAAAGGATTTCGCAGATCCTTTTATAGGTGCACGATATTCTTCATCCTAGGGCTTTTGCTTGGTATCTTCCCGTTCGGTCAAGTGGATAACGATATCAATAAGCATGATTTCTCCTTCGAAATGAAGCCGCCACATGTCAATGTCCAATTGGACACCAAAGATAATTTCGCTCTCGCCGCCGTGTCCCTCGGCGTCGAGAAAACGACACCGCAATTGGATCGATTTTCAAGTTTTGATTATGCAGAGAGAAAGCAAGTGATAGTGATAACACCGACATATAATCGAGCATTACAAGCTTACTTCCTGAATAGATTAGGTCAGGTGTTGAGGTTAGTGCAGCCGCCATTGTTGTGGATTGTGGTGGAGATGACGTCAGCATCGGCCGAGACAGCGGAGATATTGAGGAAAACCGGGGTGATGTATAGGCATTTGGTTTGTGTTAATAAGAATAACACGAATGTGAAGGACAGAGGAGTGCATCAGAGGAATGCGGGATTGGAGCATATAGAAAGGCATAGACTTGATGGGATTGTGTATTTTGCTGATGATGATAATGTATATTCGCTTGAATTGTTTGAGAGCTTGAGAAATATCAGGTGAATTTTCTTTGTTTTTTTTCATTCATTAATTTTGCTAAGTGTCTTTTATGCCTGTCTGTGTGTTATTGGAACGCTAACTTGTGGAATTCTGGTTTTTTTGTATGTAGTGATGTGTGTGTTAGTTAGGGGATTAAGTTTGTGTGTCTCTGGTTGCTCTAAGAAATTAGGTTTAATTTTGCTTGGTTGCTAATGGGGAAATGCTCTTTAGTCGCCGCCTTTTCTATTGGTTATTTGATGGTACCTTAAATAGAGAGGCATTTGATTGCTTACATTTTTTGGTTGTTGGTACTGTCTGTTTTCCAGATTAGGTCCATATGTTTCTGTTTGATTTACATTTTTTGTTTATCTATTCATTTGATTCAGCAGATTGATCGACTTCCTGTTTACAGCAAATCTTCTGTGTTGATGGGTTTTCTGTATTTTAAGTTTTTAAGCTGTGAAGAGGTTGTTAGTAAGATAACTCAAGACACGAGGGGGTTATTATTATTTGTTTTCTTGTGCTTTATACGCCACCTTGTCCTGCCATCTTTCTTTTTCTGATTTGTTTGTTTACTCGGGTTATATACTTTCAGCTGCTTAAGAAATGTTATTTCATCACTTGTCATGAGACTTTATTGATGGAAAACTTTATAAACTCCCTGATTTTTTGTATTATCTCCAGTGGGAAAAAGGAAACAAGAAGGAATTGATGAGAACTTGCAAATCTAGCCACTTAATTTTCAAGCCTTTTTTTTTTTTTTTGCAAAGGAAACTGAGGATAACTTTACCTGTCTCTAGTAAAGAAACTGATTCTGTTCAGCTGATATAGCTAGATATTCTTTTTGTTGCAATGGTGTGGATTTTGCATACATGTTGTTCACAGGCCTTTTAACTTTGAAGCTTAATTGTTATGGAGTTGGTGCTCTTTTCCTATGCTTTCATTCACAAATTTCTCGTATTGCATGCTTGTTTTGTAGTCATTTTGGCACTTGGCCTGTTGCAATGCTTGCACAAAGCAAAAACAAAGCAATTGTGGAAGGTCCAGTATGCAATGCCAGTCAAGTAATTGGATGGCATACAAATGAGAAAAGTAAAAGACTCCGCAGGTTTCATGTTGATATGTCTGGATTTGCTTTCAACAGCACTATCTTGTGGGACCCAAAGAGGTGGAACCGCCCCTTTTCAAATCCAATTCGACAGTTAGATACAGTGAAGGAGGGTTTTCAAGTATGCATCATGCCAATCGCATTTGTGGATGTTCCTGATATTGCTTTAAATATGTCAAATACTGTGTTTGATATTCAATCCCCTCTATTCCCTGATTTTTTAGCTTTTTCACAGGAGACCACATTCATTGAGCAAGTGGTAGAAGATGAAAGTCAAATGGAAAGTGTACCGACCAGCTGTTCAAGGATACTGAACTGGCATCTTCATTTAGATGCTCATAATCTTGTCTATCCCAGAGGCTGGCTGCTCCAGAAGAACCTAGAAGTTGTTCAGCCCATCACGTGATTGAGCTTCGAAGTGCAATTTTGATGCTAAAGATCAAGAGAGGTATGCTGTCAAACTTTCACGAGTAGTGCTGTTATGCCTTTTGGATTATAGACTTTAATTTCAACCTTTGTTGTGATTCAAACAACAAGAACAAAACAAAGTGCTGGGAAAGATTGACCTCCCTCAAAAATTAAACAAGGGAGAAATATCCCGACCACAAAGAAATTCACCTCCACTCAAATGGTGGTTCTATTTTAGTTTCCACTTGTAATACTCTATGGATTATCAATTTTATGCTTTTTCAAAGAAAAGAAATGAAAGGAAAGGAAAAGAAAAAAGAAAGGTTATGTTGGAAAGGTTAACGTTTATTTTCACACTCAGTTCTTGTTTCGTGCAGTGGCTTGTCATCCCCAAACATTTTTTGGCTTCATTTGTGACATCTTCATCAAGCAGCCTCCATAGATACTCAGCAGCATATGACAAAGAAACAGGAGTATTTGTTTTCGCATAATTTCTTAGAATGATATTCTTTGTTAGAAACAAGAATGCCCTTTTTGTTGTAGAGTTCTGGTGCTTGATTCTTGTGGGGATTTATTGCGTAATTTCTTAAGATTTGCCCCCCGGCATCTAAAAACAGATGTATGTGCGTTTGAGGACAGCCAGGACGGCTGTTGTGGATGCATTCTTTGTATTTGAGTGGTAGGCCTTTCAAAAGAATCAAGAAAATTGCAAGTTGTAAAATTTAGTTGTTATAAAAGTTATCTTTATGTTTCTGGCGATGCCCTTGCCTTTACTTTTTTTTCTGTCCATCCAAGTTTTAATTCCACGTTGATTGCATAAAAACAGCTTTCTGCCCGAGCGGCCGTTGCACGAGATTAACTCATGCTCGGTATTATTTTTGTTTAGATTCCTTGCATCTTGGCTAACCATCGTGTGGTAATGTAATTTTCACAATTGAGAGGTACAAGCTCTTTCCTTTTCTTAGCATGAATATATCAACACCCAGTATTCGCTTATGAAAAGAATCGAAATTGGACATTGAATCATTTTTTCTTGTCACAGCATGGAAGCATAGGTAACAGTCTTTCATCGCCTGAGCAGCTGCTAAACTATGATGAACCATTCACATTGAACGAGTCAAACTGTTAAATATACACTAGGGTTGCATATGGTTAGTATCCAAAAACAGATACATGTTTGGTTGAGTAAAAAGACATACACTTGTCTCTGGGATTGTTTTAAAATGATTTTTTGTACTTGCAGGGTAAAAATTGCAGGAAAACATGTTTTTTTTATCCTCGCTGTCTTCATCTTACCCATACAGTGAGTGATTCGATGACCCCTTCACCATGGCTAATGCAAGTGTCTCGACAACGGCGAGATATGATATGCTTTTAGGCATTCTAGTCTATGCAAGTATTAAAGAAGATGCAGATTTACCTTGGCCCAGAACAAGTTCAAATCAACAAAAATCCAGAAAAAATAATTTGGATTGCTTTTACTTTCAAGAAAACTGTACTTCTTTTTTGTATCTTTAATTTTATTTATTTATTTTAAAGAAGGCTTTTCTTGAAAAAACTAAGAAAATATGTTATTAAACACGGATAATCTAAAATAGAAAACAAAAACCTCATTTGAATTAAATTGAAAAAAATAGAAAAGTCATGATCCAAAAACACGCCCCAAACCCAAAAACAGCACAATTTGAAAGACAACCATTTGATTTTTTTCAATTTTATAGAAAAAATTAAAGAAAAATCTTCATTTCTTAAAACAAAATTCTTGAAAACTGGAATTCCCCTCTGGTTGATTAGTATTCATCATTTTGAAAGGAAGGGAAAACTTAAAGTGCGAGTTAGGTTTTTTAAAACGAATATGGGTTGAAAGTCATATTCGAGGCCCAACTCCTAGCAGCTCATGAGATTCTTGTTGATGGAATTTTGGCTGGAATAAACCGAGAGACACTGTCATCCTGTCATGACCCAAGTCCTTGAATTATAAACGAGTTTGGCCATGTGGTTCAACGGTCTATGCTAAAAAATACCATGTTATATTGCCTTCATACACATTCTTCCTTTTCAAGTTACTGTGTTCCTTTGGCCGAAGAGGAAGCACCATCTGAAATCATAGCCCCCCCAACTGTTTTAGCATGGATACCGACTGACATTACACATGTTCACTAAACATTCTCTGGATTACAGAGGGATTGAAGAACAAAATTTTCAAAGAATAAATTACAGAAATTTTTTTCCATAAAAACGGGGTTACAATTATGGCACAAGGGGGAGGGGATGGCAGGGAACGGGGCGGGAGGTGTTTCTTGAAGGCAATTCCTAGCCAACAACACCATCCCACATCACCAGGCTGACTTCTCTTAAATCTTCATTCAAGTTTTGCCAGAAGCATCTGAACTTAGCAGTCACTTTATTAGCCAGCCAATTTGTATCTCCCTTCCTAGCAAGTTGACCTACTGGATGGGACACCATCATCCAGATTGGTCCCATGATGCTCTGCCCTGCACTTGGTCAATCTTGACTCCTAACATGCTAATTATCACGCGGTGTTGGCTCCATGAGCTGAAGAACTTGTGCTTGAAGGGTGCAAAGATGAAATTGGTAGCTGCTGCATGTGCCGTTCATTTACAAGACCAAGAATTGCAAGAGTCGATCTGCAAAATGCAGTGCAGTGAAGTAAATGAAACCCTTATCTGCAACATATAGTGCAACAAAACTGACTAAAAAAAAATCATGGGTCGGTCATCAAAACATGTAAGCAACCTCGTCATCGTTCATCCAAAAGACAAACCTTTTGAGGTGCTTTTTCATTGATTTACAAGCACCTCAACATAAAGAAACTTAAATTCAAGAACAGCTTTTAACACCTCTCACCCTTGATGTGTATAACCAGTGAAACAAATGTTAAGATTTCATAAAGGTGATTCTAACAATATAGCGTGTATTCAATTTATGGTAGCAAAGAAGTGTTCCTGGCAACTCAATATAATTAACTTATAAATTGTAACTTCAAATTATCATTTATTTTCCAACCATCAATACATGAGACGTTACTAGGAATCAGAAAGGATAATTTCCAAAAACTGAAAATCCACAAAAGCCTTGGGCAATGAAAGGGCAGTGACTGGTCTAAGCCAAGAAATGTTTGACACTGATAGGGATTATCCAAGACTTTAAGATGCTCATTTCACTTGGGAGATCATAAATTTCTTAATTCAGTAAAACAGCAGCATTGCAAAAGGCAAACTGAAAAAAATAACAGCACTATGAAAAAGGAGTATACTAGATTCTCTGATCAAACTGGATGATAGATTGGGTCCTTTAGAATTGTACCTGGGTAGAGAAGTTTTTGTACTTAGTTGACTGGCATAAGTAGCCAAGGGGCCTCTGAGGTTAGCATGCTTGTTCAGAGCACTTTCAAGCTGCGGGGGAGGTAGCTGCAAACAAATATAAAAAGAAAAGCTGCAGTTTGAGAATGAACAGAAAAGTAAAGAAAAACAAGGAGAAATTCCACATTTTCAAGAAATATAAAAATACCTGCAACAAAACCTGAAAAGAATGTGGCCTTGTTTGAGAGACACATTTCAAGAAGCCAACCCACAACTTTGGCATTTTCCACACCTAAACACATGGTATGCACAAGAGGCAAGTTGTCTCATAATCAGGAACAGATCAAGTATAATCGTCATTTCCATTCAAGTACAGTCAGCATACCTGTCTGCTCACGAGTTTGGAGAGTATTTCCATAACAAAATCAACCTGGAGAGCAAGCATTATTGTTATATATTAAAAGTAAATTATTGAAATGAAATCATAAGAATATCCAGACCACAAAATGTGTCCATGCATTAAATAACACAACAATGTAGAATGTCTCTAGGAGCTGCAAATAAAGGATTTGAGTTGAAGTCTATTAGCATAAGTATTTCTCCATCTTTTTCTTTCCCTGGTACGTGCTTGTACCATTATCTGGGATTCAACTGCAGTACAAAGTCAACAACATGTTCCCTCCCTCCGTCTTGTTTCTTTCCATGAAATGTAATTGTGTCATTATCCAAATTCAACTCCAATAAAAAGTCACAGGACCCTTCCTCCTTCGTTCCCTACCATCCCACACACACACACTATTGGTAGTGTTGTTGCAGCAGCATTCTATGTCCAAACTTCTGCATACATAAAGTATTCCTTGAAGCCGTTGTATGAGATAATTTGTATACAAGCTGTTTGGAACCCTGTGAATTGAATTCAATTCACAGGGTTAACTCAATCACTATGTTTGGAATCCTTGTGAGAGTATTAATTTGAATTCCAAATCATAAAAAAAGTGCAAAAGTTACTCAGATGGAAGACCCTATGATTTGCCACAGTAATTCCAGATGCTCTTTCTTTTCTCCCAAAAATTGAAATCTTCTTTGTGAAGAGGGAAAAATTGTGAACTGAAAAAGTAATTGACAAAAATTGCTATGTATTCTTTTAAGTTACTATGTGTCAAACATGAAAACAGGTCTCCACTGTCAGGTTCAGATTCCTCAAGGAAGGCAAAGCTAAACGATGCACCAGTAGTATCAGAGAAGAAAGAATATCTTGTTGATCCATCTCTCCCAGATATCAAAAACAGCATCTATCCAACTGATGAACTCCAAATGTAATCATTCAAGGTAAGACCTAGTTCACGTGCATATTCCCATGATTGGACTGGGCATGAGGGGATAACAAAGATGGTGTTTTTCCCTTCATCTCTTGGAAGGGATTTAATGCTTCAGTTAAATTCTTCTAAATTACTATGTATCAGTAAATTAGAGAAATTTGTGCCGTGAATAGGGAGAGGGACTGCAAGATAGAGGTGAACCTTTGTTTTTTTTTTTGTTTTTTTTTGCGCGCGTGTGTGGGGGGGGGGGGTGGATTGTTCTAAACACAGTAGAGAGAAACTGAATTTCCCGGGATTTGAAAGGAGTGTTTGTCACTTTGTCTGATATTCAGTGTGGTTGAGTATTCTTAGTCTTAATTTTATTCTCCAATGCACTGTATAGAAGTATGTCATATTCTCCTAGTTGTAATGATTCATTCTGTTTTCATGAATATTATAATCTTCAATACAAAGAGGAAAAAATAAACAAAGAATAACTGATAAATAAGGTGCTTTTCATATCATCTTTTACAAGGTAGTTAATGCTGCAGCTAAACTCTCTAAATTACAATGAAATAGTAAATTTTGGAAATACGTCTATGAATGATGGCAGACAACCTATAGTTTTGAATTTTTGTGTTTTGACCAGGTAATCCCCATGAGAGTTGACAATGGTAACTGGGGTTCCCAACTCAGGCAAGAGTGAGTGGATTGATGCTCTTTTATGCAATCTTAATGAAAGTGTTGGAACAATGTAAGCTGGTTCCTTTTTGGTTATGTTTGGATATTTCTAGAATAAGTTTTTTAAACAAATATATATTTTTTGAATTTTTTTTCAATAAATGTTTAATAACCAATTAATATGAGATAAGTCTATTTTATCTTTTTTAAAAATACCTATATTTTGTGTCATTTTAAATAAATATAATGGTCCTTGTAACAAAAAAGATGATTTTTATAACAAAAGTGACTTCTAAATTAAGGACAAGATAGTCAAGATTGTCAATTCAATTCACTTCCACATGTATTCCAAACAGCATAATTGAATTCAATTCTATGGTTTCATATTTTATTTCAAACATATGAATTGTAATAGGTTATGAATTGAATTCAAATTTACTTATGAATTCAAATCAATTCAGCATATGATTTGGTTACAAACAGGATGATAAAGCTTAAATGGCAAAGCAGAAAATAAATTTGATAAAACATGAAGGTTTACCAATGAAGGAAAAGCATCAATTGCCTGAATAACTGTTCTCATAAAGAGTAGAGGAAGAGGAGTTTGATCGACCTGTCACATAAATACAGTTACTCCAAGTATCCAAGTAAATATAACATTCATCATCCAGAGAGCAAGGGATGTTCTTTATATACCATCTGATTAAGTGCCTTGGCCAGGACCTGCTGTGTGAAAACTGTCCGTTGCTCAAAACAAGCTGAACAGGCATCTGTTATCTGTATACATAGAACAGAAGAATTAAGAGCATGGAGAACAATATACTGAAAAGAACATCTACTTTAAAACCTGTAAACCTTCAGCAAATAGCAAAGTAAGTTCAGCATAGCAATTAAGTAATTAAGTTAGCATAATTTGAGCCACAGTTTAATGAATCATTGATGAGGGATACAATTAGCTAAGTTGTAAGAGTTTAAACATGGTTTTGTTGAGTTGAAGCAGTATAGGACAAGTAAGAACGGTTGCACAAGAATATATTGGACCACAGAAAAATCTTAGATGCATTGAAAAGTGTTGATGTCAAATCCCAATTAAAGGCTAATTCTTAGTTGATACATGGGTAAAAACTATGACTAGGTTCATGCTTCACCAATTCAACATGCTCAAGAAACTGAATAAAAAGGTTTTGGTATAAAAGATGCATGAGTAGCATCCATATCAGTTGACATTACAGCAAACATAAGAATTCACAGTTCATCATAGCTTACCAGGTTAAAAAAATTGAATGTTTTCTTATGATGAAAACTATTAATTCAGAAACTTAGGATTTACCTTTTTGAGCGGAAGCCCATCTTTATTAGGATTAATATCATGGATGGCAACCAACACTTCTGCTGGCGTTAAAGCTGGACCTGTATGAGCTGAACCCTGCATGAACAGTTATTTAAAGTAAGCAATTTTCTTGCCTTCATAAAGGAAAAGGTGAGAAAAGGTATAATCAGATTATTGTAAGCGCAAGCAGTTGGTGTGAAGAACAAAGGCTCAGGCAAGTCATCCATACTATTTGTGCGCATATTAGCCAAGCCTTCCAAGATCTACAGAGTTAAAATTCTTCAAAATGAAATTGTTAAAACTTAATGGGTTCCACAGCTGAATCGTTTACAGTTCTTGATCATTTATATTTATCCTTTTTAGAAAAAAAATGACATTATCCAACATTGGTTAAGTATAAAATGCAATGGCCATATGTTGTGAATGTGCCACTCCCACAATCCACTTAGCCTTTATAGCATGATTTTCAAGAAATTACATAAAAATCATTTTCCCACAAAGAATGATAGGACAAGTGAAGCCCAGTGACATATACCATTTCAGTCTCCAAACATCCAAAGAAGCCTATAAATAAAGGAGATTAGTGTGACCAGCAAGTGTGAAAATTAGATTCTCCATGATAAGTTGTTTTTAAGAAAAAGCATGCAACAGTAAAGCATGATATATAGTTCAAGAAAAATAAAATCAAATATAAAGTTTCACAAGAACCTGTAAAATATGAGCAAGTGCCATCTGGAATTTTTCTATAGGAAGTCCAACAAGCCGAGGGAAAATAGGCAAAACCTGCCATCATAAAATGAGTAACATCCAAACATTTAATAAAAACCTACAAGAATTTGACAGTAGCATTCAAGCCAGACTTTGTGAAACAAGGAGGATGTGAGTATTACTAAAAGTGACCATCTAGAATGTCATGCAATAAGAGAACAACACTAACTGAACTGAGGTTTGCACACATTTGCCTTCTTGTGGTCGAGAAATTAATCCTATATACGAGGGTCAATGCATTTAACCCTTTTAACTGATCTGACATTTTGGTATGATTGGAAGCTATTTTTCCTTCTTAATTTCATTTGTCTTCAGTTTACTATGGATCCAGTCGGAAATTCTAGTATCAATAATCAATAAATGACATGCCGACAAAAGTCCACACAATGATCAATACAAATGAAAGAACAAGTCACCAAGTGACTGTTTTACAAACAGTGTGTGTTAATCCATACAGATTTGGTAGAGTAGCCCGGGTGTGCCAACTCTAAAACCATTTAGATAATTGCAAATATTCTTTCTAGTAATGTTACTCAACAAATTGAACCACAAAGTTTAAGAACATCAATCCGCATGCCCCAGAAACTAATTCTAACAGTGAAAAAAATGAGGACAGCTGAAGAGGGAAATGAATATGTATAAAATTTGAAATATAAAAATTAAAAGTTAAACTCAGTTATACAAGAAGCCAATTCGATAAAACACTTAATCCTCCATTTTTCCTAAAAAAGATAGAGAATCTTTTTAACCCATTTGTAGGACAAAAAGATGGCTATTATATAGGTGTCACAGCAGCATAAAAGTTACAATGGATGATTTCTATGTTTCTAAGTCCACACTTCTGTCCACAACTTCATCTTTCTGAATTCAATTGACACATACAAACATGCAGGTGCTTGATAAAATAATCTAGATATAAGCAAGATAAAAACAATGGAGCTAACCTCATTCTTCGAAAGTGAAGATAAAATTGGAATAAGAATCGTGGCATCCTGCGGGAGGAAGTTTAGCAGAGTTAAGGACCAACATCACAGTTATTTAAAGCTGGAAATTGTAAAAGTTTGGTTCTCAAAGTAACCTCTAACTTAGTTTCGTATAAATGTTTGACCGTGCTTATCAGATTAGCAGAAGGTGTTGTTTCTTGAGTCAATATTTGCAGCACCTAGCCAGGGGAAAAAAAAAAACCCGCAATCAGCACCAATCATGAATAGAAAATCTGAAAATAGAAGCATAAGAGTAAAAAATGGAACAGGATTTCATAAAAAATCTCCAAAAGAAGGTTACCAGCATCAAAAGATTTTCACATCCTTCTGGTGGATCAGATATTATTCGAAGCAGCTCAGAATAAGATGAGCCTAGGGCCCTTATTAGAACAGGAATATGGCGATGAACAGCCTGCATTCCAAAAGGCAAGTCAAAACTGTACAGAACAAATAATGGCTTGAGCAGTAGCGTTTACTCTGTCAGCCAGGAAAGAAAGAAGGAAGAGGTAACTTGATCATATATATTCAAAAAAGAGAGAAGAAATCACTTGGGAAGTCTATCCTCTACAAGACAATAGCCATGTGTCACAACATCATTACAAGCTATTAAAATTACAAAAATTAATTAAACGAACAAAGAGAGACCTGTTTTACAGTTTTTGGTGCTTGTCCATAGATATCAAATACAATTTGAAGGAGACCAGGGTTCTGAAAGATTAGGGAGCTTGGTCAGCATCGTGAAAAACCTCAAATTAAAAGGTTATTTTAAATTAACTGTGGAAAGTCACAGAAATGGTACAAGATAGACAAACCTTTGTACATAAAGCAAAAAATAAAGAAATATGTCTTTGCACTTCAGGAAATGACATGGTCGAAACACTATGGACTAACGGTTGTGCACCCTTCATGGAGTCATTTTCACAATTTCCAGTCTCTGAGACTTGAGAACCACTTACAGACACTTCTTGGCTTACCACCTACAAAGAATTTTCATCAAAAAAAATGTTTTGGTTTTAGAATCACTTTTGATGAAAGATCCCTTTCTTCCACAAGTTCTCAACATTCCTAAACAGGGGTATATTATCTTCAAGTACCAAAAGAACTATTTCGCCACCGTGCTAAACAGATTAGAAACTGTTAAAAAAGGAGAGAAATATTGTTGAGGTATATACAACTCTCCTGGTCTGTCATAGGTGCAACTAGCACACAACTGTTGAATTGTCCAAGGGCATAGAAGGAGCATAACTATATACCTCTGATCATGGTACATGCATTCAATCTGGAGGAATAATCCATCCATCCAGTCAGGGTGTATAGCTCACATTTGAAGGCCCAATAGAAGTAAAACACAACATTCATATCCCTCCAGACACCTCATAGGATTAATGAAGTCTCCACATTTAAGATACCATTGACCTCAATAAATAAAATATGAATATGTCAAAAAAAGTATATGTTCCATACTTCTCCTTCCCTTTGATCAGTGGATACTGACTGTGAAGGCTTGATATCTGAAGCATGCTGTTCCACAACAGAGAGCAGCATATTTGTTGCAAATTGCTCAATATTTTGTGATATGTAGTTTAGCTGATAGAGTTTGTTTGCCACCTGCCCAGAACAAAATAGATGGAGAACAAATGATCCAGTTTCAGTCACTGTAGGTGGAGGTAGAAGTGAAATTCAGTTTGACATGAAAATTCAAGCCAACAGCTTCTGAAGTCCATTAGCAGAATGTAAACAGTTTTGAAGGCCAAAAAGGGAAGCATACCAGCCGGATAGCTTTCGATCGAATGTCATCTTGTGAATGAACAGCACACTGCCATCAAGATATAAATGCATCAGTAATAAATGTTACTTATAGTTACATAGCAGTACTTTCTACATATGGCTGCTAAAATGCCTTCTAGTGGGGCTTCACCAATTCTTTTTTCATATTAGATTAAAAAAAGCATCAGTAAGGGAACTTCTTGTGTAAAATGACAGGAAAATTTAGTATAAAAGTTGGACTAATTTAACCAAACCAACTTGCAAAAATAAAATATTATACAAGATTGATCTGCCATAATTCATAAATGCATCAGACAGGGTGAAAGAAAACAGTGATGACGCTATGCCAAAAAAACAGCTTTCACTGAAAAACAGTGAATAACATAACCAGATTCATGTCACTATTGTTGGCCTCAGTCACCAGCTTTATTATCTCATATTTGCAACAGGTTTCACTTTTCTTGTTCATAATAATGGACAACCAACAGAAAAGGAGTAATGAAATCCATATCAGACAAGGCAACCCATAAAAGTTTCCAGTCTGCATTAACACCTCCCTCGCACTGGGAAGGTCTCCTCCTTTCAGAATTAGTTTGCCTTTAGATAATCCAAAATTAGGCTATCTGGATTTTAAATACAAAGAACACCTAAGGGTTTTAGGAACCAAACAGAGAATGTTTTGGAATTCCTATAAAATGTCCACATCAAATCACTCTCGTCCAATATCACACAGAGAATAACTGACTCAAAGAAAAGCATTTCATAAGCATGAATTTAAACATGCAAATCATACTCAATGCCAATAGATTAGCGTAGCCAAGTTACCTTCAAAGCTATATCTAAGAATGCCTGGCGGTTGTTTGGACGCCCCAAAATCAAACCCCAGACAGCACCTAGCCCCTGAGTTACTCGCTCACCATCACGAACTTCTTTTCCATGTGAATCAAAAATATCAGAGTGGCAGAGATCGTCTAACAATTTGAAGGCAGACTCAGGCAAGAAAGGAACTTCACTGAGAAGTTTACTAAAAGACTTGTCTGAAGCTGGAAAAGCATCCAACAAAGATCTGGCCTGTATTGAGAGATTAAATTATTATTTGTAAACATGTCATTTAAGACAAACCGCTGAAGAAAAATACATACCACTATCAAAAGGAATTTCTCATATAGAACAGCAGCATATGAAGCAGTTCCAACAGAATCTAAAATCGTTAGAGAGTGTAGATGGTACAAAAAATGCAACACAAGTTCTTGCCCCTGAAAAAAAAATGAAAAGTTAGATCACGGAAAATTAAGTAAAAAATAATAAACAGAAGACAATAAGCTTATTGACTCCAATAATGAAAAATGTACTCATAGCAACAAATTTGTAAGAAAGTACATTTCATTGATCATAAACTTACTCACAAAACACTACTAAATGTTGTATTATTTTTCTTGAAAATAGTGCAGGTGCAATTCCTAGATTTTTATAAGATTTGACATCACAAACATTTTGCAGCACCAACTTTGATGATTATCAGCCCACACTCACAGAGAGAATGTTAGATAGAGAGAGTTACAAATTTTCATACACATCATAAAAGATATCACAGTGGATGAATTCTACTCTGAGACAAATTTCAAAGCATCCAGACACGAAGCGATAGAAGATACATCAAAACAAGTTGAAACAGCTAGTTCAAGAGAGAAAATACCTTATGTTGTCGATAATCCAATAAAACATGTTTTTGCAGCATCACAACAACATCATCATCTGCATCAATCTGAAAGAAAACAACACTACAATTTTGAAAAGCCAACTATATATAGGATAGCAGGTTTGCATCGAACAGTGCTTATAATCTTTAACTCCTGATCTGGCTTATACTAATCTATTATTCTGCACACTACATGCAGGCCAACATTGGCCATACCTGAGCAACTAATCGGGCAAGTAACGCCATTCGTGTCTCACTGCATTCAGTCCCAGAGAGATGCTTGTAAGATTCAATAATCCGTTCAACTGCTAACTGTCTCACAGTTTTCTGCTGTTCTTCAGTGAGTTCAACATATGGGGGAAGCTGAGGTAAATCGACTTGACAGATCTCTTCAGGCACAGATATGTTTGAGACATCTGGGGAAAGCTGCTCAGGTTCCATCACAGATAACGTGTCAGCACCAGATGCCACTTCAAAATCTGACAACTTCAATACAACATCACCCTCCTCAGAAGTGTGAGGAGGAGAAAACGCTTGATCTGAAGCAGTTTTGGCCTCTGACATGGGGACAATTTCCTCAGGTCTACAGATAACCTCCTCGCTCATGCTTACTTGATCAGTTTTAGAAACCAGTAGACCTTCTAAACTCTTGTCCTCAATTTTGCTGTTTGAAATATAAGGTTCCGGAGGATTCTCAACTGATGTCACCACAGGAAGAGGAGAAGCCTTGCTTAAAGAAACAGAGCTGTCCATTTCAGGCTGCATTCCACCATGGTCATCCACAATGGCAACAGATGGTACTCCAACTGATGTAGCAGCACGACGTGGATCCAGGCGGCGTGGATCCTGAGAAAGCAACTAGCAAGTTATTTGAAAATAAAGGATAATTCAATATAACTAGCAACAAGTGACTCAGATAGACTGGGCATACCGGAACATGCAAAAAAATAATTATAGGCCAGTGAGCATACCCTTCTAGGATCACGTTTCGAATCTACAGGGAAATTATTGACAACAGGTGCATCAGACAATGATAAATTGCCTGCAGTAACCACTGGAATGGGTCCTTGTGCAGAGGAAACTGGAGCCGATGGTGCCACTGCCTGTGCTGAACTACTTGAAGAGCAATTTTGCAGAGGCAAGCTGCCAAGCCTTGTTAAAGGGGGGGAGGACTTAGGCAGATGCTTCATATTAGTAATGACAATATCAGCAAGCAGATCAGGATGAATATTTGAAATAAGAAGTTCAAGTGATTCAGCACCCCTCTCTCCTTCAGCAAGCAATGCACCAATCATAGCAATCATTTGTTCTGCAGGAGTCAAATCACTATCTGATAGATGAACATTAGCAGAGGCGCCATTATCAAATACAGAATCCGATTCAGATTCATTGATTTGGATTGGTGTAGTTGACAGAATGTTAGGACCATATCGGCTCCGCTTTTGAGCCATTTCATGACCATTAGCTTGCTCTTCATTATCCATAGGCACAGATCTTTTCCGGAACTGATCTCCTGAAACAGGCAGCTGGCTTGTCGGCTGATCATCCTAAGGATCACAAACAAATCAAACAAGGCAATCAAAATTCAGTGAAAGATTATAATTCCAACAATAACAAGAGCGACTACAGCTGTGGTGGACTGTTTTGAAAGGGTAATTACCCTGCTAAACCTGACTTCACGAGAAGTGCGCTCATTATTTTTAATCATTTTATCAACTTGCCGGATGGCTTGCTCAGCAGCATCCCCAGCATTCATTGCACGTAAAGCCCTTAACAATTTATCCCTTGACTGAAAATGAAATAAAAACCAAATTGTCAGTGTGAAGATAAATAAAAGAATTCTGATACACTTCCCTCAATCATTGATTTCTTCATTCTAGTTTCAAAGCAGGGTAACATGTTATTTGTGTTGCTGTTTCATCCTTAAAGACCACATATGGACAGTACTATGTTTGTAATCTAGAACCTCTCATCAAATAATCTTTCATGTGCAGGGTGACAAGAGCTAAAAGATTTTGCATTTGGCAAGTGGCACCAACATTAGCAGCAGATTCTGGTTAAAACATAGAATTGATAGGCAGAGCTATAACTGTCATAAAACCAACAGCAGTAGGGAAGGGAGAAACTGAATAGTTATTTATAAACTCCACAACAAAGAATTTAATGATTTGGTAGTTTTCTTAACTTCCAAATTCCTTTAATTTTATTGGGATACAATTGGTGGTTTCAAAATTTAATGAACTTATTTTTTTCAAATAAAGCATGTATATTCAAAATTAAGGAACAAAAAATATGAACATAAAGGGTTTTTACCTGTAAATTAGTATACAATGACCTATTGAATAATGGCATGTAATGCAAAGTGAGAAGGATTTTTTTTTATCAAAAAGAGGTTAAAATGTCAAGCAACTTGACCTCCAAGATGGTTGGATAAGTACACCGCAGAAATCCCAAAAAAGCAGTTCTTAAAGAGTACTGGATACTAGCAGCATGACATCCCTTCTCAACTTTTGGATCAAAATCAAGCAAGGCAGATAGAATAGTCTCATAATGATGCGGCCTCTTCCGCGCAACAGCTGCAAGACTGTCAAACAGATAAGTAGGTCATCAGATACAGAAGAATCTAATATAATACCATATACAAAATAATTTGAGATAAATCTAAGAAAGACACAAAATAATGACCTAAATGATGTCAAGAATAATAATGAACGACACATAAAAACTCATTGAGACTTGAGATGAAAGTACTTAAGAAAAATGGAAACCAAAAAATAGAAAACAAGGATGATTAAAAGGAAACATAATCTGAAAACATTGCTAGGAAGGGAAGCTATTGCTTAGACAAATGAAAAGGGTGCATCACAACTCTACCCCACAAATATATTAGAGTTTAAAGAAAAATCTGATACTAAAGACCACAAGGAAATGCTTGAACAACACATGTAGAGCATATAAAGCAGGTAAAAGATAGAAGATGACAGTCATTTGAAGGCCAAGTGCACAGAAAACCCACAACTTTCCCAGTTCTCAATCATTGAGCTCACTGTAATCCTCAAACACACAGAGTTATACAACCATTGCAGACAAATGGAAATTTTAATCAACTAGGAAAGGAACAAGATTCCAGAAAGCAGAATAAGACATCCTCCATTTGAATAGGTAGATAGATTCACATTAGCTGGATTTAATAAGGTCAACACTCTTAAGAGTTTATAGGGCAACCAGGAAATTGAAAATTGACAGGGCAGTAAATGGACATCCTAGAACAATAACACAGACCAACAATAATGTTGTATACCCAGTATGAATTTTTCAAAGAAAAAAAATCCCTGTATGAAATTAAACAGAAACTCAAACTGGCTTGTAATACCATATTAACAATTAACATTGACAATGAATTACTAACTCCATGTGAAAATCAAGTCCAAATAAACATTAATCTGTTTTATGCTGTCATAAACAGTGAAAAGGGTTAATGCATGCTAGTCCTTAAGCTCTCCCCTTTTGGGTTCATTCAACTTTTCTCAAGACTTGTCATAAAGGCTTATGAAGGTAATCCATATTCTATGACATTTGGAGAATCAAATGATGAAATATTTATCACCCATTGCAATGCATAAGTATGCTACAGTATCTCTAAATCTCCTGCCACTGAATCTTCTGAACTCTTTCATTGGCATCAGCCACCAACAAAATCTAACAACTTTTCTTTTCCTTTATAGTAAAAAAAGATAGGTTCCCTTTAGAGCTACTCATGTTTAGCTTTTGAAATTGTGTGCTTGTCTCCAATAAGAACTAATGGACACCTATAAAACTATCTTTAAAGGTCATGAAGAATTTAGAATTGGGATGGTCCACATTAACCAATGAACACTCCACAGCATTACAACTTGATGAACACTAAAGGAATGGATGCTAAAAATGGTGAAATCTCATAGACAAAGAAGTCTATTTTGAGAGCTCCTGCTTACTGCTGCACATAATCAACTGAGATATCTACTCATGGGAGAATCCACGAAAATAACATGAAGTACTTAATTAGTCTGGTTAAATCTACCTGCTCTTCTGAAAATAAGAAAAGACACCAGTGTATAGCATGTGGAGTTGCAATCATGCATCCAAAAATCCAATCCCATTATATACAACAAACTATGACCACAATAACAACTAGAAGAAAGCAGCATAAGAGTAATGAATTCAATTCATTTGAACAAACCCTCAATCAAAGTTTTCATAACATCAATATTATTGCAAAAGCATGTTCTATGACAGAATGTCATGCCATGGCCCTTGTGAGTTTTTCTACATCATGAAAAAGGTTTTCAGTAATCCAGCATACGAAGTATCAATGCTACCACATAAAAATCTTTAGATATAATTTACATTTATTTTTATCATCTAATATACAGCCATGTATCTAAAGGGGGGAACACCATCACTTTCATTAGTATATTTCATCAAAAACATGACATTATTCCTCACATTTTGAGAACATATTTGAAAGAAGAGGCAGCTGTCCATTCAAACAGTTTATCTTTGTTCAACATTGAAGATAACTTCATTTTAAGAGGAAACGAATTTGTTTTGATAAATTCATGGAGTTCAACAGGGAACGTGTCTGCCATTCTTCAGTGCAGTTCCACGCATTTCCTTTCCCTTTTATCATTATATCCCTGCCACACAATACTTCTTTGGGCTTTAATATACCCTATAACAACAATTACGGACCTCATTCTCATACCAACATAATAAAATAGTGAATAGCTTCTGCCTATGCATCATAATGTATGTAAACCTGATCACCAAGTACAAATACTGCAATTTGAAGAAATAAACTCAGCAAAACAGTCATCTGTATAAACAATATTTAGCAGCTGCAGATCACCAAAGAAAATGACACCGTAGAAACAGAGACTAAGCATTTGCAACCCTTAAACAACAACATTATCATCACTGAGATATATGCAAGTGACAGCAAGAAGCAAAACTCCAAGCATGCTTTTTAAGTACAGATACATTGCAAAAATCATTTTGTGCTGTTTTTTATTTCATATCTCTTTTCATGGTTAAATATAAAATTCCAAGCATATTTGCTTTATTTGCTTCAGTTACAATCCACAGGAACTGAAACAAAATAAAACTTCCATCCATGTGAATACTTCATCGATAATGAAAGACCATTAGTGTTCACCAAATAGTCGTATTGATGCATCCTTTCACCCACTCTTTCCAGAAGCTTTTAGAAACATAACAAATCAAGAATCATTCACTGACTTTGGAGAAAAGTATTCAAGCAAAAAAAGTTCCATAGCTGTGATGTATTCCTTTCTGCATATAGTTCTGCTGGGTGGCAAAGGCTCATTTGCAAACTTCTAATATTTTTTAAAGAATGATTGGTTCCAGAGTCAAGGATGCATGTATTGCAAAATAAAATTTCAAAGAAAAAATTCAACACCCATCTCAAAAGCCATCAGAACAGAGATAATACATTTGACATTATGGACAATGACCTAACAGGCAGAACTCGATTATATAAGCTGAGTTACTATTACTGACAATAAAACCAGCAGATATACATAAACTTCATGCAAAAAATGCAGTGCAGCTAAAACAGTTGATAGAAATTTGGAACCGTGATAATTGAATAGCAAGTTTGGCAGGGTAATCCCTAGTTAAAAAATAATTTCAATTAATTAAGATATTGAATTGTGCATTAACTGTAACAAAACAATAGGTACATTTTCAAATATCTAGAACAATGTCAAAAAAATTGTAAAGCATATTGTCTCTCTAACAGTTTACAAAGCATAAACTGCGTAGCTTGACTACCCAGTCTTTCTCAGCACCTGGGGAGATCATTTACCATCAGTTAACCATTCCTATGACTTGGCAAATGGTGCTTGAAAGTATCCAAAAAACATAGACATTGTCTAGCCTTGTAACTCCCATTGTCTGAACCACCAATGCAGCAGTATCCAGGCCCAATAATTCGTCATAAGAGAGTTGGTCAGCATGCTGCAATCATACCGCAAACAAGCAGTTGAACTTGTACTACAACCTGTTTCCAAATTCTGGTTATCCCTCCAAAATTTTGAAGATAATGTAACTCAAGGCAAAATGCAGTTTACTACCTACATCTATAACAAATTCAAGGCTTTCGAATTGGAAGATAACCTGACAGATCAGAACTGGTAAATTCATGGTTGAATTACTATAATTGAAATCAAATGTTCACGTTCATGTGGCACACTAAGGCTGCTAATGGCTACTGAAACTGCTAGCTGGGATAAGGAAAAAAAATTCAAAGACGCAGCAAAAAAGCCTGCAAAAGTTTTTGGAAGGGTAAAGGGCACAGTGAAACTGAAAATGAGCCCATGATGTAATTATTGGGGAAATGGCACATTGCACGTCCACATGTGTCTGTGTGCCTGCAACTCTGCATATATGGGGGAAAAAAGAAGCGGCATATTGTTTGTGAGTGCTTGTGTCTACAAATATGTATGCATGTTCTAACTTCTATATCAGAATGCATAAGAGCTAGGATAAAGTACGAAAAAATGGTGTTGCTCTATATGTCATGAGCACACCAAATGAGAATGAAAACTGGCCAGTATTGATGAATGCATCTGGATATCCAGACAAACAAAACAACTAAAAGGGTATGAGCAGTATTTAGGTGCACAAAGATGAATGCACAAATATGGTATTAATGTGAAAAAAATAAATTATAAAAGTAGGCATTTTACAAATAGTTTTCCCCTTCTTAAGAAGGCAGCCTGTGATGCTCGGAAAGCCTTTAGACCTTCCATCCATTTAAATGGATAGAATGAATGACCCACACCATCCAGAAGACAACAAAGAGCAACAGACCTATAAGATTTCTGATAGTAATCCCACAACACAGATGCTGACATATCTCATTATAGCTAAATAACGGGATACACTTCAAGGTTTTGGCTCTTTAGACTCCAAAAGAAAATGTCAAGAAACTATTTACCCGAAAACAATCAAGAAAGAAAGTAGTAAAGATGGAAAAAGGGAAGGGCACAGTTAATTTAAGAGTTACCACAAAAGAAGATAGGCACCATAAAACTATCAAATCTATGGTTTTTTAAGCTAAAAAAAAAATTGCAATGAACCATTATCATCCTATTATATCCATGTCCATTTACTAATATAGAAAAATTTATTAAAAGCATGTGGCTCACCAATTCACAACAGCAATCATCAGTACACCAGGAAGACTACCAGGCGACCATAAAAAATCCAAAAGAATGACAAGTGTCTTATTGGCATCTGACATAAGAGAAACTGGATCCAAAACAGGATGCCCACCAGCTACCCATGAAATGTTGAATAACCGTCTGCTTCCTATAGGAATTAGAGCCAAATCAGAAGGCAGGGCTATCACTTCTTTTATAAGAAAAGCACAGGTCAAAGTCAAGAAAAGACTTCAGACAGAAAACACCATAATCAAATCATCTTACAGAAATAAACAATTAAAGGCCAGAATGTAATACCTTCTGCAACAAGTCTATCAGAATCAGTGGTCTCAGTAGTAAAAAGCAAGATGTATGTTTCCAAAAATTTCAACGCCAGCAACTTTATCCCAACAGGTCCAGGCTACAGTCAAATTAAAGCAACATTCAGTTTATTAAATATGTTTCAAATGCCTCATGCAAAGGGATAGAAAGTTCCCTTGAGCTGAAAAGGTTTGACTTGATCAATAGCGGCAGCAGTTGATGTTATAACAGTTCAATGAATGAAGAATCCCTCTACCGTTGACCAGAATAACATAATATCACATGTCTACAGCCAATGGTTTTGACTGGTTACTTTAAGCACAAGAAACTTTCTTACAGCCTGTTAACATGCAGGAAGGTTCAAAAAATCCAATTGCTGACAAGCTAGCTAGCTCTTCTAAACACAGCAAAAGGCAGACAAATGAATTAATAATTTTTGTAACAAGGCCCATACACCCACACAACACCCCCCCTCTCAAAAAAAAAAGAACAAAGAAAGAAAACACACAACACAACTTATTTATAGGGAATAAGTTACCCAAGTACCATTCGATGAGAACATCATTAACCATGAATTAATTGGCACGTGGTGAGATCTGCAAATAAACAACCACATTCACGCCATACCTCCAATGCAATTGCAAAGACAGCATCCTTGAACTTAATCATCCATATCCATAGTCCTTCGAGCCATCGTTCAACCTTACCACGCCGGTGACACTGTAATTTTCCAAAATAAGCATGATAAAAAAAGTGAGAAGATAAAATAAACCATTTTAAGAAAAAACAATTAAGAATTTCAGTAATAGCAAGAGAAACGATGGATTACATTGAAATGCCAGTCAAAATAAAGGAAAATTTCTTTATAAGCTACATCTAAAATGAGAACAAACCAAGTTGAATCGAACTTCAGATTTTTCACCCAGTAAAGGGATAGTTGGGTAGAGACAGAAAGATACCTGCAGTGCCATTTCCTCTAGAACACCACAATATAAATGCGTGCCACTAACAATAGACTCCCTTGCAACAACAGAATCGTTGTCTCTTAAAAGTCCCAATAAGACAGGTATTAGTATTGAGCAATTCTCCATTGCTTTCAAACCAATTTCTTCAATTACCCTGACAGCCACATTAAATAAAAATAATCACAGGAATAAATTTTGTCTAGCCATTTCACTATAAACAATCAATCACAAAAACAAAATGATGAAGCTAGCATATATTGACTATTACAAAGAAACCCTAACCCTAAAACTACCTCTCATGATCACACAATTACCAACCAAATTCGAGCAACCATAGCAAAAATTAGGATGAATTGACCAATAAATGTAGAAAGTAGGGTTTCGAAACTAACTCGACAAGCTTTTGTCGGACGATTCCCTCCGGCGAGTACTGCAGTTCGACCAAAGAAGGAAAAAGCTCGGCCGCCAACGACGGTTCGAGTGACAATAAAACATCTTTGGCTTGCTTAAGAGAAGATAGCTTAACGGTCAAATCGCCGTGAGAATTCGCTGCCGCGAGGAGAGAGAGCGCTTCGTCCATTGAAGCCATTGTTGAGCGTAGAATTTGGTTCTGTACACAGCGGGGATTTTGATTTTGGAGTGAATGGGTGGGTTAGGGTTTGAAGAGAGAGAGATATGGCTTTATCGCTAGAAAAGGCATGGAATTGAAAGTTCGATTTATTTTTTGAAATCAGCGGGATTTAGATGATGGCGTTTGACACCTTTTGGGATCGGGCTTTTTGGCTTTATAAATAGGTAAAATGATGAGGACGCCGACGACGCTGTCGTTGCAGAGCGTGAAAGGGCCCGGCGTTACTGTGCGTGTGTGCGTTTTTATTTTTTATTTGGCAAGATTACCTTTTAACATAGTTTATTTGGTCCAGATTGCAGGTTGAAATTCATTAGAAATAATGCGGTAAAGATTGTGTTTAAGAAATATTTTATAGTTTTAAATATATAAAAATATTTTTTTATTTTTAAAAAATATTTTTTAATATCAACATATTAAAAAATAATTTAAAATAAAAATAGGTTTCATTTCTTTTGAAATAACAATACAATGAATACCCCTTCTTAGACACTAACATTTTGTGTTTATTTAAAAGTACTGTAGAAATCATTTTTTAAAGTATTTTTTAAAAAATATATTAAAATAATATTTTTTTTATTTTAAAAAATTATTTTTAATATCAATATATTAAAATAAAAAAATACAATTCAACCTAAATGTCAAACACCTCCTTAATATATTTCTAAAAAAACAACAAAATATATCTCATTTCTTACAAATTTACCGTTATAATTTATTTGATAACAGGAAAGTTTTTATTTTAAATGTTGCAACTTTATCGTTAAATTAAAAAATAAAACCTGGCCACCATTTTCAACTTTTCTCTTTTCTTTTATAGGTCCTGACCCTTGCCCTGAATTCTCAAGTTCAGGGGATGATCTGGGCATGCCGAAAGCCTTGTTTGCAGGGCTAAAGGAACAATCTTATCGAACATGTTGTAGCAAAAATGGATCCCTTGTCTAATTTGAGATGTTTGAACTTGTCCTGTTACAGTATGGAATTAAAGAATGTCAAGTGAGGGTGTATGTCTGAGACTGTGGTTATAGTTACGTATTTTTTAATTAAAAAATTATATTAATAATATTTTTTATTTAAAATAATTATTTTTGAGATAAATATTTCAAAATAATTTAAAAACAACAAAAATATATTAATTCAAAATAAAAAAAAATAAAAATATATTTGAAATACAGTGTCAAACACACGCTGAACTTAACAATTTTAAATTCTCGAAACGATGTTTTTTTTATATAATCATGGATGTACAGATTAGTTTTTTTATATAATTATGAATACATACCTGATTTTTAATTTGAGAGCATCAAAAATTTAATTGAGATGTATATAAAAAAATACCGCTTCGAGAATTCATAATTATATAAAAAAACTAATTTGTACATTTAAACTAGTAATTTTCAATGAACAAATTTAAAACCTAATCAATTAAACCAGAACTAAGCATTTTCAGTTTAGTGTAGTCCAGAATCAAAATAAATAACCAACTCAAGGTTATTATATTTTTAAAAATTTTGAACCAACCAAATTAAACATTACTTCAAACCAACTAATTTTTGTTCTGTAAGGTTTTTTTTTTCTTTCAAACCGGCCGGTCCCCTAGCTTGGAAATCTAGAAAATGAAAGAGTTTTGGTACAGTCAGTTCCCAAGTTCCAAAAAGAAGCTTGCTTTTAACAGCCCGATCCTGGTCAAGAAATATTTGTTTTGGCGCCTGTGAGCATCTTTTCATGATATTAATCACGATACAAGCTCTTGCATGTAGAGGAATGGCTTGTGTGTTTTTTTTGCTGTCACAGCACTTTTCTTATTGTGCTAGGAGTATTCCATTTAATAACAACCAGTATCAATTTTTGGGTTTACAAGCTTGTATTCTTTTCCATGAAAGTTTTAATAACAACTGAAAAGACTCCTTGTAAGTGAGTTATGGCTTGTTAAAATTGAAAATTTAGTATATTTTAGTTTGACAAAAAAGAAAAAAAAAAACAGAAGAAGTCTGCAAGGTTCATCAAGTAAGTGTTTATATGTGTGGCTGTGTGGGAGGGAGCTTCCTAGTTAAGATCCATGTAACAAGAGATGCAGAGGTAAAGGGAAGGAAGAGATTCAGACAGCAAAGGGAGGGGCATTGGCTGGTTTTGTTTTCAGGGAATGCTACTTTAGGTTTGAGTTTAAGGTTAGAAAAAACATTATATATATATATATTTGTTTATTTTTAGATGCTAACTTGACTGAACCAACTTGATTTAATTGGTTTTAGATTTTGAAAATCAGATTGAACTGAAATTTTTTATGATTTTTTAACTAATTAAATCAGGTTTTTTGTTTGGTTTGTTGGGTCCTTTATTTTGTTTTCGTAGCTCGTTGGTTTTTTTTTTTTAGATTAACGTGGGTGTCCGGGCCAGCTTTTGCGTACCACGACTAATCCCACGGGCCCTGAAGTTAACGACCATGTAAGCCTCCAGTGGCTATCATACGAGCAACCAAGGACTCGAATCTGAGACCACAAAGGGAGCAAACCCCTTGATCCCAAGTTCTTGCCCCTTAGCCACCATCTAAATGGTTTCGTTGCTTTTTTTAATCACTCCTGTCGAAAGCATTATCGGATGCTTGTTTACATACCAAATGTGAAAGCCCTTTATTTTACACGCGGGAGCTTGTCCTGGGATAATTTGAGCGGTTGCACTCTCAAAATATTTTTTCATGCAATATGATGTTTTCAAATGAAAACCTTGCATGATTAAAATAAGCATTAACAAGAATTCAGGTAATTTGAATTGATGAGAAAAAAATCCAAAGCCCTCTTTCCTTGGTCATTTTGTTTTCTAGAAAAACATTTTTTTCCATAATAATATTTTTAAAAAATAATTAAAACTTAGCACCATGTGAAAAGGTATTTTTTTTTTTAAAAAAAGTATGTTGTGGGAATTCTAATGCCGTGGTATAAGAAAATAAAAGAATAATTATTTTTAAAAAAAAATATATATCACTGAATTGCCACGTCGTCCTCGTGTTTTTTTAATTCCAAACATGCCATCATCGGTTCAATTTCCCACATTTAGTGGCCAACAAGTCCAGGTACAATGTATATAGATGTCAAAAAGTCTAATTCTAACTTATTTGCGCTTAAAAACGTCTTATAAAGCTAAAATACCCCAAAAGACCCTTCAATTTGCCTGAAACACGAGATTAATAAAGGGAAAAAAATATTTTTATTTTTAAATTGTATTTTATATTTATTAAAATACTAAATTTATCATAAATCAACTCTTGATTGTTATTAAAAAACACAATATGAAAATACAAATAAAAAAAACTTGAATGTTAGTTTAATAAATTTTAATTTAAAAAATAATTTAGTTTTTTTTGTTAAAGATTAGAAAATGTTTTCCATAATTAAGAGGAGAAATTCATTTTTCTTCTAAAAGGTTTAATATAAAGTTAGATAGATTTAAAAAAGTTCATGTTTTATAAAAAAGTTTTTTCATGAAGCAATAGCCCAATTGAAATTTATTTTTGTTGAAATAAATTATTGTTATAGTGTTGGAATATCTTAAAAAAAAGAGACAAAGTCATTGAGGGAGGGGGAGCGCTCTAGAAGATCAAATGACAACAACCAGTAACTATAATCTTGACGCATTTTTTATTTTTTTAAGAGGAGAATTATCTGGAAATAGATTTTTTATTAAATGATGTCTTGAAAGGTGAACCAAGACTTAAAAAGAATTTTTAAATTATCTTGATTTTAAGGTTTTCTGTCAGATAAAAATATATTTTCATAGTTAGTAATGGTGTTTTAGAGTTCATATGGCGAGGTTTTCAGTTTTTTTAGTAAATATTATTTTAATATTTAGATTTTTAGAGTCCCTAATCTGGACATTGATTTTCTAAAAATCAGAATTAACTTTGATATTTGAGAAATGTCGCGAGTGAATGAAGTGTCATTCACGTCTTTAGACCCTAGTCACCAGCTTAACCTTCCGGGCTCAAGAGCACCCGTTTGTTTTTTGTTTCTTCAGGCCAGGAGGGAGGTGGATCGCTCTGGCCTCAGCTTGCTAGGCATTTTTCCAAGCGCCCCTGCTTTATATATATATCTTATAATATGATTGACTCATAATAAATTTATTCATAGAATATAGAATATTTAAATAATTAATTGACTTTGCCATACTTTTAGAACAATATTATAACTTTTAATGAGAGCTTAGCAACTATTTTTTTTCAGTATTTATATATCAACTTAGTATATTTATTTATTTAAGATCCCCCTGAAATACCCAACACGGATTGAATATTTATCAAATTATTTTTTATTGTAAAATTTTATATAGTTTTTCCTAGATTTTATATTGTTTGATATCTCCTTTAAAAATCATCAATTTATGATTATGTGCTTTTTAATTGAAACTTTCTTTTAAAAAATTTATAGGTTTTAATTTTAAAAAATATTTTATATTAAAAATACATGTTTTTATAAAAAGAAGAAAAGGAAAAGGAAACATGTAAATAAGAGAATAAAGTTTGGACTAGAAAGATATATTTTTAACTTTTTATTTCAAATCAGTAGAATGTTTTCTAATTTATATTTCAATTTTTTTTTATTTTCCATTCAATAAACCATACTGTTAATACAAAAATACATCAATAAGAAAAGAGAATGTTGATGATTGTTTTTTTATAATAGAATTTAAATCACTATATCTCCTAATAATATTTAATTTTATTGTCACATAATTCAATTAAAAAATTACCCACGTTAGCAGGTCAAAAATTCACACTTGCATCAATATTTTACTTCTTACAATAAACATCATCAAGTTCTCTATTTAATCTGTAATTAAAATTAATATTTTTTCGTGATTTACCAATCTATATATTTTTTCATTCATATTATAAAACATAACAATGAATGACGTGTCATTCGCTGTTTTTCAATAAAAACCTTTGACGCCACCCTCATCTTCCAGGCCCAAGAACACCAGGCATAGTCTGGGCCAAGGCGTAGGGCCCATCTCTCTAGCTTAGGTTCGCCTGAACTTTTTGGTTTTCAAATAATATTAAAAATAATCTTTAAAAAATAATAAATATAATTTTAAAATATTTTAAATAAAAAAACTTTAAAAACAATAACTATTATAATATCAAACTTCTTCTTCTTTTTTGTTTTGTGAAAAGCATCTCAAAACGTTACGAGCGAAAGAAAGAACAAATAAAATCTCGAACTGGGGGTCAGGGTTAGAAAAAAACAAAAATGGAGGGATGGGATCCAAACACGAAATCCACACTGACCCAGATCCCGCTGTTAACAACGAAGGCAGGTCCAAGAGATGGAGCTGCATGGACAACGAGGCTGAAAGAGGAATACAAGGCTTTGATCGCCTATACACAGATGAACAAGTCAAACGATAACGATTGGTTTCGTATCTCGGCAGCCAATCCTGAAGGGACACGCTGGACTGGCAAGTGCTGGTACGTTCATAATCTCCTCAAGTACGAGTTTGATCTTCAGTTTGATATTCCTGTTACCTACCCTTCTACCGCGCCTGAACTCGAGTTGCCTCAGCTTGATGGAAAAACTCAGAAGGTTGATTTCTTGTCCTTTTTTCCCTCTTCTTTTTGTTGGATTTTTGTTGATTTTTTTAAAAAATTGTTTTCTGTGATCATGCTTGTAGATGTATAGAGGAGGGAAGATTTGTCTGACGGTTCATTTCAAGCCGCTCTGGGCTAAAAATTGGTATGTTTTAATTAAATTGAATCAGTGTTGGGTTGATGCTTTGATTGATTTATTTGATATTGTGGATTAGGGATTTATTTGATATTGTGGATTAAGATTTTTTGTTGGTTTGTTGAAGAATTATTGTAAATTGAAAACGAATGAAGAGATCAAACAATATGTATTGTTGAGATGCTAAGATTTGGGATTATTAGAATGTGGAAACTTTACTTTTACATGCACAATTCATATTTGGATTCTCATTTATTAATGAAATTGGAGAAATAGCATGGGGAGTCGAATAAGTCAGTTTGCCAAGGTTATCATTATTTTTTTTTTCTTTATTAAAGGAGCTCATTTGTCCATTCTTCTCATTTTTTAAGCTATTTTCCCATGGGCTCTTACGACTTACGAGGAGTTTTGTTGTTTTGAGTCTTTTGATATACTGTTTTTTTCTTTGTTGACTCAGTAGTTGCACTGCCCCTGGCTGTCTGTTTTGTGGTGGTTGGTCTTCTTTAGGGACTCTGAACATTAATGTTGTAATGTTACATTATGTATGAATTGGCTTGAGATAATATTGATTTTCAGATGTGGGCATTCCCATATTTGGTCAAAAATGGATTTATCTCTTGGAACTTTTTATGTTGCTGATACCGTTCTGCTTCTTGAATTACATTTTATCATACTAGCTTGCATCCAATCTCACCTTATAATTTCTTTTTTATCCTTTCCATTTAGTGGAATTATGAACTGATAAAATATTTTGAATTTTGCTCCTGGGTGGCCAGTCCTAGGTTTGGCATAGCACATGCACTTTGTTTGGGTCTTGCTCCATGGCTTGCAGCCGAGGTCCCAGTCCTTGTGGATTCTGGTATGATTAAGCACAAAGATGACGCAACCTCAACCAGTGAGTCTTAGTTATTCAATGAACCATTCCGGCTGTAAAAGTATCTAGTGTCAGATTTCTTGACTTGGTCATAGAGAACAAGCATTAAATCATAAATGTACAACTTTGAGGAGTGTGAAATCCATCTGCTGAGATTGCAATTTCTATTGGTTTGGATACATAGACTTGAATTTTGTAACTCTTAGTTTCAAAATGCAGATACGTAATGATAATATTCCCCATTTATGTCAATTTTGTGTGTGTACTTTTGATAGCTTAATGATAGCATGAACTGTTTCTTTATTGAATCTCAGATACATTTTTTTGGGATTTATTTATGTGCTCCTGTCCTCCTTGCAAAATATTAGCTTCTATTTTATTAAAACCAAATTTGTTAGGGATTAAAAAGTTCTCTCTTGGAAAAATTGTGTACCTTATCTCAAGCTTGTTAGAGGAACCCTTTCTTTCCTCGAAGCTCCCTGACAACAACAGTTGCAGCAGTTTGTTGCTGATTGTACTTTGGTTCATCGTAGCTTGTCGTTAAGCTTGGTAATTGGTTCATCATGCCAGCAGAAGCATGCCATAAACATGACGATAAAAGCCTCTTAGGAGTAAATAGAGGAAAAATCCAATACTGTAATTGGAGACTTGGAATTAATTCAATCCGTGAGTGTGTTCATGCGGTGAGTTGAAGACCAGACAGGTTGATTTAGCTATGCATAAATTATGTTAAGATGAACAGAAAATGTGGCGTTAAAGCCTCAGAAGAAGCAATGCGCGCGCTGCGGGCCCTTTTAACCTGCAAATTGCAACAATCCCAGTTCCTTTCCCAGGGCATATCTCCCACCTTATTTCAATGCAGGCTACGGGAAGCAGAATATACATGAAGCAAGGATCACTGGCATAAATGAGGGGGAGTCTCTTCGGCCACAGGTATCCTGATGCTTTGGATAAAGACATCCACTCTCAGTTTCTTGATCTAAGATCTACCAGGTCACGGCACAAAACAAGTTCTGTTAATATTCAATGATAAAGTGCTGTCTGTAAATGAATTTATACTCGCAAGGACATAGAAGAGATTTACCTACGAAGTAGAAGAGCTGCTTGCAGTATCACGCCTCTGCTGCGATGCTGATGATCCAACATAACTATGTGGGTGTGGTATATTCTTTGCCAATCCGCTCCCTTGCTCATCTCACACCGTTTCTCGAGTTCAGGACCACTGTTGGAGTGCACAGAGAAGTTGGAGACCTTCCCTCAAAGACTTGATATTATAGCAATCTGGGATTGTCAAAGATCGAAGTGAATCCAGGTTCTCCACTCATGTTGGCAATTCCATTAGTTTTGTTCATAAGCTTATGATGGTCAAACTTTTAAGTGCAGAGAGATGTTGCAGGCCATTTCGCAGACAAGCCAGATATGAACAATACATAATAGATAGGCGCTCAAGGGCTGTGGCAAAGTTAAGCTGTGACAATTCTCAATAGAGAGTGGTCGGAGCGAGCTCATTCCTTCTAGGATTTCCTTTGGCAAGGAGGCTAAACTAGGACTCTCAATAATCTCCAAAATCTCTAGAGATGTTAACCTTGTCAATCCACGTGGCAAAGTGCCCACCTCCTAACGCCAACCAGTTCTTAACGACTTCACATCCCTGAGTTTGCCAAAGTTTTCACTTTTCAGGCACTGGAGTTAAGCCTGGGACGAGAGAATTGTCAAAGGTAGAAGTGAATTGTTTTCGAACAGTGCTTTTGGCATGGAAGTAACCACGGGAATTTCTCAATAAGAGCGGTTGTTGCTGACGTGTGCGTGTGCTGTTGACACTGACAAATTCAGTCCCCGAAAAGAACACGCACTAACTTGGAATTTGTTTGGAAACGAGTCGACTTGTATTTTTAAAATTTTTATTTTTTAAAAAATTATTTTAATATATTTCTTTGAAAAACAATTGCACCAGCACTCTCATAACTTGCAAGAAATCCAAGCAATGGAGACTTTCCCCTTTTTTGTGTTTTACAAATGGAAATAAGCAAAAGACAAGTCTTATTTGTCAAATTTCTAGCACAATTGAAAATTCCATAAGCAAAATACATTTCTAGTTGGACGAAGATGACATAATTGAAGGATGTTATATATATATATAAAAGAGTCTGAAATATCATTAAAAAACCACTTCATACACAACACGCTCCAATTCGATTAAACCTAAATAAAACGAATTGAATCGTTGATATTAACAGAGGCATAATATATGCTACAAGATGTATTCAGCTTATCCTCGTTTTATTCCTTTCAGTTTCACTCTCTCCAATCCGAAAGCACCCGACTAGTAATTAGGACCAGCTGCAAGAATCTCCTCGGTCAGCATGTTGTTCTTTCCAATCTTATAATTTGTGAACACCTCGAAATTATTCTTGAAAAGACCAGCCAGCTTCAACTGGGTATCCTTGTATGCATTCTTGTCCGTCCACTACAAGTAAAATTACATGCATTAATGGAGGGCACATGTTTGAAGGGTTAAGAAATAAGTTGAGAAATAGGATAAAGACAGCCGACATACAGTGTTGACAGGATCCAAGATTTCTGAAGGCACGCCCTCAATCTCAGTTGGGATTTCGAGACCAAAAACTTCAGTCTTTTTATAGCTAGCTTTCAAAAGGCTACCGGAGTGGATTGCATCGATGATCCTCCGAGTGTATGCCAACTTGATACGTTTTCCGGATCCATAGCTGCCAAACACTTGGAAAATTATCCACTGAACCAAAATGTGTGATATATAAAATGTGTCAATTGTCAAGCAGCATACCTTCCACCTGACCAACCGGTATTGACAAGCCATCCTGTAGCCCCATGTTTCTGCATCTTTTCAGACAGCATGGCCGCATACTTGGTAGGATGCATCATTATAAACGCTGCACCGAAGCAGGCTGAAAATGTTGCCTGCGGCTCCTTTATACCATCCTCCGTCCCGGCTACCTGTTTAGGAGTTGAGATAATTACTAATCAAGTCTCTCTATGGAACCAGGAGCCTAATTGACCTTGTCAAGTTGAATGGGGAAGTAGAACATCTATTGCAGATCAATCTGGGATCGGATTGAAGATGGGACAAGTTTATGATTACCAGAGCTGTATAACCACTGATGAAGTGATACATGGTCTGTGCCAAGCTCAGCTTGCTCACAGGTGGGAGCACGCCAAATGCATCACATGCCAGTAGAATGATGTTCTTTGGATGGGGACCAACGCACGGTATCTTAGCATTTGGAATGTAATCAATAGGATATGCTGCTCGCGTGTTTTCTGCAACCACAAAAACCAGCTTAGTATGTATCAAGGTGAGTTTGCAAGAAGAGCTGACTTAGCAGCCCAATAGAGGAGATTTTTAATTTTACAAAAATTCTTTTGATATGCACATACGAGTGGTATAGACATCTTATTTCAGATCAATCAAACTATATGTTGATTTATTATTACCTGTAACTGAGCTGTCCATGTAATCCACTTCTCGAGTATGCTCATCAAACACCACATTCTCCAATACTACCACATATAGGCAATATTCTTATTAGCTATAATCAGTACAACCAAATGGAAATTACTTAAAAAGGGAGAACAATATCATGTGCTTGCTGAAGTGAAGCGCTCCCACATCACAAGTTCTCATTTGATGTTATCCATAATAGAGAATAAAACTTGTTGGCATTTTCTCAAAACAAGGAATTGGAAGACGGATCAATATACATATGCATATATATTACCAGTCCCAAACTTGATGGCATTCCAAATATCGGGCTCCTTCTCTCTCGAGAGATCAATGCACTTGGCATAGCAACCGCCTTCTATGTTTGACACACCATTCTCACTCCAGCAATGTTCGTCATCTCCAATTAAATACCTATTATGATCTGTGGACAGAGTTGTCTTCCCGGTGCCTGTGACAAACAAAACCAAAGGGAGAATTGTTAGCAACAATTTGTAATAGAAACGAGTATCATGTGGAGATCTTACGAGGCACATATCAGCAGGCAGTTGGTTGCTCCATGTTGCATGGTTAAGTTCCAAGTTAACTGTACCTGATAATCCAAAGAAGAGGGCAACATCCCCATCTTTCCCCATATTGCAGCCAGAGTGAAGGGATAGGATTTGACGTTTAGGCATGAGATAATGCATTACCCCGAATAGACCCTTCTTCATTTCCCCAGCATATTGGGTGCCAAGGATGACCATCTCCTTCCTAGCAAGATTGATGTCTATGCTAGTAGAAGAAGTCATGTAATGGGTGTAACGGTTACATGGGAACTGTCCGGCGTTGTAAATAGTGAAGTCCGGAGTCCCGAAGTTCTCTAGCTCTTCAGGAGTGGGTCGGATACACCTGTAACCCACCCAATTATCGAAAATAAACTAAACTAACACATCATCGCATCTCTTGTCACACTTGCCTAACTTTTTTAAATAAGGGTGAACAATTGGAAGCACATAATTTTGCACCGTCAATGCATTCTAAGCTAGGAACAGCTAACATGTCTAGGTAACAAAGCATGGAAAATTACCTAAAACTCAAAGCATATGAAAGAAAGGGAGACAAATTGTTAAAATGACTAGGTAGTTTTTGCCTCATCACTTACATGTTGTGCATGAACAAGGAATGGTAAGCCCTGGCTGAAACGATACGGACTTTAATTCTGTGTTCAGGGTCCCAATTCAGGAACTGGTCATTTACAAAGACCTGAAATGCAGGTTTACCATTGTCACTCATGTCAGTTAACAAATCACCACAAAACGTAAAAGATTTTTTTTTTTCTTGAAGGATGAAAAGACTACTGGATAGTCATGTATTGCTGAGTAGCTCAGATACAAATTAGATGGCAATCAAAATGTCAATCATTTATTTTTACCACGAATTAAGAAGGCCTGGGATCATTTCTGTCCATGGAAAAACCTCTAAGTAGAAGACAGTACAGAAAAAACAGTTACATCAGAGGACCCTTCATGCCAATTATATTTCTGTTGTATATTTTCTAAGTGACTCCTTGATAGTTACTCGAATGAATTATCAACTATCAAGCCTTCGTGTTCCAAACTAGTTGTTACGTTTATACTACCAATTCCATGGCAGAGACAAATAGACATGAACCAAAGTAGCACAGCTTGACAAGTTCAATCAGTTCAGAGGAGCATGCAAAAGACCCTCAAATGTCCTGAAGGAAAGAACTTTGGATTGAGATGTAAGACCTCGTGCATTGAATATCATTTAGAATCTAGTGCTTGTTAGTTATAACCACTCATCAGCAACTCTTACTTTACATAGACACCACATTCAAATCAATCTTGTGGGATCTTCCACGACCAGCCTGTGGACACCAGTCGTGGAAGTGAAAAGGCCTGAATTAGCCACAACAGACAAAAAAAAAATCCAAGCTCAGGTATATCTTAGCACCCGGTCCCAACTCACACAAACCTTACAAGTTGCACCCGGGGCCATGTCAAAAAGAAAACATGGACAAAAAGAGGGCACGACTGCTTGGCTCCTGTTAAGACGCAAAGGTTACGATTCAATTGCAAGACAGCCAGAAAGAAGGTTTGGGCAGTCTGCAGATCTCTAATCTGTAATCTTGGGACCCGGGAAGCATAAGATTCGTGGAAACATATAGAGACAGGCCAAGGCCATGCCGCTATATGGATTCTTTCTTAACTAGCTTGTGCTACGCAAAGCTCTTAGCTTCTTGTTTTTTTTTTTGTTAACTTCTTAACGTAAAAAATAGTTCGGCATTGTTATAGATTTTTCATGCAGCAAGAAATTTTTTAATTATCTATTCAAAATATGATGCATTCATTTAAGGAAGTAAATCAGGGTTTAAATTTGCCAAGAGATTTTAAAGGTACTTAAAGGCCAAGTCGTCAGGTTAAAAACAAGCACAAATAAAGATACTTGATTATGTGCCGCTAAAAGCTTCTTAGTTTTTTTAACTTAATAATATGGAACTAATATTAAATATAAGAAAAGTAATACTTTAAATTCTATTAAAACAAAAAAAAAAACAATTGCTAATAAAGGTCTTCCTTTTTCTTATTAATATCTTCAATTTAAAAAGCATGATAATTTTTTTATATTATTTATTTAATAAAAATTAAAATCATTCAAAAACATGCCCACAAAAATCAGGTCTATTTAAAATAAATATGAAAGAGATACCTCTCTAACTAAAATTCCTTCTTTGACAACATTGTATCATTATTTAAAAAAAATTAATTTAAAAAAAAAACACACCCTAATAATTTTAATATGAGTGCATTAAAAAACTATAATAATAAAATAATGCTCATGCTTTGTCGTGGAAAGTTTTTTGAAAATATCTTAACTAGCTAATTATAATTGAAATTTTTTTATTTAAATCCTGATTTAGTTTGAATTTTAAATTAAATTATTTAGTGATTGATTTAATATGATTGGGGGGTCTAAAAATTAAATAATTTTTTTTGAAATACAAAATAAATGAAATTACGAATCCACAGGATTTTCATTCCGGTGTCCGTGTTTTAGTGATGTCGTTTAGTTTTTCTTTTTCAAGAGACAAAAAAGAAGTGGGCCATAAGCAACACTATGAAGCTACTATCATCATCATTGTGGATTACAATATTTAACATACAAGAACAGAACTGTTATGGCGGCGGCAAGCAAACATTTTTTTAAAATAAAAATAAATTCAGTAACAAAGACGTAGAAAGAAATGGTGATTGATATCTGTGAGATCAGACTAAAATTAATTACTAATTAGTTACTGGTTAATACTGTATTGTACAATGTTTCAGTTGTTATTGCCGGAAAGTTTGGACCTGTCCCCCATGAAATACGAAGACCATCTAAACAATACGGAGTTGTAACTGACAAGCGACCAATTGCTAACAAGTCAAGCAGGGGCTAATTACTTAAGGTGGGGTTTGTAATTGTCGTAATTATTGATTTTTAAAGTATTTTTTATTTGTCAATATATTTAAATAATATTTTTATTTTTTAAATTTATTTTTATATCATTACCTAAAAATATATAAAATAATAATTTATATATAAAAAATAAATCTTGCAAAAAAAACATTTGGGCGCTTTTTCAAACGCTAGAGAAAGGCTTAAGCTCTAGCAAGTGACAAATAATTAATTAGACTTGTTTTTCACAGATGGATTAATTTGAATAACCGTAAAAGCATAGAGGGCTCAACTTTAAGCGATCAATTATCAATATATATACCTTGTCCAGCGAGTTCAAATAATCGACAGCTCTTTCTCTGTTGACCATGAAAGTATGTTCATCCATTTCAATATTAGGTGAGCCCCTGAAAAAGGAAATTGGTGAATCAGAATTAAGGACTAAACTAATGTAATGGGATCTGGATAATTAATTAATAGCAGCAAAAAATTGATTAGAAGAGACTTACTTTCCCCACCAAAGATCATCTTCGGTGGTTTCATCCCTGACAACACGTTTATCTCTAGGTGACCTGCCTGTTTTTGCCCCGGAAAGTGTAGCTAAGGCGCCAGATGATGCTATGAATGAACCTTTCTCGTACTTAATTGCTTGTTCATAGAGTTCTGCACCACATTAATTCAATGATATTAAACTTAATACATCTTCTAAGCCACGGGGACACGGTTCATAAAGACAGTCTGATAAATTCTTCCAAGGAGCATGCAAGAGAGAGTGGAACAAAAGAGACAGAGTGAAGTCTCGAGGAAGGTTTGATTAATTATACCTGCAGGAGAAAGATTGTAGAGGTAATGGGTAAACTTGAGAGAACTGTCACTAGCGCTGATGGTGGGCGTATAATGATGATGATGGGCAATTTGTTGCCCCTCTCCCTTCCTTGCCGGGTCCCCTTTCACTAACTTTGGCCCCGTCTCTCTCATCAGTGATGCCAAGGAAGCACTGTAAAAGGCAACAACACAGAAAAGAAATCATAAAGAATTGACAACACAGTAACCAAATCGAAATCGTAGTTAATTTGTGAATACTATAATCTGATCACCTGATGGACTGGAGTTGCTGTTTCTGGCGTTCTTCTTCAGAGATAGCATTGAAAGCACCCTGAGGTCCCTTGATGGGAGTGGTGGGCGCTGATTTTTTCCTCTGTAGAGAATGGAGTTCATCGATCGTTTTGGCTTTCACTGGTGTTCCACTGTCATCATGACACACGTCGTTTGCCTTCTTGTTATGATCTTGTGTCTGGATTTTAGGCAGCCCTTTCCGTCCAGTACTCCTAGGAGTACTGCTAGCAAAGCTAAACTCTCCATTGTCAGGTGCCTTGTTGTCCATCTTCTTTTTCTTCTTCTTCTTCTATATGCGATCTGCAAAAAGTCACAGCTTCAAGATTTTATGCTATAATTGAATATTGAATACCCCTTGCAGATGGAACAAGAAAGTTTCGAGCTGAAAAACTAACTGATCAGGATAAGAACGAAAAAGAAAACATCGAAATGCTAAAAATTAGCTGACAAGGATAAGGATGATGGCAGGGAAATTTCTTGAAACGCACGGAGGAAGGAAGGAAAATTGTCACTCACGTACAGGTACCAAGTGTCAGATTTTTCTGTTTCTAACGCAAGGTGAAAGAGGCGGGATCCAGGCAAGCATGATCTCCAAGTGCACTGGCTAATCCTCTTATAAAAGGCCAACTTAACCAGGGTTTAGCTAACCATAGTTAAGAGCCTTAGACAGTTAAGTTTATGCTGCTATAGCGACTAATAAACTGGAAAAATCCAAAGTCGAATTAAACCAAAACAGTATGCAAGGCCATGTTGTGAGTATGGATCTGGGCGTTTGGAAGCTGTCATGAAAATGGCATATGGTCAGACATGTCCTCCTTGTAAAGCAATAAAATCAGTCCTCTCATGGATGTTCAACACTGGCCACATGAGAATGTGGCTATGATTGCCGGACGGAGAAATTTCATAGGGTTGATATTGTAATTGCCAAATAATATTTATATCATGGGAAAATAATTTTGTTTTATATTTTTGTGTTTATCTTTAAGTGTTTGATAATGTGTTAGTGATTATTTTTTAAAATATTTTTTATTTAAAATATAGTATATTTTTTATTTTTTAAATCAATTTTAATATTAACATATTAAAATAATTTAAAAATATATATATAGTTTTAAATCAAACAAATTTATTTTTAAAAAAAACACAGTTTTAACTGCATTTTTAAAATAACCTTTTTAGTTTGAGGATTTATCAACGAAAATGTATTCATCTAAATTTTAAAGATTGAGATTTTATGAATTTTAAATTTTAAGATGAATGACTTATTTTCAATTAAATTTGAAAGATAAACTTAATTTTTAAATGTAAAAACTTTTCCAAAAAGATATTAATTTACTGGGTGTGTTTTTTTTTTTAATTTACGTGGAGTGTCTGGGCTAACTTGCATGTACCATGATTAATTTTCACGGCTCATTAAATACCATATAAACTTAATAAATATATAAAATACTGTAGAAATAATAAATATATATCTCAAGGATCGAATCCAGATATACATGTCAAGGCTCAATCCAGATATAGTAAAAAAAAGCAGACACCCTTGTGCCAAGCCCCTCGGTGCCACTGGGTGTGCTTTCTTGATCTGCACATGCGATGTATATAAACTAATCACAAGCTTTGCGTGAACGAGCGGCTGATGGGAATGATCATATGATTTAAATATCAGCGTGACCTGGAAACATGACATTCTTAATCAGATAAATTCATTTGTTTTTTTTTTTCAAGGCTTTCCATTTCCATATCATATTAGAGCGTAATCTGCGGATAAAAAGGACATAAACTTCTCATCAATATTTTTAAATGTTAATTGATGGCTTGCTCAGAACATGTCAAACCCTTGATTTCTGCCTTCTCAAGAACTCCTCTCCTTACTTTATAAAAATTCTAAATAAAAAGCTATCTACTTGACCATGCGTACACTGGCGCAGATGAATTTTGATTTTTTTAACATGTTATTTTTTATTGCAATAATTATTATTTTTGTTTTGAAATATATTAAAATAATATTTTTTTATTTTAAATATTAAAAAAATGTTTGTTATTAGATCTGATAAAAAAATTAAAAAACTAATTAAATCAAGAAAATAACAAAAAAACAACAAAAAAATCGATTAAAATTTTTAAAGAATGGACCAGTTTGATTTTATTTTTGTTTTATAAACCTAAAAGTAAAAAAACCAAACCGAACCAAACTAAATTTGAATAATTTTTATTTTATAAAGATGGAACTAAAAAAACTGAACGGAACTCAAATTACAAAAAGAAACAAAGTTAAATAAAAAAATAAAATAAAAACTAGCTAAAAAATACTCAGAACCAAAATTAAAAAAAAATCAAACTAAAAATTAAATTAAATCAGTTTAACCAATTTAAATTGATTTTGATTTTTTAAAATTCAATTTAATTATTTTTTTAATAAAAACGGAATAAAGTTAAAAATAATCATTAAAGAGATGCATCATCCCTATCTACAGAAGACTTAAAGAGCCGCCGTCAACGATGCATCAAGCCCAGTGAGTTTCAGCCCACCTACTATTCTTCAATTTCTTTTTTTTTTTCCTTGTTTTTTTTAAGCAACGTATTTCTTAAGTTAACCCTTCTTCTTGGGATGAGCGCATCCAGTAGATTACTGGTAGATAAATTGATACACTCGTAATTCAAAAAAATAAATACAATCTTCTTTAGATTTGAGTTTTGCATGATGACATAAAAAATACATTGATTTATTAATCAGATCAAGTTCTTAAAGATAAAATAAATTACGTTGTTTTTTAATAAAATAAACAGATTTGGTTTGACAGTCATGTGTCCTAAAATCGTCACTTTTGTTTTGCTATAACGTGACGAAATTGATGTTCATATCTTGTGATCATATATGTACCCGTTTTTCAATCAAAAAAATCTCTGTAGTTTTCAATGAAAAGAAATAATAACTGATCTTCAAGGTGTGGTTTAATAAAAAATTGTCTGAGAAGGTGATAATTTTTTTATATATTAAAATAATATATATATATATATTTTAAAAAAATTATTTTTAACAGCGCCATGTCAAAATAATAAAAAAAATTAAAAATAATTTTCAAAAACATATATAATGCAATCACAACACCAAACACCGTCGGATGAAAGCCACCAGACAAGAACCCGGAGACCGCACACCTTGGTTTCAGCGCCTGCTGATTAAAACAAAACCGGAAAATGCTAGATAGCACTTATTTCTACTGACCAGATAGTCTTGGTCATGTTTGTTTTTCAGGGAAGAAAAATTTACGGGAACGTCTCTGGTCATTATGGCATGGAATAATTTGTGTTTATCCGTGTGTGGCGTGAGATATTGTTTTTAAGTTATTTTTATTTAAAAATATATTTATATATTTTTTAAAAAATTAAAATTTAATATCCATATATTAAAATTATAAAAAATAAAAAAATATGTTTTTTTTATTAAACACTTTTATAACATAATTTCAAACCACGGAGTTTTAAACTGCAGGGTACACACCATCAAACATGGGGTTTATTTTATCCCTTCGCTAATGGTGATTTGCCACGGATACCGAAAGCAATTTCAACGGAGGCCAAAGGGGTCCAAAGGTTGAAAATTTTCATCCAAGTGCCTGTCATGAGATTCTGGATATATTATAAATTATTTTCTAAAATGTTTTTTATTTAGAAAAATAATTTATATTTTTTAAATTAACACGTCAAGATAATATAAAAATACCAAAAAATTAATTTAAAACTTGAAAATTAAAAAAAAAAATAGAAACATAATCTTACCAGAAAAACAAACAAAGCCTTTATGCTCCCCGCTGAAAATTTAATTTTTCTGTTCTTCTTAGTGAGACGAGATTTGTTTTATTTTTAATTTGCAGATTTTAGACTTTCAAGTACCGCACACCTGCCGCACTTGAACAGTTAATTAATTAAGGTCAAAAAGAGCTTCCGAGTAGTGCCTCGCCACGTATAGGTCCTCTTATTGGGTCAGGGGTTGGTTGTTAAACCAATGATTTATTTAATCGAAGTCAGACATGTATCTATCCTAGTTATAAAGCCACCACTTCGGTTTTGGATAGGCTTAACTCTGGCAATCCACATCGGATCCACACCCTTTCTTGCTGCTCGTCCTTTGACTCCTGCCAGCAGTAACCACTTAATTTATTATACAAGGATTCCATAGGTGTTTCTCTTAATTGCTGTGCCCAAAAAAAACTGGATTTCCCTATTTTCAGCAGTTTTTTTAATTAAAAAAGGATCATCGCAGGATGTATATCCACTAGTAGTTCAAGTCATGCTGCAAGTTGAACCCACTTTTTCTCATTGTAAAAGGAATGTTGAGATGATGTTAATGTTTTATTTAAAAAATAAAAATAAAAAATAAAACTTTAGTGATTGACTCAATTTAATTCAATAAGCACCATTAATTTAACAATATAATTAAAAAACAGTGACATTAAATAAACTAAACCAGGAAAAATATATAATGATCAACTAAAAAATACTTCATCTTAATATTTTATAATAAAATAAAAATTAATGAGAATATAATAATTCTATAAAAAAACAAAATAAAAAAATTGAATCTCAATTCTTATCAAATCAAATATCAATGAAAATAAATCAAATTAAAAAGTGACAAAAAAAATGTTACGATTACATTTAATTATGGTTGGTCATCATGATTCTTGAGGAGAAAACAGAGAAGAATAAAAGAAAAAAATAAGAAGCTTGTGGAAGCCCAAGCAATGCCTCCATTGACATGCTCCGAACCATTAGGAAGAACGCGGCACGTGATTTCTAACATCACCATAAAGTTACTATTTTGTCGATAAGAGATGCCTCCTGCACCGCTCAAATACTAAGATGCCCCGCACCAACTTTTTTTCCTTGCAAGTTTATCATAGTACATGTATTTGTTATAATTTTAATTTTAATTTTTTAAAATTAACTGAATTTTATTTTATCTTGCTAAAATAAACACAGAAAAATTTATTGGTATTGCAAGATACTCGTACCAGGATAACTAAAACAAACCACCAAAGTAAATCTTAAATAAAATCAATATAAATTGATAAAATTAAAAATAAAAAAGTTGAGGAAATAAAATTTTTTTTTTCTTTTATGATGTAAATCAATCTTCAATGCTGCAGATAAAGGCAACAAATATCTATTTAAGCTTTAAATTCGATCTTGAAATGCTAATTATTTTAAAACAATTAATAAAAAGGAAATCATTGTTTGAACGTCCGATGAATCTCTCACGAGCTACAATGTTTTTATTAGTTTTTTTTTTTTCTATAATGCAAGTAAAGATAGAAATGGACTGCGAAAAAACAAAAGGAAAAGTAAAAGGAAGTTCAGACGACGGGCCGCGTAAAATTTCTCCCCGGTGTTTTCCGAGGTTAAAGTTGATTGGATTTGCCCTACCATCAAGGGGTTGACTTTGGGAAGAAATTTTGATGAAGACCATCAAACCGTGTGGACCCACGGAGAAATCTGAACGTCTCTCTCCTTTTTACACGGGCCAAGATCTGGCTCATAATCATTCCAGATAGTTGTTTTAAGTTTACGCATGAGGCCTTGTTGCCCAGAGGATAGAAGAAAAAACTAGTCAAGGCCCGATAATGAATTGGTCTAACAAAGGCCCAATAATACTGGTCTGTAAAGTTTCTTTAAACGATCCACCATGCACAACTGGTTACACCAAATCGGGCACGTTCCAACACAGTCACGAGCAACACACTGGCAAGGCCCATGCAAGAGTTAAACTTCAAGGTTACTCCAAAAGAGAGTTCAATCATGGCACGACGCGATTCGACACAGGCACGATATTTTGGAGCTATTATAAGAGACAGTTGGTTTTTTACTTTAAAAATATTTTTGAAAAAAAATTATTATTTATTTATTTTTAATATTTTCATTTTATTTTATAGGTTGATGTTAAAAATACTTTTTTTTAAAATATTTTACTTTATTCTTGAATTTAAATAACACAACGTTGGGATATGAATTGTTAAAATAAAGTTAGCACAAAAGTGAGATAACGCCAGCGATGTTCACCTTTTAATCCACCCACAATTTTCAGTTAAATAGCGATTTAAACATCTGTACTGCATGGAGGTTGAGATCCAACGAGTGTCGAGCAATGTGTTGACAACTGTCATTTAATGTTAAGTTAAATCTTGGTCATATTTTCACATGTTTCATTAATATTACAGTACTGATTGTTTTTTAAGTTTAAAAGTATGTTAAAGTAATATTTTTTTTTTTAAATAATTTTAACATAAAAAATCTAAAAATAAAATAAAATAATTTTAAATAAAATCTAAATTTCTTGAAAACGTGGTTCATGCGGCCAAAACAAACACCCACTTTGTGGTTAGTTGAGAGTAACCTTCCCCTGGGTGGGGAAAAAGACGTCCAGAATTAATCGATTAATTAAAAAATACATAAAAAAATAGGACGGCCTTTGGTGCTGGCGATAATTATCTTGGAATGCACCCTAATCAAATACTAAAAATGAAAAGAAGATGAATTCAAGCTAAAAACTGCCCTAAAAAGGGCATGATCTGTTGTTGGTGGCTGGTGTTTTCTAATTTGTAAACAGCAATGCAGGTGGAGTTCCTCTAAAATTGAAACCGAAGAAACATAATAATGGAGCTCGAGATTTTAAATTAATCATAACATGATCAAGTCCCTGCTTTACTCCAAGACCATGCTGCACTGTTTTGCTCCTCAAGTTCCGGAACAACTTGCTTGAAATTAGTTTTTAATTATCTATTTGTTTTTTAGATTATTTTAATGTATTGATATAAAAATTTATTTGAAAAAATAAAAAATATTATTTTAATATATTAAAAAAATACTTAAAAAAAACAATAACTGTCGGACACCCTGAAATCGAGCAACTTGCCATGTTATTTTTTGGTGAATAAAATTAACCCTTAGTTATAGCCCCGTTCGTATCCTGAAGCGTGAGTAGAGCTACTCTCCACGATTTTCACATCAAAAGTTGTGGCCAACAGAGACCCAGAAATCTCAGAAAGCAATATCATTCACAACTTCAAGGCCCACCTCTTCCCACCTTATCTCTTTCCTAGGTGTACTGCCCTATATCCCTCTCTTCTCAGGAAGAAAGGGTGGCCACGAAGGCCTAGCTTGACCACTGGATCCACAGCTGCATCCAGCGATCGAATAGACTGCAGACTGCTACGATGCAAGTCATGTGTCCGGCTAAATTGGGAGCAAAGGACAAGAACAAGCATGGGTTCGATTTTCTGTGTACCTCTTCTTGTTAAAGAACACCAAGAGATGCCAATTTCAAGTCCATATAGATCATGACGAGGGTGTAAATATCTTAATAAATTCCTGATTTTCCAGAAAGAATGATAGTTTGATGCTCTCTTTCGTTTTTGTGTGGTGGCACCTCACACATTATATTGCCTGGTTCGCTTTTGAAATAGACGTGCCAATAAGAAAAAAATAATAATGGTGTGCCGTTCATGTTTATTTTATCAAAGCTCGCAAATCTAGACAAGAAACGAATTTCGTTTTTTTTTTTTTTTTTAAGCTCGCCTTCGCTAGTAGATCTTTCCTAGATGCTTTATGTTATCTGTTGTTGTTGGCTGAGTTAGATTTCTCCTGGTATATAAAATATTCAGGTGATATTAGTATTTTTTTAAAAGGTAAAATAATAATAACATGGGATACAAATCATTGATTTAATCAAGTTAAATAAACTTAATTAATTCAATAACATGAATAAAAAACAAACATCATCAGTAAATAAAACAAGTAAAAAAATAATTATTATTATCTATAAAAAATAACTATCACTATCATGCTAAAAACTTATCATTACTCCACTATGAACACCACCCGATAATTGAAAAGTGATCACGAAGATAGCTATGATGCCACTGAGAAAGACTTCATAATGACATTAGATAAATTTGCAAGCACCGATATAATAATATAAAAAATAAATCAAATAAAATATAATTTAGAAAACATCTCAACTTTATATTTAATCAACAAATAAAAACAAAAATTTCTTTTTAAAAAGATCATAGATAACCTATATTGATTTTAAAATTAATTAAAAATCTTATAAAGAGTAAAAAAAAAATTACAAATTCATGTAAATCTTCTAAACATGTTAATCTTCTACATTTAAATTTTTTAAAATTTTAAATGCGGACTCAATCAAGTTGTTCAATTTTTAATAAATTTAATTTTAAGTAATAAAAAAATTATTTTTTTAAAAAAAATCTCAAAATAAATAATTTATTTTCTATAAAAAACCATTTATTTTTTAGCAGACAATCTCTTAGTATTAAATATTAAGAATGGCCATGTAGAAGATTGGTGGCCTAAAATGAACCCGGGCAATAGCATTGGGTCATGTCTTACGGGGAGGTGGTGGGGTGCCTGGCTGGACTCCTTTCCAAACCCATAGAGATACAAGCAGAGCAGGCAAGGCTTATTTTGCCCGAACCCATCAACATATGCATGTCTGGTTAAATTGCTAAGGAACTGAAAAGAAAGGAGCAAAATACAAGGCGATAAAATGTCCCGTATCATTTATAAATGGGAGAACATGACTCTCTTGTTTGTTTTTTACTCAAGTGTTGAAATTAAAATGAATCCAAATACAATAGATTATGTTATCTAAGTCAATTTAACAAACCTTTTTTATTAATATAGATATTTAAGCTAACTTACGTGTACTTTTTAATTAATTTTATAAATTTTAAAATTAATAATTATTTAAATTTTAAAATTCAAATTAATAAACTCTAGAAATAAATTTAATACCTCATCAGTATACCCTTCAGTAATTCAGTAACTTTTTCCTTTTATTTTAACGGGAGGGAGGTAGGGGGAGAGAGAGAGAGAGCCGGAGTGTGGATAGAATAGAAGAAATACACAGCACACCATCCGCCAATCAGAATTCAGAAAATCACACAGACCAAATCAACAAATCCTCCACTTCACATCTCCAAGCCCCCCCACGAGCCTCAAGGTGCAAAAGTCAATAATTTTGCTCCGAAGCCCTGCCACGCTCAACTAACCTTTTACATCCAAATAAAAAAAAAGCAAGGAAGCTAGGCCAGACCAAACCAACAACCACACGCCCCCTCCTCCATCTCCACAAACTCGCAACAAGTAAAACCCCTGTCTGAAATCGTCTCCCGACGTTGAATGGCTGTTGCGAGTGGATTTGCTACAACTATATCGGGTGCCAAAATGGAGACATTGTTATCGTTGAATTCTTCTTCTTATTCTACATCATCTGTATCCTTTGTTTTGCCACAGGATATGCGGGTTTCTTGCAAACCCCCTAGAAATAATTATAGGAGAAAAGCCTTGCTGAATAATAAAGGAGGAGGGGTGAGATGCGAGATTTCTACTGCTTCGAATGATGTTGCTCTTGCTGCTGAAATTGATCCCGCTAGAGTCTCTAGCATGTCTGCTCTTGAACAGCTTAAGACCTCTGCTGTTGACAGTGAGTTGTTTTTCTTACACTCTTGAATTCTTTTTTCTTCAGATTCTGTTGTTTTTACTGATTTCTGGGTTTCTATCCTGTTTCTCAATTGTGGCCTTCTCAACCATGGACGAGTTGCTTAATTGTAATCTAGATTGCTATCTAAATCAAAATTGCGTGGTCTTTGTGTGTGGTTTTACATTTCATAACATGCGAGTGTGCAGCAGGATTCTGAGATTATTTTTAATAAATTCCAGTTTGCAAACTAAAATGTATACCTTAATCATGTATTTGGATTCTGAGATTCACAATCAGCGTTTAACCTTTTTCCATCTCATGATGCAACAAAGGAAATATTGGTTTGGGTTTCAGCATTTTCCATAGAGGGTATAATCATCAAGTTTTTGTGGTGTTATTGCTTGGCTGATGGTCTCTTTGTCGATTTCCACCAGGATATACAAAAGAGAGGGCTAGCATCGTGGTAATTGGGCTTAGTATTCACACTGCACCAGTTGAAATGCGCGAAAAGCTTGCCATTCCAGAAGCAGAATGGCCCCGAGCTATTGGGGAGCTTTGTGGTTTGAATCACATAGAAGAAGCCGCTGTGCTTAGCACTTGTAATAGAATGGAAATATATGTTGTTGCACTATCTCAGCATCGCGGGGTCAAAGAAGTAACCGAATGGATGTCAAAGGTGCTTTCTTGTTCCTGTACTTGGTTTATCATGGAATTTAAGAGAACTTTCATTTTTGCAGTCCTATTTACTCCATCAGTACGTAGGAAGAGAGTTTTTCTTCCTATAAAGAAAATGCAGGATTAGACTTGCCATTGTAAATTTATAAGAGGTGGTCTAGCTAGACGACCTTGAGCGATGACAACTTTCTATGCTATCACCAAGTTTACTGCCATTGAATGATTCATATTTTTCTGTCCTGATTTTGCTTTAATATACGTGGCATGTGAGCTTCTCATGCTTTCTCAGGTCTTGATTTTCTAAAATGGCATTTAGATGTTAAAATACTATTTCTCTTCTTTTCAGACAAGTGGTGTCCCTGTTTCTGAAATTTGTGAGCATCGGTTTTTGCTGTACAATAATGATGCTACACAGCATCTGTTTGAAGTATCTGCTGGTCTCGACTCGCTTGTTCTTGGAGAAGGTCAGATTCTTGCTCAAGTTAAACAAGTTGTCAAAGTTGGCCAAGGGGTTGTTGGTTTCGGGAGGAACATTAGTGGCCTGTTTAAGCATGCAATCACTGTTGGAAAGCGGGTTAGAACCGAGACAAATATCGCTGCTGGGGCTGTTTCTGTGAGCTCAGCTGCTGTTGAACTAGCTTTGATGAAGCTCCCTGAATCTTCTCATGCCAGTGCCAGAATGATGGTAATTGGGGCAGGGAAGATGGGGAAGCTTGTCATTAAACACTTAGCAGCTAAAGGTTGCACAAAGATGGTAGTTGTAAACAGGACAGGGGATAGAGTTGCAGCCATCCGCGAGGAGTTGAAGGATGTTGAGATCATATACAAGCCCTTTTCAGATATGCTAACTTGTGCTGCTGAAGCTGATGTTGTTTTCACAAGCACATCATCAGAAACTCTGTTATTTGTGAGAGATGATGTTAAAGATCTTCCTCCTGTTGGTTCAGAAGTTGGGGGTTCGAGGCTATTTGTTGATATCTCTGTTCCCAGAAATGTGGGTTCATGTGTTAGCGACCTTGAAAATGTGCGAGTTTACAATGTTGATGACCTGAAGGAGGTTGTGGCTGCTAACAAAGAAGACCGCCTGCGAAAAGCAATGGAAGCTCAGGCAATCATTAATGAAGAATCAAAACAATTTGAAGCCTGGAGGGATTCACTGGAGACTGTTCCTACCATCAAGAAATTGAGGGCTTATGCTGAGAGAATCAGACTTGCAGAGCTGGAGAAATGCCTTTCAAAAATGGGTGATGATATCTCAAAGAAAACTAGGAGAGCAGTGGATGATCTTAGCCGTGGTATAGTGAACAAGCTCCTTCATGGTCCGATGCAGCACCTGAGATGTGATGGTAGTGACAGCCGGACTCTCAGCGAGACCCTTGAGAATATGCATGCTCTTAACAGAATGTTCAGCCTCGAGACAGAAGTAGCTGTTTTGGAACAAAAGATTCGGGCCAAACAAAGCCAGAAGTAAGTTCCAACATAAAATAGCTTCACGACACTTCATTAACCACCGAATTGAATAAGAGGAAATCTTCCTCAACTTTCTGTGAATGCTGCCCCGAAGTGTAAGCTTCACTTTTTATGATTGAACTGTGATTCCCTAGAAGGAACACGTCCATTGATTTATTTGGTGCAATACACTGTTTTTAATTTGGAAATTGCTTCTTTTTTTTTTGTATGCATCCAGTGTTACCATTAGTATCATCTTTCTAGTATACAGTAGGGTGATATAGAGGTGAGCTTGATCCGTGTATCGATTTGCTGTAAGAGTTCATGGCATGTATCCGGTATACTCTCATCGTTGTAATTAAGTATACACTTATTTTAATATAAAGCTGCCTTTTACTAGTATCTCTTTCGCGTGCACGCCTGCATGATGCACGCACCCTTTTGTTTGTTTAGAAGGATGGAAAGGGTGAATGTGGAAGGAAGTGAAGGGAGAGGGTAATTATTATTCCATCAGCTAGTTTGGTTACCAAGGAAGAGGAAAAATGGGAGACGCCCGAATTGGGCGGACTGCAAATTACAGAATATGGAAGGACGAGAGGGATCCTTCCCTCGGGCCTCGCATGCACTTTGGAAAACCTCCTGTGGGCCTCGGCAACCATGAAGTCCCCGTAACTCGACTACTCTTGGTTTCTGTCAAAGAGGGACGCTGCTTCCTGTTTTTATCATCTCAGTGATCAAATGCTGCAAGGGATGGTGGTCAATAAGCATAACAGGTAAAAAAATAAAATAAAATGAAGAATACATGCCAATGTCTGATCCAGGTTTCGGACAGAAAAATCTTTACCGTGGGACAATAAAATATGTCTGATCCAGGTTATTGTTATTTTTTCAAATATTTTTCATGGTGAAATACATTAAAATAAATTTTTTATTTTTTAAAAAATTATTTTTAAAATTAGCATATCTACATAATTAAAAATATATATATAAAAATATAATTTAGAATCTAAATAAATATATATATATATATATATATAAAGTATATTTGTATTTTTTAATGGTTTGGATCAAGGTTATTTAGAATCTTATACAATCTAACTCAAGTCTAGCCTTGAGTTAGCTTTGGTCGAAGCTCCGCAAGATCCAAGGTTATTTAGGCTGTGTACATGGTAAGACTGAAGCTTATTTTTAGGTGCTGCAACTAATAATTTGTATATAATTTATAAAGAAAAGTAAAAGTAAAATTAAATATAATTTAATAAAATTATTACTACAGTATATTTTGCAAAATTAGTAAATGACATAATGTTTTCTTTCAAATTCATCAATTATTTTATTAATAATATTAATTACAATAAAATATATAAATTTTACTGAAAATAATAATATTTATAATATAAATCATAATATTTCTAGTATTAATATTATTAATTATTATAAAAAATAATATTATTTATAACTACAAAAATAATAATGCTTTTGAGATTAATACTATTAGTTATACTAAAAATATATTAAGAAAAAAATATAATAATAATTTTAATATTAATTGTACCAGAAAAATAATATTAAAAGAAAAAATAATAATAGTTTTGAGATCAACACTATTAATTAGATTAAAAAATAATAATATTTTTAACACCAATACTATCAATTATACCAAAAAAAATATTAAGAAAAAATATAAAAATTCTTTTAATATTAATTGTACTAAAAAATAATATAAACAAAAACAAAAAAAATAATATTTTTACTATCAATACTCTAAAAATTAATTATATTGAAAAAAATATTAGAAAATTAATTATAATATTTTTAATACAAATAGTTGTAATTATACTAAAAGTGTAGTAGCTCAAGCTTTATGTTGAGTTTGGATTGTACCCAAGAGGAAGCAAACTAAGTACCAAATGGCGTTGTGCTGCAATCTCGGGTGGAGATACCCAAGCACCACGCGGTGCTTGGTGTACCCACAACAAGCACTCAATGCTATTTTGAGTTTGGCCCTGTCTTGTCAGGTCAAAAGCTAGTATTGAGTTATATAATATTTACACTCTTATAAATTGAATGCCAAGCTAGTATTGATTTTTTTTATAGTAATAGCAATTTTTTAAAAAAAATTGAATGATTATAATAATAATATTTACATTCTTATAAATTTTAATGAAAACAATAATATTCATAATATAAATAATAATATTTTTAGTAACAATAATATGAATTATTATAAAAATAATATTATTTATAACACCAACTATAATAATAGTTTAGAGATCAATACTATTAATTACACTACAAAATAATATTAACAGAACAAATAATAAAAGTTTTGAAATCAATACTATTAATTAGACTAAAAAAATAATATTTTTAACATCAACTATCAATTATATTAAAAAAATATTAACAAAACAAGCAATAATATTTTTATCATTAATACTCTAAACATTAACTAGACTAAAACAAAAAACTTTCTAATATAATTATACTAAAAATATAAGGAGTTTAGTCCTTAGACTGCACTAAAAAAAAAAAGGAAATCAACCGCCATATGGTGTTTAAACAGCTTGCTTGTGAGCGTGGTAGTCAAAAGACCAAGTTCTCTCTTTGTCGTCCTTATTTGCTCCCAGTCCTAAGACCAGGCAAACCAAATGTTAGGGGGCTTGCCTCCAAGTTAGCGCCGCTACCTCTAACTCAACCACATCCTTGTCAAGTAGTGTATTTAATAGGAAAGCTATCACAATCTATAATAAAAGTATTTACAAACATGTATAATGAAATACATTATAATTCATAATAAATTCATTTATAGTAAGTAGTATTTCATATTATAATAAAGTATTAATAAGTTAGTTTTAGTTATAGTGAATCTCCTACAAAATAAATTTTGTGAGTTCATGTGATATTTAAGTTAAAGTCAGTAAAATGAGGGAAGAACGAAATGTATGATACGAAAGGAAAATAATAAAAATGCAAAAGAAAAATAATCATGATAATTTTGTCTTTCATGATCTCTAATCCTTGAATATTTATTAATACATGAATTTTTTATTCATTTATCATAATCTTACACATATAAAATGAGAATTTTTTCCCCTTACATAGTGTTCTATTTTCAATGTCAGTAATAAGTCTACATGCATTACATTGGATTGTTTTACAGCTTCGAGAGGGTAAAAATTATGGTATGACACGTGTACGTTGCTTGAAGGTTATTTCCAAAAATTGTTTTACATAAAATGCCTTCGCTGTCGTTGTCGGTGATAGTTTTTTAAAGTAAGTTCGCGAGAATTTATCCATCGCTACATTTTTCACTGCCAGGACATGCCATCTAGACATCTGCCTGAAGAATCCAAAGTGTGTGGTGTGCGGTAGAAACCAACGCAAATATAGAAGCTATGTTTTCCTCCAGCTAATCTTTACCATGGAAATGGCACATGTAACTATTTTCTTCCAAGATCATGTACCTAGGATTGAGAGGATTGCAATAAGATGGGGAAAAGAAAAGAACATTGAAATCTTTCCCGGAGATCCTTCTCTTTCTTTTCCCAGAAAGTTTAAAAGTGCAATGATCCTGCGTACGTCAAAAGGTTAAAGGGGCTCTAAAATCAGAAAGAATGTGGTGCATCTTTTGTAAACACTAGGATGTACGCCCATTTCATGAGGAATTCCTGCCCCTATCAGCACATAAAAATTCACACACGCGTCCCTCTCTAGCTATGGAATCAAACAAACTCACGATCCCATTGTGCTTTTAGTCACAAACTAGGAGAAACCATTGCTTTGCATTGATAGCTGTGTTATTTGCTATGGAGAAGTCACCTTTTAAGTGAGGCTCGTACAGCGAAGCAGGCTTTAGGAAGGTCCAGTCCGTGACAAGTGGGATGACCACTCTTCCAACTCAATAGATTACGAGGAATTGTATTTGAAATAGAGTAATCAATTTACAAGCACTGGAAAACAGACCATAGAACGTTCTAAGATCAGAGGATTGGTATTTACTTCGATTTACATTAGTCAACATATTTGTAAATTGAATTTCTTTTATATATATATATATATATATATATATCGAGAGAGAGAGAGAACAGATTAATGTGCTAGAGAATAACACTACTTTGCCCCCTTGTATTGATCTAGTTTTGCTAGATTGCTCGCCTTCACCGTTGGAGAAGTCAAATTCTGATTGATGATGGAGGGCCGTTTCCTGAGACTTGGACCAGACCACGAGTCCTTATTTTGATGCAACCATATACTAGGAGGGAGAGAGTGATGCAACACCACAAAGAAATGACTGAAAGTTGTCCTAAAGAACTGATCTAAAGACAACCCAATTTAGAATAAGGGATGCAACATTCCACAGACAGCTACACATTGATTGATGGGCAAGAGCGAGGCTATGACAGAAACGCGGTAAAATAAGGATACTGGTTGTCAGATTAAATCATAACTCTGAGGAAATTCGTGCTAACATCTCTAATGATGCTAATTAGACCATAAACATATATCAAAACGTAGTGGGATACAAGATCAACTGCATTTGAAATCAAGAAATCGTTCAAATTACACAGAAGAGGTCGGGCCAAAATGATGCCTGGAACAGAAAAATATATAAAAGAAAAACATAACATGGGGGGGACATAAGCCCATCAATATCACCCCCCTCTCAAAGGGGTCCAAGGCACTTTCCTCCTCCTCTTCTTTTCCCCTTAAAAAAAACAAAAGAAAAACGGCAAGGAATCATAACAACAAAATGATTCAATCATCATTTCAAGCCCCAGCAACCTCAATGATTCTGTCCTATTACCATTGATTCCACACACACATGACACGGTCCTAAAACTAGCCCACTTATTCGTTAAAGTCCTGAAACGATATGATTGTTAACCAGTAACAACAACCATAAACAAAAAACAAAATATAAAAAGCTCCATTATCCTAACATTTACACCTTTTTGTTGAAGAGATGATGATGATGATCTCCTACAAATACAATACAAATTCTCTCTCAACAAGAGCTGTGGATTGAGTTTTTGAAAAGGAAAAAAAAGCCCAAAACAAAAGACAAGCTTTGAGCACCCACCCAATCAATTCCTGTGGGGTATCGATCTCTCTCTAATGTTATCACCCCCCCTGCAGAAAAGACCGCGCCGTCTGCTACCAGCTTGTCCCCCCTTTTAAATAAAACTATGCTGCCAAATCCAAAGTTCTCTAATATTTTTCTCCCATGAATTTTTAACAAAATCAATTATTTCACCCTATTTTTTCCACCCGTTAAAATCTAGCATTTTCAAAGCCGTGCAAGTCACTGACTCTATTCAACGACTTTTTCATCGTGGCTACTTTAGCCAGCTTCTCAGCCGCCCTCCAAGCTGAAGTGGGGGTAAGTGGCTCGCCATTCTCATCCATCGCGACCATTTCTCTCCACCGTTGCATCATCATTTGCTGCTGCTGCTGCTGCTGCTGCAATTGATGCTGCTGCTTCCGCCATTGCACCTCTGCCAATTCAGCCTCCAACCTCCTAACATACTCGTCAGCTGACATTAAACTAGATTGCAATATCAAGGCTCGAGATGATACGAGCAAGTGATGTGCACTTGTAAACTCATTATGCTCCACGAGCCCCCTAGCCTCGGCCAAGGCTCGAGTTGTGATGAACAAATTACTCAGATGTTGGATCTTAGGGCCTGTTGACGGGAGAGCGTGGGGCCGTGGGACTAGTAGAGACTGATCACGGTCATACACCACCTCTTGCGTGGCGGGATCTTTGTAAAGGCATCGAGCAGACATCACATGGTGGGACCCAACAGCCGATTGTGGAACTCTCAGCTCCACTAACAGCTCCCTCTCTTCTTCGGCGTACAAATCGCCAAGCCGAACGGAACCCGAACCGAGCACATTTGGTCTTGAATTACAAGGATAAACCGCTACAATTTCAGCAGGAGCGGAGCTGGAGGCGAATCCAAGCTGAATTCTTAAATCCTGCACCACAACACTCAATAAACCACCAACACATTTAGCAAAGGCATCCTCGGCCGGCTCGTGGCTGTTGCCACCGCTGTGACCAAACCCAAATGAATGAACCGGGATCTCGATATGTGCAAAGCGGGTAGACGACTTGTGGATAGACGTGTGCCTATGATTTGAGTTGTTATCCGATACCCTCTCGTCCTGACCGTCTGATAATAACATGATGCTGGCCACAGGATTTTTCTCCCTCCTGTCTTCAAGCACCTTAGTCGCTTTCCTCAAAGCTTCACCAACACTACTGCCTTGACCACAAACAAGTCGGTCAATAATGCGCCGAGCTGACCGCTGTCCATTAGGAGTCATTCTCTTCAAAGGCAATAGCCTTTTAGGACTACTCGAAAAGGCCACAATAGAAAGTCGATCAGCCGAGCCAAGAGAAGAAATAACCAGACGCATGGCGCGTTTCAGCATTTGCAATTTAGCCCCGCTCATGCTAGCACTAACATCAAGAACCGTTATCAAATCAATGGGTGCTCTGCGGGAAGGGTCTAAAAGAGATGCTGTTGAATTTGAACTGTTGCGTGTGGTCAGCGATGGCAATGGTGGTGGAGCTTTCACTCTCAAAGCCACTGCATAAGTTTCATACCCGCGGCCTACAGATATGACAGCTACTTCTGGCAATAATCTGACCTGAACATTCCTCGAAAAATCTCGGTCATTGATTGAAACTTCATCCGATTTGACGACTGAAGTAGAATGGGTGGGGAAGAATCCTTGAAATTCTTCAACACCGTCATCATTTTCATCCACACTTTCGTCAGCTTCAGGAATTGGGTTGAATCTGGCACCGGCAGTTGGAGATAATAATGGTTCATCGTCATCATACGATCTTGAGTCGGAATATTTTGGTGTTCTTGGTTGTGGTTGTTGCAGGGTGGGTGTGGTTGTGGTTTTTATGGCTCTTGGTGATGATTCTACAATGACAACCTTTTTCTCTTCTACTTTGGTGTTGGTGTTGGTGTTGGTGTTGGTACTGGGGTCTTCTTCTAAATTATTATCATTTTGGTGGAGGTTTTTGTGGATGGCAAGTAAAGGAACATCTTTCCAGGTAGAGTTGCAGACAGGGCACACAAGACTGCCATGCTTACGAACATGGGAAGCTATGCAAGGGAAGTGAAAGGCATGTGCACACTCTGCTGTGTAAATTGCTGTGCCTTGACCTCTTTTTACGCTATTCAAGCAGATTCCGCAGCTACTCTGCAACAACAATAAAACAAAACCCGTCAATTGTCAAAAAAGTCAAATCTCTTTATGATAAGTAGCAATGAGATCTCAATCACACCGAAAATTAGCCTTCCTGAGATTAAAGATAAAACTAAGAGAGAGAAATAAGAATTTTTTTTCATAGCTGGAAATGGAGAAATCTTACTCTGAATTTGAAGCTATTCTTGAAGAGAGACAATTTAAGAGGAGATCTAGGAGAAGATGGATTTAAGCTCAGTAGTGATTTGGGGTTTTTAGTAGTCGTGGTTATTTTCGGTGCGGTTTTGCAATGGAAGGCGGGGCTCTCGTTTGTTGAAGGAGAGTCTACAGTATTTGTGCGGCAACGCAGGTTGGGATTTTGAGACAGCAAACGAGGCGTACTGGGGTTGCTTGCACTGGAGAAAAATCCTAGCTTCGCACACCTTCTGGGGCTAGGACTTGGACTTGGACTTGTGGTTTGTTGCTTATCAGAGATCGTGGTTTCTCGGTCTCTAGGAATTGTTGTGCAAAAAGCTCTTCTCCAACCGGTACCCATTTTTCAGTTAGGGGACAGAGCAAGAATCAAAGAAATCCCCACCTTTCTTTTATCTTAATGGAGAGATGAGGAAGAAGATAACAGAAGGAGTTTTGTTTTGAAGGATCAAAGGCTGACACTGAAGACAAAAAGAGTGCAGGATTGAATTCAGAAATACAACAGCGGCATGGGATCAAATGACAAAAACAAAATAAAGGCGATGAGACAAAGTAGTGAGATTTATAGATTGATAGTATAATATGAATAGAACCCCAAGTCTGTATCTCTCTCTCTCCTCTTTTTTATTGCTCTATACCATCGATGGCCCCGAAAAGATATCTGGCAGAAGGCAGAAGGCTTTGATGAGATCTACGGCTCTCTATATCTCTCTCTATCTCTGTATGTTCGATGCACAGAGAGAAGTTTAGCTGTCTATATATCCTTCTTGGAAATGGTTAAATAATGAATTTACCACGGTGACTGACACCTGCTGGTTATATTTACTTCTCCGGTCAACGAAAGCTAGCCACATGGTTTAGCTATCCTCTATTTTTTTTTTATCTTGTTTTGATAACTTATTAAAAATAATTTTTTTAAAAAAATTAAAATACTATTTTAATATATTTTTAAATAAAAAATATTTTTTTAAATATCATTTTCAAAAAATATTGATAACCATCCGTTATCTCATTTCTAAAGTCTCTAAAATAAAAAAAATATAGCTAATTGAAATTCACATGACTAATCCGAGGGGGACCCAAACCCAAAGAAACAAGGTTTTTTGGCATTGAACTAGGAGATTGCATGGCCGACTTAGGAATTGGCAGAAGACAATCAATCGTATGTGATTTAACTCAATAACCCTTGTTTTTTTTAGTTCAGCCAAACCAAAAACCAGAGAGACTAGCTTTGCTGTCAAGGGTTTGTCCTTTTAACCATCGAAGTTCAAATCTTGAATTACTCCTATTCAGATTATATAAAAAAAATCAATTAGAGCTCGATGACAAGTCAAAAAACAAAGCTTAACGGATGGTTTTTCTTTAACAAGGTGCGCGATCCTATTGAAAGATCCATGTAAGAAAGTGTAGCCTACAACATCGTTAGAATGCTAGCAGAACCATAACAGGAACTACTTAGAGCTCGCCCATCTCTCCTGCATGATTCACAAATGGTAGATGTGTTCTTGTTCTCTCCTGCACGACTCTGGAAGAAGCAATATCAGCCGTCGATCTCTTTTTGTCATTTTAGCATGATTGCATTGATCAAATGAAAAAAGAATCTCTTAAACGTGGGACCGTATAGGAGGGGCAGTTGTACGAGATATAGGTACCTAGGATTGGAGGCAGGCTACCCAAGTAAAAATGTTTTTAGTAGGAGCGAGGAGGGCTTTTGAAATACACATGTCAGGAACAAACCTTGCATATTTTGAAATTTAATTGCTGTATCGCAGTAGAAAGTAAAGACATTAAATGCGTCTATAGAAGTCAGATTTTCTCCAGTGGCTCATACACCCATTGGACTGGTCCTTTCTAGGGGTGTCGGTAGTTTGCAGGGCTCTTTCAAATCCTTCATGTTTTACTGTTTGTTTTTATATTTTAAAACATGATATTAAAAATAATTTTTTTAAAATAAAAAATATTATTTTAATATATTATTAAATAAAAAACAATTATAACTATGCTTTTTAACATGATAAAAGTCGAAGTACTTCCCCCGTGAGGGTCCGTGTTTACCTCTTATCGGGGTCCCATTTTTACCTCGCTAGGGTGGTAAATTTCTGTTAAAAAAAAACAAATGCAACGAGAATCCACTGTGCATTTAAATGCATGTTTACTGGGTTAATTACTACTATGCCCCTTCGAACAAAATCATTACAAGATTAACCGCGCGACCACATTCGTTTTACCTTTCAAAAACACAATATAATAGTTATACCACCCTCAAAACCAAAATGTTTTAAAAAATTGCACACAGATAATTCGATTTTTTTTACTTTTAAAAAGTATATATATTGTAGAGACTACAGCGTTTTTACATGCTAAAATTGCTCAACTTACATTAAAGGAGACTACAGCGTTTTTACATGCTAAAATTGCTCAACTTACATTAAAGGATTTTTTCATCCTTTTATATTAGTTATTATTTTGAATAACAACGAGGGGCTATTTTATGTTTTCAATAATATAAATATTATTAAAAAAATTATACATGTGGTGTTAACTGGCAATCAAATATTTGATATTTTGTTTAATTTTATCTTTTAATATTTAATTTATTTAAAATTTATCTTCTTATTTTTCTTTTCAATGTCTTTTTGTGGGATTATTTTAATTTTGTGTGGATAATTATATGGTTAATAGATGAATCCAGATTGATTAAAATATTTTTTTCATTGCTTTTTATAGTTATATTATTTAATAATTAAATTTTATAATTTTATTTCATTTGCTTTTATAGGTATTTTGATCAAATTACGTATATTTAGCTAGCTAACTGGATGAAATTGAGTCAGATTATTTTGGGCTTTTCTATTTTATCAGTTTTATTTTCATTTTATTTTTTGTGGTTGCATTTTTCTATTCATTTGAATTAGTTAATTTTATTAAACACAATCCAGTCAGTAATTTTTTCAAAAAAGATATACTTTCATCAACTTAGCATTTATTTTCAAACTGGAAAAATCTGGGTAGGCCCGCGTTATATCACGTCCCTGTCTAGTAATTAGCGATAGTGAGATTGTGGTGTAAATGCATATGGAAGATGCAGTCATGTCGAGAAGGAATCTGTGCTTGCTTGCATACATAATGAAGACAATACAGCAGAGAAGGTCGAGAAAACGAGCAGCCAACTAGAAGGGGTAAATATTATCCTTCATGGCGACAGGAGATAATGTTAGCTTACAGGAGATAGGAGCACTTCACTTTCCTTATCTGAGATATGGCGATTGAATCTACACATTCTAACTGTCTCGGCCTCATCTCCTGTTCATTTTCATTGTCCAAGCATCAGTATTGGTTTTGATAGAGATCCTAAAATGGGATGTATGGTGGTAGATGCTTAACCAAATGCTAAAATCTTCATCAAACATGCACTGCCCCTGGTTTCTATATTTGTTCTCGACAAGGGATCTGTGGTCAGTGGTGATCATGGCTTCAAAAGACCAGGAAGAGAGAGAGATCTCTTTCCTGGCTACTTAAACATTTATCTTATTAACTCTCATAAGCAAGGGAACCCCCCCCCCNCCCCCCCCCCTCCCCTGCAGAAATATGCATGTTATTTTCATGGTCAAAGATATTTAATTGACATGAGAATATTTATTTACTTTCTTGTCCAGCACATAGAAGAAAAATAAGATATTGAAAATAACAAGCGATGATATTTAAATCAATATAAACAATGAATGCTTACTAATATTACAAAAATATATTATTAAGATATTTCTTAAACGTCTCAGTGATTGTGTTTGTTAAAAAAAATGAAAATAAAATAATTTCACAAAAAATAAAAAAAAATCAATTCCCAACAAATAATATAACAATGATAAAATTAAAAAAAATATTTAAAAAAAAATTACTCAAAGCCAGTATATAAGTGAATTCACCAAAAAAAAATCATTCAAATGATCTAGACATGATAATTTTTAATCATATATGGCTTGAGCAAATATCAAACAAAATCAATACCCTCACCCAGGATCGAGATAACCCTGTAAAAAGTTGGCCGAATGAAATCACAAAACTCAAATTATCAAACCAACTTAATCTTGACAAGCGAAGTTAAGAAAAATAATAAAAAGTAATTAAAAAATATATCAAAGTCGAAACTAGTGAGTTTGTTGAATCAATTACTTAAAATATGATATCCATATAAAACAATTATAAAAATAACACAAATAAATTTTCAATGAACCTGATAACAAGAAATAAAATAAAAAAAATTTAAAAATAACTAGAGCCAACCTAATTTAATCTTCAAAACTTGTAGCATGGAACATGTGGTTGGATTATAACATAAAATGTAAACCCAAAAAAATATTAATATCAAATTCTCAACCAGCCAAAATAATTAAGGATAAAATTAATAAAAAAAACAAATTCAACCAAAAAAATAAATAAAAAAAAGAAGAAAAAATTTGATTTGAAAAGAATGATGACCATATTAACACATAAGAAAAATCAAATGAAATCACAAATAATAAAATTAAAAAATAATTTTAATTGAAAAAATAATCAAAAGAATGTTGACCAAATTTGATATAAAAATCAAATGTCAATAGATAAAACTTTGAAAAATAACTCAATAAATAATCCAAGATAAAAATAATATAATAAAAAAAATGAATAACTGGTTTGATTCAACAAACAAACAACTAGATTTCTTTGTTTTTTTCAATGACCAGCCTGTTTTTTTTAGGAAAGGAGAGAAGAAATAAAGAAGGAAGAAAAAACCGCAAATCTTCTAATTACACATGCCCCTACAATATAAAGAATGTAGTGAAGCACATCAAATATCATCTTAGAATCTGACATTTTGAGTTTTTACGGTATCACATGTGTTACTAGAAAGGTGCAAATAACACTTACTTGTTGACGAGTGTGATTTATTTAAATTATATTTTATACATATTAAAATATCTAATTATCTCTTATTTTACATGAAAATAGTAATAATTAAAAAAATAACAAAATTATGAAATTGCTGCATCCAAAGTTAAAAAAATTAATTAGGAGGAAATTTTAAATCATTATACTGTATATAAAAAATAAAAAAGTCCAAAATACATCTTAGATGAGATAGTTTTTCTTAAAGGTAATTTAATAATAACTACATTGTGCAACAAAGTAAAAATTAGTGTTCATTAAAGTATCATGTCATTACTGTGATATTGTCATTCATAATGTGAATGATAATATTGCATACAATGATATGAGTAATTTGTTGATAAATAACAATTTAAGCACGTCACATAAAAAATAAAATTAATTATTTGCTATTAAAACTCTACTTGAATTTTGTTGGAATCTAAATATTTTTTACTCTTTTAAATCATTAACTAAATTAAATTCTAGATTAACAAAGTAAATAATAAATGTGAAAAAAATTATTTTTTTGTTACTTGATAAATTTGTTAATAATTTTTTTTAAAACAATTAAAATAATTTTAAATTTTAATTAATATCATAATTCACAACTAAGATATGTTATTTCATCAAATCTCTCCGCTACAGTGCTAATTACCCGTTTCGTTTTAATTTGTATTCTAATCGCCTAATCGACAGCTTAATTTTTTTTTATTTTTAATAGCTGGTCTCTCCTAATGTAAAACCTTGACCATATGAAGTCTAGTTGTCTCCCTTACTCAAATGTTTTTTGGGTAAAGGGTCCCTCTAGGTCTCGAAACTTGAAAAGCGTAGAACTATTAAAGAAACCAGGCAGCTCCTCCCCTAACTCTAATTCATAGAGGCATCCAAAATGAACTACTCGCAGTTAATTGCTCATTAAAGTTAGCGAAAACCAAAAAGGTCAAGAAAATGGAGTCACGGTTCTGGTACCTTCCCAAAAAAGAGTGACTTGACAGTGGTAAGTTAGAGTGCATGTCATCAAATAGTCAATTATGCAGACACTCACGTGGGTCCCTTTTCTTAAGATCCGTAAACTTAAGACTAAAGCCACGAGATAATCCATGCTGTATAGCTTGGCTAATGTCTTCCCCCCTCACTGCTGACGTTTTTTTTTTTTCTCGGGGAATACCAAAGCTGGATTGGTGAAATGTCAACTCCTTCAGGGAATAAAGTATTAAAATTAGAGTATGATTTTTGTCTTAACTAATCACTTTGGAGCTGCAAAGTTTATTAGTTATTTTTTAGTAGGAGTTAGGCAAAGTAAGGATACCTTTTCACTTCCTTTTACACTTCCGTGTCCTTGATGATGCCATGGAAGTAGCTAGGTTAGCCTCCCTTGTTTGTTTTGGATGAAGCTACACGGTAGGTTTCAGTGGCGTTTGGCCAGTTTTTCGATGCTCATGTTTTTGGAGACAACACTCAAGCCCTGGTAAAATGTATCCTTTCACTGCAATGGAGGAAGGAAACAGTGCGTGCTCCGCCTGAACTTGCAATTGTCGGGTTCAGTACTCCTGGTACTTTTAATCTACTGCTGTATGATTGGGTAGTCGACTTCATTTTTATTTTTTGATATTTAGAGGAAAATGGGAAACAACACGAGCCTGTTTGCGGGAGGGCAATGAATTTATGATGGGACAAATCGCTTTGAAATGCAAAAGTTTTTGAGACCAAAGTAGATGACATCTCGTTGAAGAGATGTCGCGCTACAAAAGAAGGTTGACACATGCCATTTTCATTTTATTTCTCGCATATACTAGCTCTATTCGTGCCTCCGCTTGTGATCTTAAATCCACCGCCCCTGCAGCTAGCTAGGTGGAATCCAATGTTATTTTCTAGGTCTGGTGACACTTATTTTAAGCTTGATGTTAACATCCATTATAATATATAAAAATGGTTATATATATATGTACATGTGAAGAAGCAAACTAACAAGATATGGCCGGAATCAAAATCAGCGAAAGTCATAAATCTCAGCTCAATCTTTTGAAATATAGTACCACTTTTTTAAAAGCATGAATTATATATATATATATATATATATATTTGGAAACTCATTATCGATACATACGTTGACGAAACGTGAAACCGTCAACAGTTCATGGACCAACCCAGCTTTAGAATGACAAGACATGTCTTTAATTGTATTTAATATTATCATGAGAGTTATTTAAAAAAATATCAAAAAAATATTTTTTAAAATTTAATTTTTATATGAGTGCAACAAAATTATTTAAAAAAATAAAAAAATAATTTAAAAAAGGAAAGAAAGTAATTTTTTAATTTTTTAAAAAATATCTTTAAAATACAAAAATAAACAAATGCTTTGAAAAAGAAAATCACTGAATATTTTTTCCTTAAAGTGAACGAGGTTGCCCTGTATTTCAAGATTTTATTATTTAATATTACATGTCGATTGTTGGAATGAAATTTTTTTAGGTGAACAGTCAAGGAATATTTTCTTTTCTTACAGTGAGAAGCATCATCGAGTTTCAAACACGAGAAAAGGGAGTCTCCATTGCTTTTCTTATTTTGTGGCATCAAAGAAATATGAGTTTCAATCTAACATTTAATTTTTTATATTTTTTTGGTTATGTTTATTTGAAAATATAGTTATTATTATTTTTTAAAATATTTTTTACTAAAAAATTATTTTTAATACAAGGACTTTAAAATGATCTAAAAATATTTAAAATATACTAATTAAAAATAAAAAAAATAATTTTTCTTACAATACTTTTAAAATATAAAAATAAACAAACCAAAATTAAGTCGAGGATTTAAAGTTCATGCAACGAGAAGTATCTCGTTAGAACAAACGCGAATATAATTAAGCAAATGGCGGGTTTCTTGTTGATTATATACGTCCAAAAGCGGGCGGCACCAAAACGTGTTTCTGGTCAACGTAAAAGTATTTTCAGAGGCAAAGTCATTGTGTAATTGCAATTTGCGAGTCGTTAGTTACTTAAAATAACATTTTCTTCGTGGGGAACCTAGTTTGTGATCCCCAGTGGCCTCCTAGCATACCATGTGGGATGTCCGAGTCATCATCACGCTCCTTGTCCTGCATCTACGTGGCATCCATTATTTTTGAATAAATGGCATGTATTTTTCAGCTAATCATTGTTCACTGTAAATTTCACAAAACGATAATTGATGTCGTTGGCTACAAATTTACAAAGGAAATGAAATGCTGTTGGCTGCAAAACCTCTTCCTCCTCCTCTTGTCTTCTTCTTATTATTTCGTTTCGGAAGGAAAATCTTGGAGCTGTAACATTCTGAGCACAAACTGCTTTATAAAATAGTTTTTGTTGTTATATTTATTTTTTTAACATCTTTTGTAATAAATATTTAGAAAATTATTCGTAATTGAAAGGATGCACATTATTCAAAACACGTAAAAACTAAAAATTTATTTTCTTAAAAAAATATTTTTGAAAGATTAAAAAATAAATTAAAAGTAAAAATTTAATATATATATTAATAAAAACTAAAAAAAATAGGAGGTGACATTGTTACAGCTTAGTTTATTTTTAAAAATCCTAGCTTTTTTCTTTTCAATTGTATCATTTTACTAATTTATTTATTGTTTTTTAAAGGCACTACACCATAGATTAGTATTTAATATGAATTTTTTTATTATATAATTAAAAAAAATGCTATTTAACCTGATAGAAAGTCGATGACATCACTCTCGAAGGTTTCAATGGTCGGCTGAAGTTTTCTCTATTTTTTGTGTATCTAGAAATGGAATGTGAAAGATTTTTTTTTTTTTGGGGGGGGGGGGGGGGGGNGGGGGGGGGGGGAGGGGTACGTCATCTAATGACACATGAACAGTAAATAAATGGCGATTCACAAACGCGTGAGTTGCGAGGATGAGTGAACAATAATCGTTGTAGTTATAGTGATTTCATGCAATAATTCAATGGTATTAGAAGCAAATAAGAAATTCCCATTCGCACTCTAACTCCGAGAATTGAAATAGAATGAAGAAAACAATCAAAACCGATTCAGAAAAGGTGCAGAACATTCCATGAAGATCGAGGAGAGCATCGATAGTCCATGTTAGAGACGGGAAACAAATTAAAAATAATAATAACAAGAGTGACAATTTAGTGATTTTTTTTCATAATAAAAACCCAGGGAGCAAGTTTAATATCGCAAAACCACGTTTTCGAAAAGGTTTCCCACTACCAACACGGGCATCGAAGGAAAACCAAAAAAAAGAGAGAGTCTAATCACACTTTAGTGATTTTTTTTCTCAAATTCATGGAACTCCCTGCCATCCACACAAGAGCAAGAAGGGCATTAATTGAGACACGTCTAAATCCAAGAAACAGTCCTTGTTTAGAAACAGCGTCAACTAAAGCCATCTTCAACTATATTTCCAGGCTGAAAGACACAGTAGCGGACTGAAAAGGCAACAAAATGATGAAGGGAACCAGAGGCAAGTAAACGACAAATAACGAAAGGGGCACAAAAAAAACAGGGACATAATAGCTTAAAATTGAGAAAAGATGCACATAAAAAAGGGAAAAACGAAGCTAGTGATGCATATGAACAGAGAAAGCAACACACAACCGAGTACAAATTATCAAAGAAATCCTTGGCATGACAGTAAAACAATACACAACCGAGATTTTTAAGAGATAGAGAGGCACAACACGCACAAATCAAGCACAACAACATAGATTAAGACAAGAACAACAATCAATCAATCAATGGATATATATTAGTAAGAAAACGACATAATCAAGATCATCGTCATAGACATATATAGAGCCACGGACAGGGAAAAGCAGTGAAATATAAAAGCGAGCTCGTCAACCAACGTCGAAACCAAACCTAATTGAAATCAATAACAACAAAATAGCAAGGCACAGATGGCAGAGTCGGCGAGCAAAAGAAAGAAATAAAAAAGGAAGGCATAGCAAGAAAAAACAAAACAATTAAGAACCCAACACAAAGGTGAAATAATATATATTTTTTTAATACATCAAAACCATTCCTAAACATAAGAAAATATTTTAAAAAAGAATTTTAACCAACATTTATTTATACCACACTTCCAAACAAGAACAAAATCTAACGTTCATATATATTATATCAAGTCCTACTATGAAACACAAAATAGAAAGGTCCTCCTTGTGAAGTTTACTTCCGAAATTGATTTCAACTCCTCGATCCAACGGCCAAATGCCAATCATAAAATGATTAGTGGAGCGAGCTTCTCAAGTCTTGAAAACTCCGTGGCAACACACTGCATTTCTCTCTTTTGTTTTGGTGCTTGGGTTTCGGAAGAGACAGGTGCATCTGCTTGTGGATGTTCCATATAATCAAAGGGCTGTACATCTCGATTATTAAGAATTTAATTATTAATTGATGAAAAAGAAATGAGACTAGGTGAGCTAACATGATGAACCCTAATCAAACAGCCTTTCGACGGATACCAATACAAAATCTGGTTCCGCGTATCTTGAGAAGGTGGTAGCTATTACGGGCACCATTTTTAAAAGAAATAAAGCAATCACTGCTAAGTGTATATTTAAAGCCATGCTCTCGAACCCACTCACCGGCACGTGAATGGGAGGTCAAGTTTAGGTTTAGCCCATTTATCAGGTGGCTAATTAAGAAGATCAAGTTTTATGTTAAATTGTAATTAATACGTCAATTATTTAATCAAGTTGCACCATCAATCCAGAATGTACAAGACGCTGTTCTCGAGGCGAAAGAACCCATGTAGAAAACCCCCACATTCCACGTGATCGAGTTGGACACCCATATGAAAGAAGATCCCATCATTTAGTCGACTCTAGTTTCCACATGCCTTTTTCTATTACTTGATCAAGACCATTCTAGTAAAAAAATACTTCTTCTTTATAATAATCTGAGAAGTGTTATAAATTTAAAGATATATTTCAGACCAAGCAATATACCTGTTAAATATAATAAATAAGAACAATTGAGATTACAAAAACAATAAAAAAAAACATTTTTATATTATATTATCTTATAAATATAGTTAAACACTAACATCATCTCAACGATACTTCTATTTATAATTAAATATATATTAATACATGTAAGTTTAAATTTCATAAAAATCAAATGAAATGAACTTGAAAATGATGAATGAACATAAAAATGGAGACGTGGAAGAAGACAAATAAATATTCACATTATAAAATATGGTTTCATGACACTCTACTTGGATTTTTTTGTACAACCTTATGCATTGGAAATTGTTTCATTAAAAACCTTACCAAAAAAACCCAATGAAAAGAAAAACTTGATTGAGGAAAAAAGAGTTTAGTGTGTATTAACTCTTTCTTATGAATATATCACCTTAAATCTTTAAGTTGTTACATTTTAATAACAAGTTGCGATCTTTAAAACATTGTAGTTAGTAATGTTTTAGTGAACAAGTTTACTAGATTATTTTTCGAGTAAATCTATTTAAGCTCGATATCATTATACTTATCAAGGTCATGTGTAAAAAGGAATTTTGATGAAATGTACTTTATTTTATCTCATTTGATGTACCATCCTTTTAATTAAGTTATTCATGTAGTATTGTCTTCATACAATATGATTGGAGTTCCTCTGTTTAAGTATAAACCATATGTTCTATGAATATATTGAATCATTGATCTTAGTTGCACACACTCTTAACTTACATCATGGATTGCAGGTATTTCAACATGATTAGACAAAGTGACAAATAACGTTTGCCTTGTAAAATTTTCATGATATAGTAGTATTACCACACGTAAAGAAATAATATGCTTGAGACCAACTTTTATATAGATGAAATAAATATCCAGTATCATTATACCTAACCAATCCATAATTAACATTTTTTAAATAAAATAAGCTCAAATCTATAGTTAAGATAGATAATGAAAAATATGTTTAACTCTATTCTTATGTCTTCGAGTAGTAGGAAGAGAACTATATCTTGCTAGCAAATTTACACAAAAAGCTATATCAGGTCGTATATTATTAGCAAGATATATTGATGCATCAATTGCACTCACGTATGATACCTAGAGATCAAGTAGTTCTTCATCACCATTATCATCATCTGTGCAAGTTGATTAGTGGCTGAGAATTCTATTTGTTAAATGCTCCATCTGTAAGCTAAGAATTTTCTTCTCAATCTTTTTTTTATATAATTTATTGTCTTTAATATCTCTCTAGAAGTTCCAATAACATTTAAATATCAATATACTTAATAATAATAGTAAACTCAAATTTTGACTTTTTTATAAAAACACATGAGCATATAAAATTATTATTATATAATTTTTTTAATAAATATTCACAAAGATAATTATACCATATGCATCCTGATTGCTTTAATGCATGTAAGGATCCTTATAACTTGATTGAGTTAATTTTTTAGTAATTTAAATTATATGCTTCATACATTTTAAATCATTCAGGGATGTGTATATAAACATCATTATCAATTGACCCGTATTAATAACTCTAATTACATCCATCATACACATCTAATCTTTCACAAGTTACCACGCTAACGAGATACATAAATGCAATTGCATACACTATAGGAGAATATGTTTTAATAGGTTTTAATTACCTTCATCAAACATATATTTTGTTTTTCATGAGTTGTCAGGTTAATGAGATATCGAAATGCAATTGCATCTAATACATGAGAATATGTTTCATTAATGACACCTCTTTGTGAAAAACCATGTGCCACTAGCCTTATATGTTGTGATTCCATTCTTCTGATTTTGTTTTCACATAAATATTCATTTGAATCTAGTTGACTTTATAGCTTTAGGTGTTTTGCAAGTGAATTTGATTTGTCTGGATTGTTTCTTTCTATTTTTGTCAATCATTTCCACGTTGATATTATTTAAAAGATTTAAGCTCAAGTTCCTCGTTTTCAATAATGGTATCAAGCTATATATTATATGAACATTGGTGTCAACAACCATCTCATTTTGATTTCATCTTTATTTCAAAAAAACATAACTTATCGAGATCTCCTTATTTTCATTGTATTCAAGTATCAAAGTCTCTTATGGATTTCATTATTAGTTATGTTTATATCATTATGAATGTTTGCCTCTTTGATAATGCCAACTTGATTATATGTTTCTTTTTATCGAGGATTTTTATCTTTTGAATTGGTTAGCTTACCACACTTCTGGTGAGCCTTAGATTTATTTGCTATAATTTTAACGAATTGTTCTATTAGAACTTAAATTTAGTAGGTGTTTGTTTACATAGTAGCTTCTGCTTTTAAAGCTGATCGCGTAAACATGAAGTTTGGTAATATAAAAACTTAATTGCTTTTCATGTGAGATCCATGTATATTTTTACTTGAAACACCGTTTCGTAAGAAGCAGTTGAGAGCTGTTTCGTACGCCTACAACTAGGTGAATATAATTCACCTGGACATGAGGCACTACTTGCATTAAAAAATATTTTTTAAAAAATAATATTTAACTCTAAAAACTAATGTTTAATATTATTTAATAACATTATATAAATTAGAAGAAGATCACTTAATAATATAGTATTTAGAGAATCTGATCACAAGCCTAATTATGTTTTTTTCAGATCCGGTCCAGTTAAAAAAATTTAATTTTAATTTTAATTTATAATTATATTTTATTTAAAAAATTAGAAGAAGATTGTTTGATAACATAACAAAAAATTCAGTTGTTGTTGTTGCGCATTTAAGAAACCATATAAAATATAGTCCTTGTTGGATAAATTTTGTATGTGATGAAATTGCATATAGTTTAATGGAATAATAAAAAAATATTTGATATTAATATTATTTATTTCATAATGTAATAACAGTAGTTAAATCTACAATATTTAAATTAAAAACCATCAATATATATTATTTATTTATTTTATGACCTCAATTTGAAAAACATTCCTTTAACGAAATACATTAAACTAATTTTTATTTAACCTTAATTTTAACTATAGTTTTAACCAAATATATATTTTTTCAAACCAACTTAAACTAAAAGTACTTTTTATAAAAATAACTTTTTACAAATCACAACTACAACATTTATCACAATACCAAACACTCTATTAGGACTGGAGCATTTGCGGTTGGTATATGAGATTCTGTTACTTCTTTTAAGTTGATGGATGTATTTAGTAGATAATTTACAGTGGATGCATTTAGTTGATAATTTGCTATTTGTTATGGGCAAAATATCTTTTGAACTTTTTGCTTATATTCTTTTACACGAGGATCAAAATTTAATAATGATTATACATTTTATATGATATTTTTATTTAAGTTTTTAATATTAAAAATATAGTCTCATCAAAATGATTATCGGTAGATTATGATATAAACACGTTAAATCAATACGAGAAGGAAATTTTATTCGCATGAAAAGACAATCCTACTTTTAAGAGGAAGAACATTGGGTCTTTAGAAATTATAATTATTTCAAAATAGAAAATTTTGAAACACATGATGTGCAATCATTAGATTTTTCACCTTCCATGGATGTAGGAAAAAATCGATATTGTTTGGAATCTCAAGTCTTTGACTGTGTTTGATATGAGGTGAAAGTTTAGAGAGAAACTATTAAGAAAATAAGATTCAAAGAATGTAAGAAAAATATTTTTTAAAAAAAGTTTTAAGGATGCTTGGCAAGAGTCGAAGAAATTATTGATAATGATAGAATGTAGCTACTATTAATAAGATTAATCAAAATTAAATAATATTATAAAAGTTTAAAATCGTGGTTTAAAGTAGAAATGAAAGAATAAATGAGAGTTCCCCCCCTTGAAAATTACTTCACCCTTCCCTCCCCAAGGTAACACTTGACCATATTTTTGGGTTTAAATGTTAGCTTTTCTAAGTTCTTGTCTTCTAACAATTATCCCAGTGAAAAATTACAAGGATAATTTCTCGTCTCTTCACTCTCGTACCGTACATCACCTTTGACTAAAGAAATCCTAGACGTTTAGATCGATTGGATATCCATAGATCTTCTTAACAGCAAAAATCTTCGACGATTTGTTAGATTTTTTTCGAGAGTGGATTCCTCGTTTTCAACCAAACAGACCCACGATTCGATCATTCCCTATGCCTTCTTTTATTTTCTTTTTTATTTTCATCAAAAAGCACATTTTCCAAGGGAAAAAAAGAGAGTACCCCCACTTGTTCAAAATTGAGACTTTATTTAACGTAATTGCGAAAGAATTTTGGTGGGCGTCTTTAAGCTTCGGATTTACAGATGTAAAATGGGTGATGCAGGGTCTCATCGGAATCAAATTCTTTCAATGTAGAGGCTAAACCTTCAAATAGCTAACGGCAGTCGTTCCAATTAGAGACTGAGAGTGCTTTTATGGCCTTGTAAGAGGGACTGCCAGCCCCACTTGCTTAAATCTTAATCCAACTAGAAAAAAAGCTAGCTAATTGCGAAGAACTGAATGCAGGTACCATGTGTCACATACCACGGCTGCATATGGGAATGTGAATGCAAGCATGATGGAACCCTGATTTACAAGGCAGTTGACCTTTTTATTATCTTTCCATTGCATAAAGTGTTGTTTTTTTTATTTTTATTTAGGGTTTCCTGGTCATGAGATCTCAAATCACTTGATGCCATTAGATAATTAACATTACTCAGATTCGATCAAGTCATTAGGATTTGAATAAGGTGACATCCCCCTAATCCCCACTGACCATTCTGAAGCTAGTAGACTTCGGTGCGCTGGCGGCGGCGTGGGCTAGCTAGGCTTGAGTGCTCTCGGCATCTCTAATTATGTTGTAAATTGATAATACATTTTGGGCTCCTTATCTTAACGAACCTACAAAACTATCAACGATTATATTAAGCATACAATAACTAGCATGACACCCAAGAAAACAGTCTCATTGGAGGCTTTTGTGAGAGAACCGAGAGTTACTTAACATTATAGAAAAATGAAAAACGAACAAGAAAAGGGAATGAAAGAAAAAGGGGAGAAATGTAGTTGGAGTCACATGGATGATGAGTTTAAAAAGGAAATAAATGGCGTTGGTCACTCGAAGAGAAAACCCTTGAATTCATTTAAGATTTGAGGAGAAGACATGGATGAGATTGACAATGAAAGCTTTCCTCCCTGCTGGTTGTTGAGATTTTTCAACAAATGGGGCACATGTCAGGAACTATATACAACCGTTTGAAACCAACAACCGAATCATATTCCAATTATAAATCATGAGCATGCCCGTCTATTTTTTCTGCTTCGTTCCAAACAAGATATATTTATTATAAAGACTAGCCCTCCACATGACAACACCACTTAGCAGTCTTTGTATTTTATTTTCAGTCTCCGATATCCGGTATTCCTGTTTCGGTTGAAAATGGAAACTTAAGCAATAACCTCTCTCTATTTTTCTTCTTATTACTCCATATCCAAAGATGTGTTAAGAAGCAAATTTGATATTCCATGATACTTGTAGCCAGCAACGAAATGGCGTTAAACTTAAAATAAGAGCCTCGGGCCGGACATCATGAGTCGAGTCGAATCATAACATACACGATCTCCTCATTCAATATGGTAATGATATGTTACTTTAATAATAACACAGAAGAGCCGGTAATAACTATAAATTAAGCTACTGAAGGATGGTTGCATAAGAGATGACAAAACTCAATTTTATGACCGAATGCAAAGCCCCATTCCCTCTGAGATGCACATTTTTATCCAGCTAATATGGAAGTGGATGTAAGCATGGCTTCTTTCTAGCATTATTAAAGGGTTCTGAAAATGATTTAAATTAAAAAAAAAACACAAGGAGCCGTGTCGTGGAAAGGGACACTGAATTTTGATAAAGCATCAATCATTGACATGAATGTGGCCAATTTCATGGTACAATGTCAAATTGGCATTGATCATCAAAGACAACATGTCTCTGTCCAAGTTTAGCACCTAACCTAAGTGTTGAAGTGGCGTTGTCAAACGAAGATGCCATTAATTTTGCAAATTGGACGCACAAATTTTTTATCATCGAGAAGGTTGAGTCTGGTCTTCTTTCATGCAAGATATTCTTGACCTGAACGCGCACGGTTGAAAAATAAAATAGAGGCGGCCTAAGAATATTTCAGTTTAGTGTTTTTTATTTTTCAAAGTATTTTCACATCATCTTCTACGTCATTTAAGATTAAATCCCTTTTCATATAAGCTTAGCGCATCATAAAAATAGTTTTCTTAAATCCTAGTCTAGTATTCAAATTTAAAAAATAACAAGACTTATTCCCGTGCTCCATCATGAGCCATATTTTTTTTTCCACTGTAAAAAAAGATATGATACCTATTCTCGATTAGTAATTTAAATAATATAAATATAAAATATAAAATTAATTAAAAACAACAAAGAAAAAATAAAAATTAAAAAAATCAAATCTAAATCCATTCAGGTTATCAAACAATCAAATGTTTAAAGGTAAAATAATAATAAAATAATTAAAAATAAACAATAAAAAAATCCATGATAGACCAGATGAACTCGCAAACTTTGCAACTACGAGTCTACAATTGAAATAGTTTTAAAAAATAAAAAATAAAAAAATTAAGAAATATAAAACAAAATTCAACCGGCACTGATATTTGAAACCAATATTTTTTGTTATAAATTCAAAGATAATTTTATAGAAGACAAGCAGTAGGAAATAGCAAAAAATAGAAGAAGATAATATATATAAAAAATTTAATTTAAAAAAAATCAAGCAAACCTAAATAAACCTCCTAAACCTAGTTTAATTCTTAAAACTCGCAACCCATAAAATTCTGAATTTAAATTCAACTTCAAATTTTAATTTCTATTTAAATTGTTTTGAAGAATAAAATTGTGAAAAGGATATTGATATAAAAACTTGCCAAAAAGTAGCAACAAAAGGAGTGAAGATGAAATTTGATAAAAAAAACCAAAGAATAATGAAATTGTAGAAAAAACAAATTTAAAACTGATTTTGAACACAATAAATAGCAATAAAAAAATAATGATCAGATTTGAAAGATTAAAAAAATATAAAAAATAAAATTAAAAAATATTTGTAATTTGATATATTATTTATAAATTAAAAAATAACAATAGGTTAAATTTAAAAATATTTATAATTTTAAAAATTATTCAAAATTTAAAAAAATAATCAAATAAACATGTACCAAAAATAAATGAGAAATAAATTGTCAGGCTAAATTCTAGAAGGGGTTGGCGTTGAATTCAAGATGAAGAGGAAAAAAAAAAAAAAGGACATCAACACCCAATCCCAGGTCCTTTAGGAGCATATGCCACCTCAATGTATTAGAAGCATTAAGTCCTTTAAAATGCCATCCCGAAATATGGCGTTTGATGGTCGGATCGCACTATGCCTGAAGGGCACAGGGGCTATGAATATGCTGGGACATAGGTTGTTTTTCAAGAACACACACAATAACATGCTTGATTAATTTTTAAATTTGTAGACAAAATTAATGTGAAATGACAACCGAAAAAACAAAGCTTTTGTGAGAAACTTGTGTTAATTTTATCTCTGAGTGCATTGAAGTAATTACATTATTTTAAAAAACAATAAAAAATATCAAAATATCCTTGAATAATAGGTATTATATTATTTTATTATATGATTGCACTAATAATTTTATTGTACAACAAAAAATGAAGTGACTAATATAGCTTTATATAATTTATAAAAAGTAATTATATCACGATAAAAAATTGTCTTGTCTTCCATTCCTAATTCAAAGCTTTTATGGCTTAGGGGTAAAATCATGGTAACGTAGATTTTGGTGGTATGTTTTTTCGTTTTTAAATGCAAAAGATTTTTCAAGCTCACAAGCATTTAAACCCTATAAAGACACATAAATTTGAGAGTTTCTGGCTTTTAGATTCAAATTTCTGAATAATTTCTCAAGAACCAAACATTGGGAAACCCGTCCCGGTGTTAAGATTGAGAATCTTCAAAGTGGAAGTTTCAGACTCAAGATTTTTGGGTATGGTCTCCGGGGAGAGCTCAAGCTATTATGGAGGAAGAGGATAGAGGCATCATCCTATGGGAGGGAGAGCATTAACACCTCGAGGCCTTTTCGCCGTTTTATTACAACTGTCAAGAATCAAGATGGCAGCAGGGATCCTAATCATTTGGATCTGAGATGGCCCAGCCAGATTCTGGTAATTACGACCCTACCAGCATGTCCTGCTATGACTAGAGCTGGCATCTAGGATGGTGATTCATTCCCTTGAGCTCTGATGCGTTCACTCTGTGGCCCTGAATCATGCTGGCAAAAAAGAATTGTGAGCCTTTTAACTCTGGCTAATGGGTTTTTTTTTTTTGTGATTTTGTGAGGTTTAATTTAATTTATTAAAATGTGATATTGAAAGGTTTGTGAAAGAACACGTTCATTTCTCAATGTGATTGGAATGGAGCAAGTAGCAGTAGTGATTGTGTGGTAGTTTCGATATTAATGCAATTATCCAAAGCCCCCACCACAACTGAACACGAGTAAAATCACCCGCCACAAATCCCTTCGACAAAACATATCCATATTAATTATTATTTGTTTTTGTATTTTAAAAAATATTTTTTTTTATTTTAAATTAATTTTTTTATCAGNGATGCTCTGAAATTAAAAATAATTTTTAAAAATAAAAAATTATTTTAATAGATTCACGAATAAAAACATCTTAAAAAACAAATACAATGATATTGTCTTTTTAAAATTTAATTTTTATTTTATTTAAAATTATTTTTTATATATTTTAAAATCATTTTAATATGTTAATTTTAAAAATAAAAAATATTATTTTAATATATTTTTAAATAAAAAATATTGCAGAAAATAATCCTATATCATATCATGTATATATCCAGAACGCCAACGTAATTCCTATCTATCCATGTTATCCATGTTGTGTCGGGGCCATTGAATTTAAACAATGGATCAGAACTAATTAAATGGTACCACACTAGGACATCCTATAATGGAGAGGCTACTTAGGCCTACATTTTGCCCCTTTTCAGACCAGGGAAATCAATAGAACTCCCTCCCTCCATCCCTATAGTGTGCTGTCATAATCTTCTCGGAGTTAAGGAAAAAAAACCGGGGCCAAAATCCATAGCCTATAACCAATCGGGTTCGGTTTCACGGGGTCATTGAGAAGCAATTCTCTCCTTCGCTAACTAGGTGGCTATAGGCAATTATGAGTAGCGCATAAAGCATGCAAGTAGGTATAATATTATAAACTATCGTACCTCCATTGATACTTTGACAGTGATTTGATTCACTAATAAGTTCGCTTTGTTGTTATCCAATGCTCTCTCTCTCTCTCTTTTTTGACATTTCTCCTGGGGGTACTTCTTCTTGGTGGCGTCTCCATTCTACAAATGGCTCAACAAAATCCGAAAATGGTGGTCAATTATTTTTGCTACATGGAGCACAACGTTCTGTTTTTTTTCTTCTGGGGGTGGAACTCTCTGCCTTGTTGAGGATGCCCTAAATACAAAGAACAAGCCATGTGGATATGTTTGGTTGACTAAAGCTTAATTTTAATGCTAAACCTGCTCTCGTGTATCTCAGCTAAATGACTCGTTGATCCTTCAAGCCAAGGGGAGACGGGATGATTTGCATGTGTTGTGTCCATGTATACCTTTGCATTAAGAATTCATGCATCGAATCCATAGCTGAGATCGAGGGCTTGAAGCTCAGCCAAGTTCAATGTCATTTAAACAGAAGCAGAACATGCCCTTAACAGCAACTGCTTGCATGATTGATTGCGTATCGATTATCTTAGTCATTTGTTGAAAATGATCACTCATTAGGGTCAAGGCACCCATTATGGAAGTAGATGGTGGGAAATAAAAAATCATGATTACACCAAGAATTTCTCTAACCAATCTCTTTATCAGAACTTTAATTGCAACCAACATTGCTAACCACTCCACTCCCTAGCTACACGCTGAATACTTTATGCCATGTAGAATAATTATTATACATCTGCCTAACTACTAACACATGCCACTCATTGAAGAGAAGTTGTCTTCGTTTCTTGCTAACTTTGCCATCCTTCTGCTTCTAAATTTGCAAACATAATGGCAGAAGGATGGTGTGTTTTAACTCTTTCAGATAAGTAGTTCAAGGAATGGGCTCTGCATTTGGAGCCAGGCGATGGGTTTTGAACAGATAAATGTCGTCATTGATACGGGCAAATCTGCACCTCATGAATGATAGGATTTTCATTTTAGTGTCTCGGTGTCACTTCGCTTATGGAATTGTTCTTCAAAGTAAATGTTTCTAACAGAAAATTTTGATCTGGTGACTGCATATCCGTGTCTGAGATATATGCAGGTCATGGGTTTCGATCAGAAAATGCCCATACTGATAATTTGTGATCATTTGTCGTGAAGTCTCAAAAATTCAAATAGTTTAGCAACACAGCTTTTGAGTTAGATAATTAATTAATTAATTGATATTAAAAATCCCATCAATTTTTCTTATCCAATAGCTTATATCTGATAGGTTAAGATGATCTATGATTAACACTTATAAAAGATTCTCTTTTATAGAAGAAGGAAATTACTAATATTTAAGGAAGTATCTTTTTATAAATAAAAATCCATCTTTATTGGAACATGTATGTGTTATAGGAAATTTATATTTGTAAAAAAATCTTTATCTAATAAGTTTTTTTATAAAATATATTAATAAAATCTCTATTGTGATACACTCCATTTAACCATATAATATTTCCTTCCAAGTAAGTGTTTGGTGATATGCCCTAAGATGCATGCACAAAGTTAAATGAAGAGAAGTTAAGAGATCACTAGACTCAGCTCAAATCACCAACAGGTTGCCCAAAGATTCATCTGTCGATTTTCAGAAAATTCAAAACGTTCCTGATATTATCATCAATGTCACCAAGTGGTTCGCACGTGACACAACCAGTTGAAAAGAGAGCACTTGTCACCATATTATGACCCTAAGATCAAATTTTGGATGATTACAGATTTGATCCAACTAGTTTAATCAGTATCGAGTCTAGTGGTGACATATGACTTGTATTAACTGCAGAGTGATTGAGAAGGCTACTACTTTATCAGAAGACAAAAGCGAAGTCTGTGCAAGGTGAATAAATGTCAAAAGACTAGTATTATAATAGAATATTATCCACATTATCTTCTAAATGCAAACAATAAGGGTAGGGTCCCACCTTAAAGGATGTTGAAATTAACATTATTTATGATAGACTAGTATTCAGTGACCAGATACACTTTCAGGTTTCATGTTATGATCATGGATGACCAGGTACTTCTTGAGATTGAAAAGGTAAGGTGGTGCTGTTGCTCTTCTGGTGCTAATAATGCATCCCACTTTAGATTAAAAAAAATGTTGACAATGTTACTCAAGCAATGAAAAGAAGTGGAGCACAAAGATTCTCAGCTATAATTAGTCATGTTACTTGATTATAATAGATTTTTAACCTGATTAGTTCCCCTGTAGAGAGGATAAAGTAACAGATTCTTCGAAGAGTTGAGTTGTTTTGTAAGCTCCCAATGTTTTCGTCTCTGCACTTTAGGAAAAATGGATTTTATATGTCTCATCTCTTTCTTCCAAGGAAGAGGGCATCACTGGGAACAAAAGTTGCAGCAGAGGTCTGACAGCCATTTAAATTTCCAGGCATTGCAGTCAGACTGTAGAAAGCTTCATGCACGATTAGACCTAGCACTTGCCTAAAGGAGAATTGAAAGATGAGCGATTTCACTTTTGCATGTCAAGTAGAAATAGGCAGACTAGCACCTACTACCAGAGCTTCAAGCCCGAATCGGAATTCATGTTACTACGAGTGGTTAAGGCTTTACACAGGACAGGGCTCGGGCTAATTACCCAGTTTGTTCAAAGCTGTTAAGGAAGATTTATTAGAGTTGAAGATGGTGAGATACAAACGTAAAACAGCTCCCCGATAATCTGGCACTGATGTTGGAACATCTAAGACTCCCTTGCGATCATCCTTTACAATTTCTATGGAGTGAATTATTGTCTCAATTAGCAACTGACACGCGTTACTTGCCCAATTCCCCATCAAACAGCCTCAATGCAATCCTGTTCAAGTAGCTATTTCACTTGATTTGAGAGGAGAGCGTACCTCAGGGAAAAGACTACTTTTTCCATGAATTTAGACGGAATCTGCTTCCCTCCTGGCTTTTCATCACTGACAAATTTCCCTAACTCGTCTTGGGCCCTTACATGAGAGACATTGTGCAGGCCATGGTGTCATTAATCGTATTACAGAGACAACTATTACCGGATCTTGTCGAATTTTGTTTCATCCCATCACTTTCCAATCCTCGGGACAACTTCTCTGCATGAACATGAAGATTATGAAATTACTTTGGGAATCTTTGCGTTCTGCGGTTGTAGCTGGAATTCATTACACGGATATTAGATTTGGCTTTATCTGGATCTTCATTTTCAGCGTCACCTTCATAGGCTTGTTCATCTATCATGAGGGTAGACAAGAAACCATGCAAGCAACTAGTTTTCTCGGTAGGTTAAGGTCAGTAACTTCTATGCACCAACACTCTTCTTATTCTTAGAGCTAGTTTCGTACATGCCCACTAAAATGTGGCACCAGCCCCTTCCCTCAGGCCAATAACTTGCATCTCGGGCTCCCTGCCATCCAAAGCCTCTTCACTATTCTTGCTGTCACACATGCATTATTCTGATCGAAAACATCAATAATGCAGCCCTGTCAACTGACAATCACATGCCTATAACGAGTACTTTCCGACAAAAGGATCTACAGGACAGACAATATCTCATTTGTTTATACTCACTACTAATGAAACCCACCACTTAAATTATATTTGACATCATCATAAGGGTGTGATTTCCTCCCCCGTCGCCTCCAACTATTAGAGAACCTCGTGAAAAGACAATCATTCCTCTAGCACGCTAAATTCTTGCTTTCCAGTGCGTTGATAAGAATGACACAGAATATCACTCAGGCAGCCATTAACGAATATAAAAGCAAGCTCAGTGGACAGATTACTTGGATAAGGTCTTTTACCATACTCCATTCAACACAAACACAGTAGAGATTGACAAATCCAGTTCAAATAAAATTTAAAAAGAAAAAAAGATCAACAAACAATGCACTTTACAAACTAAAGTCCTGTACGAAACAGGAAACGATCCAGACTCTCGAAGCATAGAATTGCAGTTGCACTCCCAAATGCAGGTCTTTGCAGATTTATAATTTTAACGGACTAAACAGATATTATAATTTTCTTGAAACAGAAACATAAACGTACTAAGATAAAAACCGCAGGTCATCATGATCTTTCTACCCTTTCCAGCACCTTATCATATCCCTTGCACCCCCACCTGAAACCTGACTCCTGCTCCCCTTACTAATTTCCCAAATTCAACACTCAAAGGCTGCTGGATGGATAGCACAAATCATGCGAACAGCTGGCTAATTCCTGTTTTTGCATTTCTCCATGGCCCTTGGGGCTGCAATAAAAATAAACACTTGTATGCAATTAGCTTGAGAAAAGAAATTTTATACGACATAATTGGTAGGGTTTAACACTCAAATCCTTCACAACAAGCACGGTAAATTACAAGCACGCATAAAATTAGGCTCAGCCGGCACAAGCTAGGATCCACTTCAAAATCTTCGGTTCACAAAACCATTTTAGGGCATCAAGAATTCTTATTGTTAGATAAACAACTTGCAAAAAATGAATCGGGTGGGTTTGTATAGCACAATTTCAGAATATTTAATAAGTAAAATTCGTACCTGTAAAGCACAAAATCTGTTTCTGACATTTTACATATAAACCAGCATAGTTAACGTAACAAATGATCTTCAAAGACTGATAAAAGGTGCACAAGCAATCACAATTTTAAAAGTTATTAATAATATTGATTTCAGAAATATGGATAACATTGTGAACTGAGACCAACAGCTAGTATTTTTACTAGCTTTGTAATAAAATTCCTTGTGGTCAACAGTTCCATTTTTTAACAGGGCTCCAAGTCTTAATTTTCTAGCATTAATTTCAGCATAACATTTAATGCAGAAATTACAAGATCAAAATCGATGTTAATAAATGAGTCATGTCTGACCCCTTGCACTCACCCCACCAAAACAACAAGTACATACAGATACATGTTCATAGGAAGATCAGACAACCTAAGCCTTTTCATCTCATGTCCTCAATATATCTAGATTCTAGATACAAAACACAGACCAGACTGTATTGTTGAATGACATCCACAACAAAATATAAGGATCTATAAGATCATAAGACCAGCCCAGTATTACAACTTTTCCACCAATACGTGTTTTGTCCTCTTTTGTTTCATGTTGGGGCAACTTTCTACTAGGTGAGATTTGAAAAAACAAATTTTATCAGAGAAGTATTTTTTAAAGCACACTTGATTTGTGTTGGACAAGTTCTACTGTCACAAATCATGAACGGCTTACATAATTCTCAAGAGAAAACATTTCAAAGTTTCTTATACACTATTAGTCAGAACAGTAGTAAAATTGGCTTGAGATTACATAACAAACGCACCTAGGCCAATGGCATCAGAGCTCTTCATGATCCTCAGCCTCTTGCATGTTTCAATAAACATCCTGAACATGCAGGTAAACAGAATTAGAATGCAGGTTTATCAAGCAACTTACATTAAGAATATTTCTTGCTACTACATGATCATGAATTGAGGTTGTTAATATTGCTTGGCAGATGAACACTGAATGAAGTTATATTCAAATTTCATCCTTTAATATATGATCCAGTCAAATTTTTGCAGATATAAAGAGAAGTTCAAATGAAACCACAGTTTATGACCATGAATGTAGATCAATGAAGATCGGTTCATGTAAATTCGCAATCTTTACTCACTCAAGTTCCCAGTGGTTCCCTGATTTAACTTCAAAATTGAAGTACAGCAGGGACATGGCAAAGGTATAAACAGTTTTGACCAATGTCAATATCACAACTAGGCAAAAAAATTGATTTAACCCCCATGCAAGTGTCATCATGGTGGGGGCGGGGTAGTTTGGGTGGCTATACAGAATAGAGTTTTTGTTTCCTTGCACTAAATCCCAACTACTTCCTAGAGCTATTAAATATGAAAGATCAGTTCATTCTTGTTCATATAAAAATAATATGGTTAGCAATGGCTAAAGATTTCAGATATTATTGAAGTCAGCAACAAGAACCAATTTCAATTGAGGCAAACAAGCAAAACCGGTCAGCACTCACTCCCAGGGAACATCACCAACAAGCATCCAGTCTCCGTCTTTATCCTCATAAGTGAGAACATATTCTGAGCCATGCAGCAGATCCTTCAGCTTGCTCTCGCTCAGCATCTCCCTTCCTGGAGCTCCATGGGATCCATATTGGCCTGACATCATAACAGAGTAGCAATAACTCAATCCAAAACAAACATAACACGTGTCCACTGCAAAATACTAGCTCAACACTTAATATAATAAAAATGTCCAACCACCACATTCTACATATCAAATCAAAAATTTTATTTTGCTCACCTATGGTGAAACAGCTGAGCATCTTCTCGAGGGCAGAAGACAATTCCTGATATGCAGAGTAGTTTCTCAAATCCACTTTTCTAAGATAAGGAGCACCATCCATGCTGACTTTGATAAATAAAGCACCTGGCCCTGCTTTACCATCAACTTCTTCTGTGTTCTTTGAGGTGGTGGCAAGGGAATTCTTCCTGAATGATTTGATGGGTGGCCAGCCCACAACTTGTGCCCTGCCAAAAGAAGGGATAGCAGAGATTATTCTCAATGTCTTGCAGTTAATCTTAAGACTTGACAGAAAAACACTTAATACTTTGGAGCAGGTGCACTGCTGTTGTTTGCGGAGCTGTTATGAAGTGGTCTGGTCTCATTTGCCGCATGAGGTCTCTCTTGTCCTGCCTTTGGGGCTGCTACCTCTTTCACTTTAGCTTGTTGAACTCCAAGGTTCTCCAACATGCCAGGTTTCATTCCCATGTTCGGTGAGGGCCTGGGTGAGAGCATTGCATTTACCTCCGAATTTGACAGAAACTTGCTCTGCAACACAGATGAACACTTTCCAAGTTAGAATCATGAGTAAATATCATTCTACTCCCTTCAGTAAATAGAAAGGCAGCTTTTTTCACCTCTGAAAACTCGTCCATGGCATCAGAGAACACTCTCTTGTTACCCGAAACAACATTTTTCTGTGTTGAGGAGTAATGACCATCATTTGAGGGATGCAAAGGGAAGAAGGGTTTCTCATCAAGTAATGCCGAGCTCAACAGGGAAAGCTCGTGATGCCTTTCTGGAGACTGAGACCCAGGAAGCCCAAGCCGCAATTCAGTAGCCTTCAGATTTAAACTAGTCTTTCTTTCATCGGATGCTGCAGAGACTGCCGAGCTATCCACGGAAGAACAATCAGACAGACCCATATAGTTACGCTCTTTTAATTCCAAACCATTCAGGCATGCACTTTCTGCAGAGACCGGAGAAGCCAGTAGAGTGACATTACTTTGACCCTCCTCCTCCACAACACCAAGTAGTGGTGGAGACATCAGAATTAAGAATAAAAACACTCGGAATTCTTTTTGTTACCTGCTCAGTTTCACAGCACAAAAACTTCATTAACAAACACCAATGTTTGGATATTCATCAAACAAAATCATATCGGCAAAAACAAAACCTCAAATCTCTTTAAATAGAGAACAAGTAAATAGCAAAAAATTCATCAACCGCTGGCTGCCTGCCCTCAGGAAGCAAACAATATAACAAACACATGGTGGTTGATTAATACTGAAATTTCCCTAATTCAATCAAGCATCCGTTGGATGATAAATTATTCTCGGTCAAAGGGCCACACTTAAAGCAATAAGCACAAGTAAAATCACACAATTTGCAAAGATAAAATAAAACCAGGCGTGATGCTTACAGTCGAAGCAATTTTAGCTACTTTCTAAAACACATCAAGATCTAAACACAAATTTTTTAAAAAACAAAAATAAAACTTGCGAAAGTAAGTATCCAATAACACTAAAAATCTTAATAAATGTAAAAATATATATATATTAAAAACTAAACTTGAATTAATTAATTAGCAGCAGAAGTAAAAACATCTTCCTGGGTTAAAACGGGCTAAAATAAAATAAAAGTAAAACACCTTCCTGAGTCAAAACGAGATAAGATAAAATAAAATAAAAATAAACTTACAGCATGTTATAAACGGGAAAAAAAACAGAGGCTGCATAACCATTTACAACTGCAGAGATCTAATCTAACGTTAATGAATAAATCCATTTTCCGACTGAAGAATTTACTAGAGGAAAAGGATGAGGAATAAAACACATTTTGAACTTGAAATAACTGCAGTCAAGTAAAAGTAGTGCATGCTTAATAAAACACGCCTCGAATAACTCGCTGGTTTTTTTTTTTTGAAGAGAGAACAAAAGGGATAGATAAATCTTGTTTGGATGCCGAGAAAGTATGAAAAAAAATAGAAACAAAAATTTTAAGCTGCCGCGAGACAGTCTCCATGCAACTATTGAGCTGAAAAACCTACTCTTGAAATGGGTTATCCCAGTACGGAAACTAAAAACAGCAAAAAGATTGCAGCATTTGTTTCAGTAACAAACAAACAGTGTCCAGCAAAAGCCAGAACGCAGAAAGATGAAAGCGCAAAAATAAGAGATAAAAAGAAAAAACGTGTGCAAATTAAAAAAAAAAAATCAGAAACAGATCAAGAAAGGGCACCGAGTAACTTGTTTACCTGTGACTTGGATTTGTGGATTTGTAGCAGGAGAGGAGAAGTGAAGACTTCAATTGTGAGGGTTTTGTTTCTGTTTTAGAAGCAGAGAGAGAGTTTGGAAAGAGAAGCAGAGAAGAAGAGAGAGAGAGAGAGAGTTAAGGATCCTCCATCTTGGCACAAAGTAACAAAAGCTTATTTGCTGTCTGGTGTGAAACTCTATGCATTAAAATAAGAACCTTTTTGTTTCTTTATTTTTATTTTTATTAAAAGCAAAAACCTTTTTTTAGAAAGCAAAAAAAAACACCCTTCCTTTTGTTACTCTTTTTATATTTTTTTCGCCTTTCTTTCTTGCTTTTTTTTAATTGGATGATAACAATGTCTGTATATTATGTATTTATTTGTTGATCTGTTCATAAATGTAATAATCGGCCGAATAATAATGAATGAGAGAGAATCGTGTATTTTAATCTTAGTGGCTGGTGATTGGAGATGGTTGAATGGAAGCCGTTGATCCGCTCGAGGGTAGATTTGGTAGTTTACTGTGAGTGGATGGAAGCCCTTCTGGTGCCCCCTGCGAAGCAAGATTTTTTTTTTGTAAAAACTCTTAAAAAAACTGCTTTAAGATTTATTTTTTTGTATTATTTTAATATGTTAGAATTAAAAATAAATTTTAAAAAAATATATTTTAATATATTTAAAAAAAAATCAAAAACAAACTGTCGTGCTTGCAGATAGCCCTGGAGTGATGGATTGAGCGATTGTTTCTCCCCGTTACCACTGTATTTTGACGCAGCGATTGAGATTTAAGAAGGAGATATTTAACAAATAAGGTGAAAGGGTGTGATAAAATAGTTTTTTTTTTTTTTACAATCGATACGCAGCGGGCAGTTTTATTTTTACAATGAAAAAATGCCAGAAAGTAGAAAAGTTGATGAGAGATGGCTGAAATGTTCTTAAAATTTTTAATTAATAACATGTTGAATGAAATATTTTAAACAATTATTAAGATACCTGGATAGGTAATTGATACAGGTCAGTAGTGGTTGATGTATTAAACCGGCAATATAGTATATAAGATGGTGATATAACTATAGAATTCGTGCAGAAAAAACATAAAGTCAAATTACAATGAACCAGCATCAAAGCTTGAGATAGAATAAAAACATAGAATTAAAAAAGTAATTCTAGAAAACTTGTATCAATGGCGATGCAGGCTGGGGTAAATATTTCAAAAGCATGAAGAGAATGTTAAGGAGATACTAGGATAATATTCCAACACAAAAGATAAGTTCAATTATTTTAATAGTGTGTGTGTATATATATATAGTAACGCTGTTTTAACAGCATAAAAAACAAAAAAAAAAACAAGGTAAATCTTTTAAATTCAAGTTAATATTTTAAAATCATACCTTATAATATATTACACTTATACTTGATTAAAATGCTATTTTTTAATTAATTCAATACTAAAAAATAAATAATACGATAACTTGTGAAATATCATATCAGAATTTAATAAAAAAATATTAATTTTCAATCAATTTAATATAAAAAATAAAAAAATCAATCTAAAAAAAATCAAACACGAATTAAAAAAAAATAAAAAACAGTGAAATTATAAAAGAAATCAATTTTATAATCATCTAAAAAATAATAAAAGAAAATGAAGACCAAACATAAAAGATAAAAGAAATAAAAGAAAAAAATCACAATAATTTTCAAACTGAAATAATGTTTTCTGATTTAAAAATTATAGTGAGGGAAGAGGTACTAAAACTAGATAAAAAAGAAATTAAAAAGTCTGTGTGATTTTTGCAAGGGACACAGTTCAGTTCAAGTAGGGGTTATATAACAGATGGGAAAAAAAAAATCACGAAGAACATTATATTGAACCAGCATACACATGTCATCCATAACGAAAAGGACATCAAAACAAATTAAATAATACTGTTGATTCACTCACAAACTGACCATGACCGGCGGTAATTTGTTTTTGTATATGTATATTTTACATGTACAGAAACTAAAATGCACATGGAACTAATCAATAATTAAAATAAAAATCATCGTTAAATTACCACAGAGCCTATGAAATCAAGGTTAAAATTTTGGACGGGGAGATCAATGGAGTCACCACACTCTTTATTTGGAAATGGAATTCTTGCAAAACTTCTAGACCAAATATTATAATTTTTAACTTTTCAAGGTTAACGTCGTTGAGAAAATAAAAAAGTTGGTGTTGCCACGAAAAAGATGAAGGATGACAAGTTAATCTCATGAAAACATGATAATTTATTTAATTTTTTAATAAAAATTAAAATAATTTTTTAAAAATTAACAACAATACAGGATATATCTACAATGCTTTTCTTGCGTGGTTTGAAGTTATTTATTCACGTGTAATTATAGAAAGTGTGATTTTTTAAAAATATTTATACCAAGGATTTGTTTGATAATACTGGTATTGATGTTTTAAAATGCTTTTAAAAAAGTGTTTTTACTTTTAAAAAACATTATATCAGTGTTTTTTATTATCTAGCTCATTAAGTTCATAGTCTATATCATGAATTTGACAAATTAAACCATAAATCTAAAGTTATTTTTTAAAAATTTACTTATCAATTAATATTGTTTTTTTATTTGCTTATTTAATTTTTTTATAGAGATATTTTTATAAATTGTTTGTATTTATTTTTTAAAGAGGTTTTTTTAATTCATCTATAATTTTTCAATCTCTCATACAAATAAAATTTGCTTCTAGAATAAAAATACTTATTTTTCATATAATATTTTTATTTTTATGCAGTCCTGCATATTATTTTTATTTTATTTCATTATACTTCGTCAATTTGACATGTTTACCTATTTTAATTACTATTCAATTGAATAAAAAATATTTTTAACAAATAAAATCTAGCTAACATAACCAGTTAAATAACCATGTTGTGAGATTAGATACACTGATGTTTATTTTTTATTTTTCTAGGTATATTTTTAGTTGTTATTAATAGTTTTATTTATTTATTTATTAGTATATATAATTCTTGACACACATATATATGTATATATATTTCAATTCCACAAACTTAAAAAAAAAATAACTTGAAAAAAATTACATATATTTTTTAATAAAAAATAAAAATATCTCAACAGAGTACGTGTAATGTAAACTACACCATAATCTTCTTCTTTTTTTAAAAAATAAAATTTGTTGTGTTTATAGGTTTTAATCACGAGGTATTTTTATTTTTATTTTTATCATGTCATTTCTATCAAAATCATGCTCATTTGAGATTTACTATTTTTGCTGGAATTCACTGTTTTTATTTTTTTATTAAAAAATTTACTGCTTGTTAGTTGTTTCAGTATCATATCGTGTACAAATAATAAAGCACGCGCATATAACGCCACTAAAATCTTCCATATTAACAGTAAACAGTGTAATTAAATCTGGCTTGCCTCGGGCTGTTACACCTGGAAACTCTTAATACTAAAATAATATTTATTTTTGATAAACTCATGTTAACAATGATCAACTCATGCCTGGCAACGACCTTAGTCATGTGCTTGACGAAGATTTAAAACTTTAATTTTTAATTTAATTATTTAATAATAAAAACATCCACAACAAAGATAACAAATAAAAAAACAGGGTAATGATTTTTTTTAAATGCTAAAATTATTGTTTTACTAATTTAATTCATAAGATTCTGTCTTGCTGTCTATTTAATATTGTGGAAAAGGGTGATGTTTAAAAGTATTTTTTAAAAAAATATATTAAAATAATTTGTTCTCTATATAAGCATATCAAATGACAAACATATCAAAATCATTGAAAAACTTTTAAAAAATCAATTCAATGTATTTTCAAGCCAACTGCATTTTTAAAATACACCTAATTTCTGTTTGATAATATGTTTTCTTGAGTACATTTTAAAAATGTGTTTCCCTTGAAAAAGCATGGAATTAATGGTTTTTAGTGATTTTAATAATTTTAATATATCAATACAAATAAAAATAATAATAAAACACTTTAATTTACTTCCAACTAAAATATAATTTTAAAAATTATTATATATTATAATGTTTGTTTTTACATTTTAAAATTATTTTAAATTATTTTAATGTTTCTGACAACATCACCATCCTCTCATAATTGCTTATTATTTATTTATTTATTTGTTTTTGGGTATAATTGCAAACTCCCGGTAATTATTTGCAAGACATTGAAAGGTTGGTTGTTCACAAATTTGATTTGCGGTGAAAAATCATAAAGACCAGGGGGGTATTGCCAATCATGTCACCTGCAGCAGGTATCAAATTTGATGCCTCCCAAGATCGTCCTTCCCGGTGGCAAATTTGTCTTTTGACAGTAATCTTATCTATCACAGCTAGCCAGGTCGTGTCCAAATCACAGCCCCTCAGTGTCGTTTTCCCAGCTTTTTGGTTCAAAGATAATCCGATAAGACTCACAAGTGTCTTAAACTTTTTGGGCAATTGATTCCCCTATTCTCAAGTGAAATGTGGATCCCCGCACAAAGACCACCTTACCCCCAATCATATCGTGGTTTGACTTTGTCCAGGTGCAATCGGCAAATGCTCTACATAATCACGATGCTTTCCAATTTCCAAACACTAACAGCCAGCTAGCCTTCTTCACTTTCTCCAAAATACACAGTTCCATGATTATTTTTAAAAATACTATTTTAATATATCTTTTGGAATATATATTTTAAAAAATCACCACACTTTCAAACATCTCATAATAATTATAAAAAATAAAAAAACCACTAGTTTCAGCATTATTTGTTTATATATATGTGTGTATTGTGACAGGCTAGTTTATGTTTTGCCTTCACCTTGTCTTTAAAAATATCTGAGTGATTCACATGTACTTTTTCTAAAATTTTCTTTTTTTTCAAAATTATAACAGTAAGAATTACTATAACACCAAACAGATAAACTCATCTTAACAGCACAGAATTTTACATACAAATTGATATATAAATTCACAAATAACCTCTCCATTTCATCTACACAGGTGATAACAATTGGATCCAGCCAGCATGATATATAACATCATTATAAATAGATCCACCATTTACACTATAATAATTTTTATAACTAGCTAGCATTGTTACATTGATGTCCCTGTGAAGGTATAATGAAAGGGACAGCACCATGATTTTTATACTGATCAGGATTTGGATGGAGTACTCGATTTCAATAATTTGATAACGTACCTTAAAAAGGGATTTTCTTGTGAATATAACATAGACGATATAGATTTGATTATGAAAATATTGAATTAATTTACATGCAACCCGCGAGCGCTTGAGAGGAGGTAGCTGGGAAAATGAGGGAGCGTGGAGGGGTAAAGACGGGAATGAAAAGGGGCGGGAATAGGGTGTATGCTACGTAGAAAGAGGACGCATTTAGTGGAGGAGTGAGGCTACGAGGGGACAGGGAAAAACAGGGTGAAGCGAAATGATGTGTTGGGGGACAAGAAAGCGGCTTTTAATTTTGGATTGCCGGCTACTGAAGGCGACATATAACCTCCTCCACCATTCTCTCTCCACCAGTCTGACCTGGCTTCGCGTGGTTTTCACGTTCCAATTACTGATTCAATTTCTGCCCCTCGTGTTCTGTGTTCACCATTGTTTATTAAAGTACCGCAGTTCAATCCCTAAAATTAAAGTATTTTAATGACAACTTCTTGGAAAGACAAACATAAAAAAAAAAACACCCCCCCTTTTATCTTCTTCCTTTTTTTTCCAAGACATCCCTGGACTTTTTATATATATATATATATATATATATATTGAGATTAAATTGCTTCCATTTAAAATCATCATAAAAAATAAAGCAACTGTACGAACGGTTGCTTTAAAGTCATCTCTGGTTTAAATTATTGTTGTTTAGGAAAAATCGTACTATCAAGCCAAACGCTAAAGGGTTCGGCATTATAATAATGGTTAAACTTTATTTTTACATTGAATTGGGCTAAAAATATTGAAATAAAAATTTAAAACAAAAACAATATTTTTTTAAAAAATAAATTTATTTTAAATTATTTTTATTTTTATTTTTTATAAAATTATAATATATTGATATAAAAAAATATTTTAATATATTTTCATATGAAAAAAAATAATCTATACAGCAAGTATTAATTGTCGGGTGTATGTAAGACCGGTTCTGGTGTGGTGGCGATCGCGGATAAGAGCAGTGCAAAATAGACAAACCACTATACCACAAGGCGTCGAGGTCAATCAACAGTTGACAAAACAAACATGATTCGTAATGTGAAAGTTTATCAGTTGACATCTTACGGAACCCCTCTTCTTATCTACAACTACTACAATACCACGATTTTATGTATGTAGTGGGCCCAACACTATCTTTTTATTTTATAGGAACTCGTTTTTATTGAATACAAAGTGATAGGTTACTAAAACAGAGTTTCTTCAAGGTCTAAACGAGAATAAACAAAACACGGCCTGCCGTTACTCTTGGTTCTGTCCGTAAACATCGTACGTGGCATTATTCAACCTCCATGTTTTTTTTTTAACTGTAATTTTATTTTTTTAATTAATATTTTAAAATACTGATATTAAAAATAATTTTTTAAAATAAAAAATATTATTTTTGATATATTTTAAAATTAAAAATATTTTAAAAAATAATTATAATAATTCTCTAAAACATGTACACTTCACTTGATAATTGCATTATTTTATATATACTAATATTATTTTAATGTTTTTCAGGTCATGAAGAGTGTTTTTTTTATTAATTAACCATTAATTTCTTGAGAAAGAGTTTTGACTTCGTTGCAAAAAAAATTAAAAAGATCTTTTTATTTTTATTTTTAAAACGTATAAAAAATATTGGTTTCGTCTATATAATTTTAATTTCTTTGTATATTTATCTGTATTATCTGAGGATTTCATGTTTAAATTTTAAAATTTATTTTGTTTATGTTTTGATTCCAAGAATGAAAGAGAAAGTTGATACAAAAATAAAAGAATCGAGAAAACAATTATTTATTTTTATATTGTTATTTAATTATTTTTTAAAGTAAAATTTATTTTGAATAAAATAATTAAAATGACATCCAATTTTATCATATTTTTCAGATAAGATTATATTTTTTATAATGTCATTAAAAATTAATTTTTGAAATATAAAAAATGCTCATAAACATTAATTAAAAATAAATTATCTATCTTTATTGTTATTTTATTGTAATCTTTTACGTGTTTTTTCATAATAATTATTTTTTTCTTTTATCATGTACAAATTCTAGGATCGTGATTTTTTTTCTATTGAATCTTGTTTCTTGTTTTAATCACTGTGAGTTTTTGTATTAAAAAACATTAATTATCATTAGATAACATTCTTTTCTTAAAATAAAAGGAAATAGATAAACAAGAAAATAAAATTTTGATTAAAGAGGTTCATTTTCCATCACTAATCCAAATAATTGAAAATTTTATGAATATTTATTTTAAATAGCATTTGGTTTTTTATTTTTTTAAATGCTATAAGTAAAAAGTAGATTTTAATTTTTTTAATTATAAAAAAAAATTCATATACTAAAATATATTTTTTCTTGGCTTCCAGCTCTAAAGGAATTAGGGCCTTTTATGGTGTTTTTACTATTTACATGAGTAATAAAAGATCTTAATATATCTTTTAAAATCATTTAATGACAAATCCAAGGCGCAACCTAGTTTGTTAAGGCGTGAGAGAAACATGATGTCACAGGTTTGAGAGTTAGGGAGGAGCCCTCTTATTTTCAAGATCGTGACCTGTCATTTTTTTAAGAAAATAAGTGGTGCACGAAAAATAAAACAGGGCCAAGAGCGCGGGGCCTGCCCTTTGCCAACCTTTTCCTTGATGATTTTTTTTTTAAAAAAAAACACTTCAGAGATTTATTTTAAAATGTTTTTATAAATTTTTATTTTAAATTTTAATTATTATGTATTTGATATAAAAATAAAAATAAAAATTGAATTTTTTATTGAAATTTAGTTTTTAATAAAATATTTAAATAAATTTAAAATATGTTTTCATTAATAATCACGCAAAATATAAACATGTTATTTAAAAAAACCTGTTTTAATGATTTTTTAATGAGATATGAAAAAAATAAATAAAAGATACAGCAGTATTTGATAAAAAAATATTTTTATAAAAGAAATTCAAAAAACCTTAAATTCCTATTAAAAAACAAAGCTAAAAAAATTTCCAAGACCACGAATTTTTTTCAGCGGAAGTGGTAACATAGACACAAACAATTAGTTCAGAACCAAAATTATTACATTTCTTGTAAATATTTATTTTTATTACAACAGAACTAAATAAAAATCGATTTAAAAAACTGATCGCTACATCACGTGAACCAAAAAAAAAACTAGTCTCGTCTGAATTGAGCTGAATCAAGATCTAGAAGAGGTAATAATTATGTCTGAATGCGAATGGAAAATAGCAGAACACGCGCGTTGATTTTCATTATGAAAGGAGAAGAAGTTCACCCGCAGTGCTGGTGCGTGTGTATATATATATATATATTGAAGGAGGGAGATTTTAAGAAACCCATCATTAACTGCAGCCACCTTTGCACGCTTTGCCCTTAAACTATGTATACATGCATTATTCAAAGAGCAGCACTTTGTTCATGTTTGATTTGGCATCATCATCATCATCATCTTCTTCTTCTACCGTATTTCACTCTCCTCTGCCCACGTCACTCAGACGCCATTATAATATGCAAGCATGTATATGGGCCACCCATTGAAACCTTCTGGGCCTCCATTTCCATTATAAGGAACCATTCACTCATTCGTCCAGATTTGATCTGAGATCATAATTAAAAAGGGCTTAAGAATGTGCTGTAAACTATAAAGAGCTTGAGCTGAACAAACAACGGCTTTAGAAAAAAAGGAGAAAAGAAGAAGAAGCAACGTTTCACGAGCAGTGAATAGTGATGCAAGCCTTCACCTTTATATTTTATTGCTCGACTTTACCTTATCAAAAGGCCTTCGATAATGTTGTTTTAGAGCTAAATATTCAAGCATACACATGATAGACATTGATAATGATTCGCTGCTCGGATTTCATTTCATGAAGAGTAAGTACACGAATAGAGATTGAATCGATGACCCGAAAATCACTAGAAATTACAACGTTGCCATTGCTAGCGCTACTCTACAAATCATGTTAAAATGTCCTCCATGAAAACAGATTGTGCGGGATGCTGTCACTGCTTCGGGCTCCATTACGTAAGTCCTATTGGATTTTAAGGTAAGAACCCCATCTGTAGCATCAAGTACTGGTCAAGTGAACTTGCATTTCAGCAGGTTACAATTTTCAAGTCAAAAGTGGGCCATGGTGATCTTTAAAACTTGAGAGAGACCACCACGATGTTGGGCCTTTTTTCAAGTCCTGCGGGCCTCAATTTTCAAGACCATACATGTAGTCAATGGTCAAATACTGGAACTTCACGTGCGGTCTCGCCATGATTGCCGAGGAGGGCAAGATTGCTATCACATTAAATGCTTCTTTCTTGATAAATTCTTCTTTAATTTAGCTTAGTTTTTTCAATGAAAACCTGACACTCTAACAACAAAGCATGTGATGGACAGACCAGAATAATGTAGAGTCGAATGTGACATGCCTGGCTAGAAACGATAAAGCGAGCAAGTGAGGAGTTATGTAGAGGTCTCTATCATCCGAGCATGCACACGAGTGAATTATGACATGCTGAAAACTAAGTTGTAAATTATTAGTATTGTTGTGTAGTTCTACCGCAACTTTGACGGACTTTATAGCAGGAGATGTTTTCTTTTTGCGAGTTTCAACGCATGGTGGTTGCAATTTGAACATTGAAATTGAATATTGTGAAAGGCAGTTCATTATCCATCACGAACTTTCTCTCTTTTGCTCGAACTTCCCGCACACATACAGCAAGACTTCGTGGTCGAACCAGCTTTGGATGCTTGTTTCTGTACGGATGAGATAGATGCCAAAATTCCCAGTCAATCCCTTTGATGCCACTGTCAAACCCTAATATGACACTGTCGCATTTTGCACAACACGCTTGGGTAAGGATGGTCTGTCCACCGAACGATGAAGGGTTCGGTCTTGGTGAAACAAAGCCGCTCCAAGATAAAAAACAGGAAAAGAAAACATGATGTGGATATGTCCTGAACTGAAACATATTTTCAAGACTTGTTAATAGTCCATTTCCTGCCCAAAACCCGAAGTTACACAGTTACAGGGCAAGCCAGGTGCAGATGCTAGACTCTGTTTCGTTTATAGTTCGAGCTGAATTGGCGTCCTTTGGGCAGGAAATGGACTCCGAGCTCTAGCTCAACCCCGCTCCGATCTGAGTTTGGGCGTGTTCAGTTTATAATTAGAACGTAACTGGCCTCGGCGAGTGTATTCTCGTTGAGGGGTTGAATTGTTTTTCTTACACAAAAAAAAGTGTTTAGCTACCGTAAACTTGTTAAAAGAGAAGAAGAAAAATGCATGCTTGAATTCCACCCGATTAGATTTAATAAACTGATTTTATTTTAATTGGATAAAAAATATAATAATAGATGGATCAAATTTAAAAATAATAATTAGAATAACCTAATAAAAAAATATTTTTTAAAATAAACGTTGTATCTTAATTTATAACTTATTAAACATGGAAAAAATCTTGAAGTTTAATTGTTAATTAATTAAATATTAAAGGACAACATTGAAAAAAAAATTTAAATTATAGAAAAATATTTAAAAAATAGCAATTAAAAAATAAAATAAATTTTATATTTAAATGAAAAGTACAATTGAAAAAAATTAATCTAGTAAAAGAATTAAAAAATACAAAATAATAAGGATCAGCATTCAACAAAATGTTTAGAAATTAAAAAAATAATGATTAAAATTGAAATACCGACAACAAATACAACTACAGTGTAATTCTCGGGGGAACAGAGAGACATTGCGGAGGGAAAAAAAAAAAAACTTTCAGCGGCAAACCGAGCAATTACTACAGGCACGCTCTGCATCAACAAGTAAAGTGCGTCGTAAAGATATTTTTAATAACACAATGAGTAGTTATTTTAGTTATTTCATTACATTTATTATTTTATAAGCTTGTTGAAATGACAAATTGTCCATTATCTAACATGACTATTATGTGAAAACCACTGTGAGAACATAAAAATATTCTTTGACTTTAGTTTGACTTTTTTATTCCAATAGTGCTTTAACCATTTCATTATGCAATTGAAATTAAAAAAAAGACTTGTTGGCCTTTCAATTAATTTGATAATGACTAACGAATCTTATAAATATATTAAAATACCCTTTATTGACAGTGTTAAGTTTTTTTAACGAAGGGGTAAAACCGTTGAATCATTGTTCCACTGAACATTCATTTTACTTGTAAGTTGCAGTAAAAATAACCCTTTTCCTACATTAATATTTCAATCATAAAATCCGATGTACTTTGCATTTCAATTTCTAGTTGTCGAGGGAAGAGAAAGAAAGTCATTAAAAAAAATGATAGAAAAAACTCCTGAGTGATTAAATTTTAACTATATTAATATCATGATTCTAGTGTCTATAAATTCATTTATTCATTTGTAATGCAATTATTCAATAAAGACAATCTCTACCTCTACCGACGTCAAACAAACAGATTGGTATTTCAAATATTTGCTTGATTTGATTTTAAGTTTCTGTGAAAAAATAACGGTGTTTTGTTATTTGAAATGAGGTTTTGAAGGTTCATAAAATATTTATTTTCACGTGTTTGATTGGAAAAAGGTTAAAATTATAATTTTTGGGGGTAAAAAAACTGAGATTTTAATTTTTCATCCATCTCCAGTGATAAAAAAGCGTTGCATTAGTAGACGGGTTATCGGCCGGCCTAAACAGACCATGCATCGTCGACTATCTTCAAAGTAAGGTTTTTTAGGCCTCGGCTCTGGAATTGGCTTGCACCTGGGCTATCTTTTTTTTTTTTAAGATTAATATGGGTGTTTGGGCCAGCTTACGCGCACCACGACTAATTTCACGGGCCCTGAAGTTAACGACCATATAAGCCTCCAGTGGCCATCATATGAGCAACCAAGGACTCGAACCTGAGACCACAGAGGGAGCAAACCCCCTGATCCCAAATCCTTACTACTTGGCCACCACCTAGATGGTTGTACCTGGACCATCTTAACAGCACCCATACCCATGGACAATAATTACTGCAATTTGTAAAAATTATTTTATCATGCCATGTTTCTAAAGAAAAGTTTAGTTCTCTGCAGTGATATTTTCCTTATATATGTGTGAAACTAAAAATCCATAGTTTTTTTTTAATTACATGAATATTTAATGAAAATAAACACACTATTAATAACTCTTTGTATTAGTCTTTCAATTTGTTTTTCATTCAATCATTTCAAGATAAAACCACACTTCTGATAAAAAAAAATATCTCCACTAAAACTTAATTAAAATAAAAGAATAACAAAGAGAGGTTCTGGTTAATTTTTAATTTTTATTTTGTCATGAATTTAAAAACATGCCTGCGGCATCACTCACTTGAACTCTAAAAATATTGTAATAAATAGAAAGACATCCCAGTAAAGGACACGTTGTCGACTCGGTGAGCAACATGTCATCCTTTCTATTTACGAAAGAAGGACGCATCTTTCACGCTTTCCTTTTTAAAAAAAATATAAGGAACTCAGGCGTCCAATCCTAACTTTCTAGGCCCAATCACCTGGATTTCCTCTTACATCAGGCTGGCTGGCCCAGCCAACTCGACATTCCACCTTGCTTTTTTTTTTCAGATTTTTATTTTTCATTAATATCCTCTCTCCCTCTCTTTTTATCCTTTTTGTGTTGGAGACAGTTACTTTCATGGATGCTGCAGAGCAGATCCCAAAAGACTGGCTAAAGAACTGCCTCCTGGTACTGGATTCAATGAGACCCACAGCCATGCACTTCGAGAAGGGAACTGCGGCTCATGTGTTCGTAGTTCTGGCGATGCTTTGCCTATTTTCCCATGTAACCTGGAATGTACTCCGAGTTTAAATTTCTGTGTGAATGAAGTATTCTTCGTTGACTCAATTAAAGCTCGCAGAGTTTGAGGAAACAGCTTAAGAGGCGCTAGAATTGTAAGAAAGGCAGCGATCTATAGATTGTTTTTTTCTTTCACGATGTAAACTCGACCATGAAACAAGCCTGCAGAGAATTTGAAGTTTTAGGAGGTGATTGTTTTGTTGATCATGCTAATTTTTTAATTTGATTTTTTTTATTTTATACTTTGATATTAAATTAAGTTTTTTTTTATTAAATCCAAGACAGCAATTTGACAATTTTGAAAATTACTTCAGGTTTGGGAGAGAGATTCGCTCTGTTCATTTTTTTTTAATGAAAATGTTTTAAATTTTTATCTTTTAATATTTTTAATATCTGATATATTTAAAAATTAAAATTTATTATTTTTTATATGATTTTTTACTAGTTATGAATATAACCTGGTTATGTTGAATATTTTTATTTATTATTTTTTTATTAAATTTAAATTTTTTGAAAATAAAATCTTGGTTTAAATTAAATTAAATCAAGTTAGTTACTTAAATATTAACATGCAATTCTACTTCATGATATTTTTTTTGTTTAAATATAATTTTGCTAGGTTGTTGTTTTAATTAAATGTTTTTTTTATTTTCAATTGATTATAATTGAATTCTCTATTTTATTTTGATTTGGACTTTATAAGATTACTACAATCTTATAATATAGATTATGAATTAATCATGATTGATCCGAATTAAATTAATATTTTATTATTTTAATTTTTTAAAATGTCATATAGTATATCATCATCCAAATATTTTAAAAACGTTTCAATTAAGTGTGCATAGAATTTTTTACTCAACATCTTTAAAATTTATTTTAAAATTAAAAAAACATGTTCTAACTTTTAGCATAATATATGCCAAGAATCTAGTAAAGATATTAAAAAAATATTATTTTCTTATATAAATGATAATTTTATAATTTTTTTATATTTTACAGTGTGACAAATATGTAATTTTTTGATTTTTCATCTTTTTTTTCTCTATACTTGGCATACTTATCATTTTATACTCGGTATATTTATCACATATATATATATATTATTGTTTTGTAATTGTGTTTTTTTAGCTTTTCTTAATTTTTTTAGTATTTTTTCTAGCAAAACATTATTATTTTTTATTCATATGTGGAATATTTACTGTCTATAGTAGAATATTTACTGTTGTTATATAGACATATTTGCATCATTATTTTTGTTCCTTTCATAATTTTTTCTTTTTTATTCTTTATATATTGTTTTTTATAAAATTATCACATAAATAATGGTGTTTCATTATAATATTTCTAACATTTGTCTTCTTTTTCTATTACATTAATAATTAACTTAAGATATGCATTTTTATTAATACATATAATTTTTATTTTATTTTATTATATATATATATAAACTTTTTAATTTATAGTTATATTTTTTGAGTCGAACAAATGTATCCAACTCATATCAAGACAAGTCCAATAAGGGTATCAACACCTTTTATTTTTATATTTATTGGTTGACAAATGATTGTTGATTAATTAATTAAATACATGCTGTCCTTTAGACATTCCATTATCTAGAGCGCACGATGGAAGGGATTAGGTACGCGTGGGCCTTCTATCTCCTCTGGATTCCTATTGCTCGTAAAAGCCAGGCCCGTACACAAGTTTAAGAAACCAGAGTGCAAACTGGAGGATCTGTCAGCGCACAGAATGTGGAGGAAAGCATGGACTTTGCTCGAAATATGAATGGTGCTGCTTTTAGCTCGTAAAATAAAGGTGCCAAGATTCAATTTTACTCTTCCTCAAAAAACTAAGAGCTTTACCATCTACCAAAAGCATCACTGAAAAGAGAACTTGAAGCTTAAAAAAAGTCCAGAAATTTTGATCATTCTTTATCGTTGATTCAACTAGCAATTTGCTAATCATAATTGAAAATGATCTTAGTATAATTACCGGCCAACACCTAATTTATGCTAATTCGTCATTGGGCAACCTGCACGTCTCATCTTTTTTGAGTTCTCTTGTTCAAGTTCAGAATCTCTGTAACCTTTGTAGGTATTGATTTGCCAATTTACTCTTTACCATCCAAAAGTAAAAACCATCTCGAAAATATGTCGGCACTTGTTAGTGCCTTTTTAAGTAAAAGGAATAGCCAAAAAATAAGAAATTTGAACTAATTAATTGATACATCCTAGTCTGTCTATTATACACACACAAAATGATCGCGCAGTACTGTGAAGTCATTAATCAGTATAAAGGTACTGGATAAGAAGGTGGCTTCTGAATTTGAACTGTTATCCTCTCAGTTCGCGGAGGCTCACATGGACATGCCACTGCTATGAACTTTGGTACTTGATCCCCTGGCATCAAAACTGGAAGGCTCTGGCCTTGATTTTTCTTCAACTCCTGTTTGAATGTTAAAAAACATACACGAGCACTTAAGTACTTCAAAATTAAGCAACGATATGATCATATTATCATCAAAAGAAACCTAAGATTTCCTTTTCCCCTCGACGAAAAATAATATTCTCATCAATTAATCAAAACCCAAAAAAAAAAAAGTGGTGATGTTATTAGATCCCCTGAGATGCTTTACATATATGGGAAGATAAGATCATGTACAAGAATTCCCCTTGTTTAGTTTTTAATCTTGTCTCTTCCTTTTCTTTCCTATCTCTTTCCTTCCACAAGGAAATTAAATATCAAAAATTAATTCAAGAAAAAGACATCGAGATGCGAGAGAGAACGAGAGATATACCACATGAGGGGGTGAAGATTTCTGGGGCACATGTTCTACATCTTCTTCGATGCGGGAATGATTGTCCTCGCTTGAAACTCCGAGTAGGGAAAGTACCTTTTCCCAGTGGAGGCAGCAACTGAACAAGCCACTCATGATAAACAACATAAACAATAGAAGAACTAAACCTACCGGGAACCCTAGCGATGGTCGATCTGTATCTCCCTCCTCCATTGATGATTTTTGCTAAACCTCTCTTTCTTATCTTCTCACGCGAGAGAACTAGAAGCGCATAACAATAGGGGCGATGAGGTTGGTGGTGCCAATTTATTGAGATCTGAGCTGTTCATCTAGTGGGTTGGGGTACATTGTGGTACAGCCTTCGGTACGGAAGTGGAGGGTCCTACATTGCTTGGCTCTTCCCAGTTGTTGTCTCTATTTATTGCTTCTTTACACGGAAATTTCAAGAAAGAAAGGGCGGCGCGGGGCCGCTTGCTAAGTGCAGAGTGTTAATCTGTCTAATTGGCAGAAGCAGAGCAGCAGCAGCAGCGGAAGAGAGGGATGGGGATTGAAATGTCGTCCCAATCCATCTGTAGATATGTCGTTTACAAAAACAAGAAAAAAAGCTTTACATGAGAAATCAAGAGAACTATGTATATATCTCATTTATAAAATATTTAGCTTTATAGGAGAGATCAAGAGAATACTTTTAAGCCTTTTAATCTCTTTTGGCAGTCCATTCCGCCGTGTTTTTAGAAAATTTAACTTTTTTCAGTCTTCAATTAAATTTTTTAAAAGTGTTTTAAAAACAACCTTTATTATATTTAAACACTGTTAAAACGAAAAAGAAAACCTTGAAAAAAACCTCCAATCGATGTTTTTCAGGCAATGGATCAATAGAATCTTACAGAGCTGGGTTGCTTAATTGATTGGAAAAGGCCACACAAAGTTACGTATTCATAAGGAATTCAGACCCAGATGCCATGTGCGTGGTGTCCTTCGCTTTCAGAGTTGAAATTTGAGTTAAAGTTGGAGGAGGCTGCGTGAATGGAAAACATTAGAAAAATAAGAAACACTGCCGCTCGTTTCACATCACCAGAAGGGGCGGTAGAATGTACGGGTTCATGGCAACAAATGGATCTGGGTGGAACACACACAATCAATCAATTTTATTGCTTACGTGTAAAACAGGTTGTGACTTAACCGCACTGTACTTTTACATGCCCTACCACCATCTACCAGCTAGCAGGCTAGGTGTTACAAAATTCTTCAAGTACTCCTGATATGCTGTGACTTCTGTGAACCTGGGGTTGGGTTACTGTCTTGTCTTGTCATGAAAAAAATAATATCAATTATAATATTAAAAAATAATATAAATTGTATTTAACAATTTAAAATTTAAAATTGGGTTAGTTAATCATTACAAATTTAAATTTTACTGTTTTTATTTATTTAATAAAAAAATTAAACATGAGTTTATATAATTTTTTTTACTTAAATATATTTATTAAAAAATAATATAAATTATATCTTAATATTTTATTAAATAATTTAAAATTTAAAATTGAATTGTTTTTTAATATATAAATATGATTACAGAGCTCTCCCACGGGACTGAATCTTACAGCCATCTCTTGAGCCATGCATTATTTTTTTTTTTTTTTAGATTAACGTGGGTGTCTGGACCAGCTTTTACGCACCATGACTAATCCCACGGGTCCTGAAGTTAACGACCATGTGAGCCTCCAGTGGCCATCATATGAGCAACCAAGGACTCGAACCTGAGACCACAGAAAGAGCAAACCCCTTGATCCCAAGTCCTTACCACTTGACCACCACCTAGATGGTTATTAAAATTCTACCCATGTAAGTGCCATGCATTATTATTACAGGAGCGGTGAGATTACTTCGTACAGAAGCATGATCTTCCCCGAGGAATAGCGAGGCACAGGCAGCGATGTTGAGTTCTCGTCGTTAAATTTTAACCTTCTGGCTTGATATAGCCACGAGTCCACAGAAACATCTAGGTGGAATTAATATCGCCAACAAAATTTCTAAGCCCTGGATCATCTTTACGAGCATTAGTGGTCCGCCAGTGGTTGATTTCGGATAGGACATGGTGCAGTTTGCTTTGTGCTTTTTATCTCAAAAGATTCATGATGATCATAATTCCTAATCTTGTTCAATAACTGATCCTTTGAATATCAATATTCTTTTGCAGATATTAGGTCTTAGTCAATTCTGCGTCGTATATGCATCAACTAGCGGCTGCTGATTCCACTTTCAACTCAAAGTGGGAAGTGCTATGATTAATAACCTAACCTGAATTAAAAATATTGCCGGTGGAAAGATCCAGTGGAGATCAGTTGGTTTGGATCTTCTACTGGTACAAGGCCATGTACTCCGAACACTTTTTGACGCAGATATTGCTCGATGACAAACTAAAGACAAACCCACAGTTTATAGCACGACTGTTCACATTCGCATTTTTTAAACGTACATATATAAACTCTCCAGTGGTTTCCCAAATTTAACAATGAGTACATAAAAAAAGAAATAATTAGCGAGAAACTTTAAGGCTTTCTACTAATAATTATGATATCTTATTAATTATTTACTAGATCTATTTTTTTTTTAAAAAATACATACAAATAGTATAAAAAAATAATGGGTCATGGATTTTATTTTTTCTCTTTTTTTATGTATATTTTTTTAAATTAATTTAAAAAATATCCAATATAATATTACTAATTATTTTTAAAACGCCATAAAATTTTTTACCACTAGCAAATGATTGGGTTTGACTAGACATCCAACTGTTTGGGTGCGATTCAAGAGCAACTGCTGCATCGTAGAGACATCCCATTTTCCCCTTGCTTTACTGTTTTTGAACCATTCATAAAATATTCCCATGCTATTGCAGGCAACAAGAGCAGACCTTGGATCTGCAAGCATGAATGTTTTGTGCCCATCAAAGGCATGTCGTGAGAGACTTTCCACTGGGTGATGGTCTCAAAGCTGCAATTAATTTAGAGAGTGACGAGGAGGGAAAGGAATCCGCTTGGAGTGACCCAACCAGTTTCTAGGCCGTGTTTCATCTTCTGGTGCAACCATTTCATACATCATCTATTTCATGCGCTTTATTGACATTTGAACTTATGGATTTAATGCTTAATTATGTAATTTCGTGGATTTATAGCCTCCCTTTTTAACATGCTAAAGTAAGAGAAAAATATGATTGTGATGTGTCCTAACCTAATTTCTAATTTTTTTAAAAAAATTAACAAAAAAATAAATGAATAATTTTTTTTGAGTATTGGTTAAAGAGAATAAAAATTGAAAATTCAAGAACTAATAAGAATGGATTTATAAACGGAGTCATTGATTAAATTTTTTTAAAAATGATAAGTTTAAGAATTTAATTTAATTTAATTAAACTTTAAATTTTTAATTAATGAAATTAGGAATTTAATTGAAAACTTGATAAGTTTGAGAATTTAATTAAACTTGTAATCTATTTAATTAATAAAATTAGAAGCTTAATTAAAAAAACCAAAGTTAAGAGTTGATATGGGACAAATTTATATGAAATTAAAGTTTAAAAATCAAAATGAATAACAGATGATAACATAGATAGTTTAACTGACTTTTTCCAGGAGTAATTGTTAAAAAATATAAAGATAAAGAATTAACTAAAAACTGAATTGAATAAATCAGAAACCAATTTTTTTTTTCGTAAATAACGCTTATAATACAAGGGTATAATTACAATTCATCCAGGACAAACTTAAAAAAAGTAGGTTTTCCATGAATAAGAGTCCAATTGCAAATCATCAGAAATTCAGGGGCCAATTGAAATTCGCTATATCCGTTAAGGAACGAAACGGCCCATTTTCAAAGAACACTATTCATCTTCTTCGTCTCATCAGGCTAGGAAAACGTTTGCCTCGCCTGCCAGCTCGCCTCCACGATGCGTCGCCAGCCATTACTCCTGCAAAAAGAGTCCTACAAGGTCGCCTCATTATCTGGAGGCGACCGCATGGCATCCTCTGGCATTATAAAAGCCAGAGGAAGGGCCACGAACATGGAGAAAAAAAAAACCAGAAGAGAGAGACGAAAGAGAAGGAACAAACACGAGACCAGAAACCAGAGGACAGAGAGAACGGAAAAGAAGAAAAAAAACTGAGGGACGAACGAGAGGAGAAAACACAGAGAGGGGAGAGAACACGAAAAAACCAGTAGAGAGAGAAGGGGACGAAGCGGAAAACACAGCAAATAAAAAGAACAGAAAAGAAAGACGACAGGGCAGAAGAAGAGAGGAGGGAATTTCAGAATCCCAGAAAAAGCCCGCAGCGTCTTCGTCCAGAATGTCCCACAGTTAAGTCTTGTTTCTTCCCCCGCTCTCAATTCAATTCACTTGGCACTGTTACCTTGAATTTTAATTAAACATTTCTTGTAGCAAGCGTGAGTGGCCAGCAGGGTCACTGGCTTGGGCCAGTGACCAGGCTGGGTTGCTAGGTCTAACCTAGCCCGTACGGGTTAAGCTAAACCCAACCCAAAAAAAAAAGGAACAGGAAATATTGAGGCCAGGCCATTCCCACGACTTCCACCAGCAATTTCTCAGTTCGTTGCCGTTTCCTTCGCCGCCATAACAAGCTATTGAGGCGCGGAGGAAACCACCAACAACAGTCCAGCAATGGCAGGACTGTTGGTGTCCCAATCCAACCAAGATACGGGGTCTCAAGTTCTATGTACACATGAAGATCAGTGTCCGGGGGAAGATAAGGATGAGTTTTGCGCAAGAGAAGCCTATAAAAGGCAGAGGACGCAACGAATCCAGAGGAGGAAGCGAGAGCAAACAAAAAAAACAGAGGAAGAAGAAAGCGAAACAGAAAAGAGACTAGAGGAGCAGGAACGGAGAGAACAAAAGGAAGCCAAAGACAGAGGCTTCACCCGCCACAAGCGCCTGCCGATTCTTCCTCCAAGACGTCCCGCCAAAAAAAACGAGGTAAGTACTCTTTCCCTCCTGGCAAATTTAATTCACTCTTTGGTGTAGCAAGCGTGCGTGAACAGTTCATGCACGCTTTCAGAGACAGAATCAGCAGGTTACCAGTAAGGCCAGGCTGGCTGAATCTGGCCCAGCCTGTATGGCTGGGCGAGACCAGGCTCAGTAAAAAAGAGTGGGCTGAATCAATCTGAGGCCCATCCGGTCTAAATAGCTGTTTGTTAAAGGCTATTATGCTTTTTTTTTTAATTTTTTAATAAATGAGATTTTTTATAATAAAAAAGTATAAAAAAACTCAAGGATCTTTAATTATTTTTTTTTGTGGCCCTTTGCTTTTCGTTTTATTTTTTTCTTTGTATTTTGTATTTTTCTACTAAGTGTTCACCTTATAAACCATTACTGTTAAATATAAATTTATTTATTTTTATCTAAAAAGAACATATAAATAAAAAGAGAAAACAAGAAAAATTAGCATAGAAAAGTTATTTCTTCTTCATTAAAAATTTTAATTTTTATGAACTTATTTATTAACATTAGAGTTAGAAATATCACATTTTTTGAGCTTATGCAATATTTACTAACATCAAAGTTAGAAATATTCACATGAACTGTTTATTGACACCAAAATTAGAAACATGAAAAAGAATGAAAAAAAAGAATAAATTCTTTGCTATTCTAAACAAAACGAACATTATAGTCTGCCTTGAATATGATGTTTAAAAGGTGATATCATCTTCGGTTTCGCATAATTAACTTTGTACTATAAAATCTTTATTAACCTGTTAAGATTTCTAGTGTCTTAATATTATATGACGATGCATTGAACTAGATATTTTTTTTAAAAAAATAAAATGTTAAATATATATTCCTTTTCTAATTAATGAATTTTAATCGAATGTCGTGATATCTGAATGTGACAATTCTTTTTAACAAAACCTGAATATGCATTGAAAAACATTGTAGGCATAGATTCGTTTATATTTTTTCATTATAACAATAATAATATCTTTTCCTTTCCTTTAAATATCAAATGCCCTAATTTTTTAGGTATTTATGTTTCTTCAGAGGAGCCATAAATCATTAAAAAATTGATGGTGTGTGTGTGTGTGTTTGTGTGTTATGTAAGTATAATAAACACCAAAATATCATAAGAATTATATATATATATATATATACCCTTGATAGTTTTTTTTATTTGTAGTGAGATCAACATCTATCTAATCGCGAGGCCAGTGTTTTATTTCATCTGACTTGATTTTCTTATTAAATTTCCATATGATGATGGTCTTAGAAAAATAAAGGTAAGATAAATTCACAGCAAAAGCTAAATTATTATTTGAAGAATTGAAATGCATGATAACCTCTTTTTTTTTTTTTAACAAATCCTTAGATTTCACTAATCTCTATCTTTTTTTTTTCAATAAAAAAACACTCAATTTCAATCATACAATAGGATAGGATAGGCAATAATATTTTGTAATTTTATTATTTAAAAAATAATTAGCTTTCTTTCATTTTGCTTATTGTCAAGATTTATGGTTTTTGAAATCATACCTTTATTTTTTTAGTTACACTATCTCCATTATTTTTGGCATAATAACTTTTTATTATTTTATTTTCTTAACTATTAAGATTTTTTAGATGTTGAATATTTTCAAAAGAGTTACACATATAGTCCAATGAAAATAAACATAATATTTTATCTAATAGTTGTATTAAACTAAAGTTCCATCAGATTAAAGAAGATTAAAGTTATGAAGGGCTCACAAGGCAGTGAAACAAACTCAATCATAAAAGCTAAATCATCAAGAGCAAGAAATGGTAGCAATGTCAAATAGCTTGAAACATCTAATTTGGCTAGTAGGAAGCATAAAAAAAGGATTACGAAGTGTATAACATGTTTAAAAAGTTGGAGCATGCTTAACCCCAAACCAATTTATAAAGACTCCCTTAAATAATCACTTTTTATGTCTAATGTGTTAGTAAAAATGAGGTTGATATGGATCATGGGGTTTGACAGATCATGACAAACCACCACATCATAAAAGATAACAAATAAACAACTTTTAAATAAAAGTAAAAACCTATACCATTAATTGATATATGAACATGATTGATAAAAATGTTTATTTTTTCTGATTACAAGTAATATTTATTTAAACGATATCAAGTTTGACCGTACAGAAATAAATCCATCAACAAACATAATATCAAGTTTCGAAAGATAACATAATAAAATCAACTTTAGAATATATAGAATTAACAGGTGGTGAGAGTTTCAAGGGAGATAAAACTAATAATTCGAAATAGAATTGGAGTATATATGCTATTTACACTCATTGAGTCAAGCAATATAGCGTTAAAGGTTGAAACACTAACGAAAAAAAGGGTTGCCAACAGTGAAAGATTCAATTCTTTTAACATTAAAGGTTGAAATGTTAATAAAAAAGAAAAGCTATTAATAATGAAATATTTAATTTCTTTAGGATGCTATAAAGCAAAGTGAGTAAATTTAGTATTATTGATAGGAAAAAAGACAATTTAAACTTTATAGCAACCTTTTATTGGATAAGATGTTGGTAAAGGTAACAAAATTTTAAAAGGATAAACATGTTGGAAAACCAAAACACATAAAGTAAGGATAAGATTTGAGAAACAAATTAAAATTAGTGAGTAAATTGAGATTAAACCAATAAATAATTTTTTTAAACAATTTGTTGAAATTGCCCAAGAGGTTGAAATTAATGTCAAATAAGATTCCAGTGTAAATATATCATTCACATCAAACATATTCTCTTAACATATTTTTAAGAGGTTAGATCAATCTTCTAAAATTACCAATATAACTACTGGTCAAAACATTGTTGTTAAGAATGTCTAAATACATCAATTAAAGTTGCTGTCATTTTAAAAAATATTTTAATATGACCTTGATATTTTGTTTTTTAAGAAGTTTTGCATAAATTAAAAAAAATTATATAAAATTATATTTGCTAAAATAGTATTTAAGATATTAGAAGTGAGCTATCTTGTGTATAAATTAATAACAACACTGTATTAGAAGTATCTATTTTTTGAGATGAAAGAGTTATTTGTTTTACAGTTAAATTAAGGATGAATTGTTTTACAAGGGTACGAGACATTGTTTTTATTATTTTTTAAAAAATTATTTTTATCATGTCACTTCCTTAATTGTCAAGGTTTTTTAGGTTTTGAGGAGCTTTAAATAAGTGTAGTTTATAGTTTAATATAAGTATAGTTTTTTATTTGATTATTGCATCCAATTTAAATTTAAATTGATTATTCTAAAGACCTAACTATATAAGGGCAATTGTTTTCAGGTCCAAATTAGTCTCGTAAGCTATTCTTTCATAATTTTATTTATTTATTTTTATGCTTTTTAATTCTTTTTTCTATGTAGTTTTTTTAATTTAAATTTAATCAAGATTTGTTTTTTTGTATTTAAACAAAGTGGAAGAGAACTGATGGTACGAAGGCCTTCAAGAATACATCAAAGTTTTGTTTGTAATTTTCTCTACAATAAATTAATCTTAATGCTTGAAAACTCTTAAAGTTTTCTCTCTGATGTAAAAAACTTTAGGAATCGATGAACTCTATCACAGCTAAATGTGTAGTCTGAGAGGCATGTAAAAACTTTACGTCACACGAGAAAACAATGTTTTTTTTTTTTTTTGCCCCCTAAAGATTCTTAAAGGTCCGAATTTACGTCGTTATCTTTTGCAACATGTAAAGTTTCAGCCTGGCTTTGGAAAAGGCACCACTGCAGCAGCCAATAGGGAGCAAAGTATGGTTGGAGATCTTGACCATTGGTTTCTTAGCGACTAAAGAAAGCCCTTTCTTATGTGTCCTCTAGCAAGGAAAGATCCCCATTAACAAAAGATAGGCTTTATATTGTTACACATCAATATAGCGACTAGTCACCATTGAACTCACCTGGTTCTTTATGGAATGCACATGGTTCGACATGGTGTCCAAGACAAGCCTACAGTGTCTAGTTCATGAGAATTATGATACGCATGTCAGGTTGAATCATCTTTTTCAATCCCCAGCATGATCTAATAAACCAAGAATACAAATATGTAAGAGGTACATGTATTTATTGCTTTTTGCATGGAAACATCTCAGCATCTTCCTTCTTCTGTTGGGAATTGTCTCAGTTTCTTCTTGCTGCGAGGGACTTTATGCAGCAGAGAGATTCATAATTCGGGCTTCACTGAAAAAATCGGGCCATTTCCCGGGTCATTTCAAAGAATCTTCAACAGTCAAAGTCGGCACAGCGAGTCCATGGCCATGTTTGGGGTCAATCAGATATATATCCCTCATGAGCGCATAAACCAGCTAAAAGTATGGCAGGACAAGACAAACTGATTTTATGAAATAGGAGAAAAGGCAGGTTTATTATATTGTCAGAATCTATTTTATATGGCAATGGCACATCAATTAGCTTTATGATGGCCTACGAATTGCATAATTTAGTTCCATTTGTAGACGGTCCTCTTTTTTGGTGCTCTTTGGAGATAAAGTTTAAGCTTCCACAACACCCATTTGAATTTAATCAAATTCTCTTTAAAAATGAGTTTGATTGCAATGTGTCTTGTCAGCTATTGGTGATGAAAATGTAGAATCTTAGAGTCGGTTTCTTGGCCTATACTTCCTCACCGAATTGGTTACAGGTACCTGAGAAATCTGCTTAGCGATACTAATCATGATCCCTATGGATTTTATTCTTTTCTTGTTCTATCTCTGTAATCTACAGACTACCAAGTATAACATGCTGATAAATTTGGGAACAGATTACTTCAGTGCACATGCTGTTCTCTATTTGTAACATCTCAATTTTGTTTTGAGTGATAAATTCTGAAAATCCAGGAAATTATCCGAGCCTGCATACGAGTCTTCTGTTTTATCTAATATGGGAAGTTGTTAGTTAATATTCTAGCACTACATAAGTAATCGAGTAGGGTTACTGACATGTTTGGAAAACACAAGGCAAAAACGATTGCAATCATCTTATACTTGTGTTGGAAAATCCCGTTTCCAGGTGATTGCTTCTTCCTAAATTTGTTAACAGAAGATTCGGGGGGCGGCAATTGCATATTCCATACATTATTAGCAAACACTCACAGTAATATGTTATTCCACTATAACTGCCGGGAAATTCCACATCCACAAAATAGAAATCGGCAAGAAGAAATCCTTACTTACGTAAGCTTCCAATTACTGATAAGCTCTGAGCACCCCCCCCCCCCCCCCNGTCCACCCCCGCACGCGCGCGCGCGCGCACACAAGGAGAGAAAAGAAATAACAATCTCATGATATTAAAGCAATTGGATTAATAAAGATCTCACATTGAAGTAGATAATGCATAGCTCTGATGAGCAGACGCAACTTATTTAAAAAAAAAGTGAAGTTAACAACTCCCTCACTTGAAAACCTCTTTGAAATAAAAGAGATTTGAAAATGTCTCTTAAAAGACTTCACTGCAATTTCCTCCCCTTTTCTACTCCTTCACTGTCTACAGGCATCTCCCTCCATATCCTGCATTTCTAAACAATGCCTGTTTTATGTCTTCAGAACTTATTAGTGTTCTCTGCTCCAATTCCTGTTATCATCAAAAGAAAGAATGCAAATTAGCTACTTCTTAATCTTACAAAAGAAGAATTAACCCATGCAGCAACGAATTGAATTTGTACCTCTGAGCAAGAAGCTTGCATTGTAAAGTCATTGAAACAACTAATCACACACTGCTGAATCTCAAGGCCTAATGTTTCTAATGTTGTTACTGATGATAGCAATAACCCTGGCTTTGTTGCACAGCAAATATCAATCCTTGTATCCTCATTTCTTCTTTCCACTTCAAACTGCAAGGCAAATATTGAAAGAAATGTCTGTTCAGCGATGCCCAGCCTTTTATAGGGAGTCTTATACATGGAATAGTGCAGGCCGCAGAGTGCATACCTTTGGTGAATTTCTCACAACAATTTCATTAGGTTTTGTGTCCTTGAAAATGCTAATCATCTTCAACTCCTCTGAACCCACTTCAATCTCATGTTGCAAGTTGTTGATCCTCTCCAGTAGTTCCTTCATATAATCTATTGTGTCTCCAAGTATTGATGTTCTGTCCATCTATTGACAAATTGCATTGAAACAGCCAAATTAGTCTTTAAATGAACATGAATTTTTCACACAGTCGCTAATTGAATCAATCTTTACCTTGCTGATTTTAGGAACAATTGATCTTAGCATTGAAAGCCGGTCATTTAACCTCTTTCTTCGCCTTCTCTCGGCCATTAGGTTCTTTGATGGTTGCCCCTCCATCTTCTTGCCTCTAATCTTTCTTTCTGGACAGATACCAGCATTGAAAGCCGACACCTCCGGCGACTGAATGGGCTCAACTTTGCAAGTACCCTGCATCTGCAAATTCTTTTGATCATTAGCAAGCAGACCCAGCTCCTCATCTTCCATCATGGACATTGGAGTATCGTCTTGAACAGGAAATGGTGGTGTGTCAAGCGTGTTATAGGAAGAGTCGGTGAATTGTGGGGCTGAAGAGAACTCATCTGTGAACTGTGGTGCTGAGAACTCATCACCAAATGGGCAGAAGACTTCATTAAAGTAGTAGTTGTTGAAGTCTTGTTTAAGAGGAGATGAAATTAATCCTTCAGGACAGAAAGAAGTTTGTGGGAGTGCAGCTGGGATTTCTTCAAAGCAACCATGGTTAAAGCTACCTGAGAAAAGCTCATTCATTTCTGTTGGATAATTTGGAGTGGGTTGCCAAGATTCCCTACTTAGAGCTATTAACTCCTCTAAGAAATCATGTCCATTAATTTCCATTGCTCTAACAACAATAATTCTCCCTCCCTCCCTCTCTCTCTCTCTTTATCTTGGGAAATGATAAATACCTTGATAATGTGAAGCTGGATCAAGTTGGAGTGTGTGTGTATATATACAAGAAAATGTTTTATACAAGATTAAAATATGGATTATGGCATGTACTATGTTGTATTTATTAAGCACTAAGAGCCCAAGATTAAAATGGAATCTGCTTTTTCCTTCTCTCTCACTCTATAGGGGTGATTTTATGTCTTTTTCACCGAAATCTCAAATCAAACAAACTAAATATTAAATTTTTGTTGTCCTGAAAGCTTTGACCCGCCATGTCCGTCTGAACCGAAAAGGATGGAGTTAACGTCACAAACCAGCTGACAGGTTCTTTGTATGTTTGAGCTTATGTAATACTATTATTTGGCTGTGAATACAACAGAAACCCTTGTCCCGCTCCCTCTCCCTCCTTCCCACTGAAAAAATTGCTAAGCTGGGTCCCATCCCCTGTGCCTCGGGCTCTAGAATTTTGGGTTAGCTCACAATTTCAATGGGGGTAGGCTGGCAGGCCCCCTTTTCTTTTGCTTCTTGCCTTTTTACTGTTCCTAGACTTGGAAGTTTTGCGTCGAATAAATTATTCAATTTATGAAATCTGAAGTAGTTTTATATGAGGAAGACGATGGGTTGTATACCGAAATCATTCTTTTAACACCTACGAGCTAAATTTACTATGAGGCAGGCCATGAGGAGTATGGAAAACATATTCGTGTTACTTGATCAGAATTCATACCCTGAATAAAATAATGCAACTTAACATTACTTAAAAGGCCCCCTTTTGGCTGATGTATATGACCTTAGCGAATACAAGAATATGCAGACATTATTATTAGTAATAACATTTTCAAAGGTTGTTTTGGCATTATCGATCTGATCAACGAGCACTGGCATTCCCCGTTAGGGGCATTTGTGCATGCAGCTGGGTTCTTCACTCTTGTCCATAGAGGTCTCGTGCCCCCATCCTAGCTACTTGATTTTCCAAGATGACAAAAATGCTTCTCATCATTGTTATTTACTATTATTCCTGATGTTTGTATTCTGGTTAGTAATATAGAAAATGATCAATTAATTAGCTCTATGATTCGCTTCTGAAGGCAAATGGCCACTAATGTATGAGTCTAGAGCTTGAATTATCCAAAGTGAAGGCACAGGTTGACTTCTGGGTGATTATAATGATGAGCGATACTTCCATTTTCTTTGTCTGAAATGAAACAGATTATAGGTTTATTTGGAAGAAAATGAGTCGTTTTATGACTCTTACTCTTATAAGCACGAATCGATCATTACCTACAATGGACAGTGATGAAGCCTCTGTTTCGGGCTGGCAGGTTGATAGATTTGAAATCTAAATAACAAAGTCTGAGACTAGCCCGCTTGGGTCATGAGTGAGCACGCATTAAAAAATACAAGTCTTTTACTAGTGCTTATGCTTATGGATAAGCATAGCTAGCTATGATAATTGGAAATATTTGTAACTAAATACTTTTTTAATAATTTTTTTTAGTTCATATATTTAAAAATAAAATTAATATATTTAATAATTAATTAATTTTTTAATATAAATAATATAATTCATTCTTTCTATCTAAGTTATTTGATGACTTGATATGAAAAGTTTATATTATTGGAAGTTGATAGCAAGTGATGTTATGGTTGGTCAATATGGTTGGTACCTGCAAAAAGCTTATTTTGATGGATAAAAGAACTCTTTGATGCATAAGCTAATAACCCTGTAAAGAAAAAAAATATAATGATATTTTAAAAAAAATAAACTTTAAAACTATACATGTTGAAAGTGTTAAGAATGAAAAGATTGTGAACCTTAAGTTTGAAGGATTCATGTTGTATTTATAACCCATGAATTTTGTTATTTTGTGGAGAAGAAGGGCTGAAATATAATTTTATTTTGTGATATTTTAAGTTATATTCTACTTAAAATAATATGTATTGAATCAATATAAAATATTAAAGGATATGCTTGCGGCTGTGAAAAAAATTCTCAAGGAAGTATTAGGCTCAAACAATATACTTAAGGTGAAAAACAGATCTAAATATGATGTTTGAACCCAATCATATTGGGCTTAGGCGTTGTAACCTAAATTTATAGGAGAGTAGGGGTGCACGCCCACCACCAGCTAGGTGACATGTCGAGCAAGGCTCGGCATGTCAAGTTTAGCATGTTGGGTGTATGCTTGGCATGGGCTCAAACTACCATGCCTGAGCTTGGGTTTTTTTTTTATGTTTTGGGTTTGATAAATTTAGATCCATTATTTGTGGAGTGGAACCCTCCAATATTTAAATTAATAATCATTTATAAAAGAAACACACGGGAGAATAATATGTAATCAATGTACCATAAAAAAAATCACCCTTCTTTGATACTCTTTTACTGAGGTTTATATACATGTTTTCCTTTACTTTCCTGCATGGGGATAAGGGCAAATAATGAAAAGATTTTATGCTTTATTCTAGGAATAATCATGTAAGATAATTTTCTTAATTTTGAAAGTTTATAATATTACGTATAAAAATGAATGATTAATGGATGAGGTTTAGACAAAAAATATCTTAAAGTCGTCAAATAAGCCCTACTTTGGTGAGGCCCTCTAGCATCTAACGAAAAGTGGCATTCATGTAAAGACTTATAACCATACAGGGGTTTGGAGTTCTTAGACATGGTGATCTACAATTCTTGGGTATAAAGATAATAAACTCAACTTTATTATGGGACTCATCTAAAATGGATCGTTTAAAAGATTGTATCGATGGGCTAAATGAACTTCTTAGAAGGGGATCTCATGCATGATCTAACTTGAGGTTGAGCGAGGAGTGTTATTGGATTCATTCAATAGAATCCTGAACCCCAAGTTTACGTGCAAGGGTATAAGGCTTATTTAAGCCAACATCACACTCATGGGTTTAAACTTGTTAAGTTTAGGCATGCTAGTTGATTGAAACTACTTGAAGACTTAAGTACTGATGCTTGGTTCCTAGTTCCCAGGTCTTGTTTCTTTATATTCATATACATGGATATGACACAACACATGAAAAAAATCAAAGGGACATAACAAGAGCATGTGAATAAAAGGCTAAAGCCTAAGTCATTTTAAAATTTAAAATTATTTAAGAAGAAAATGCCACGTGTTTGGTTCATAATATGTGGGTGAAAAGACATATAGCCCCTTATTAATGAGGGTTAAGTCAATATAAATCCCAAAACAATTTTCTTTCATTACTTTTATAAGTATAATTTATTTTTTCTTTTTGTCTAAATTTCAAGATATAGAATATGCAATCACACTACTAAAGAAACACCATAAAAAAATACCTATTTCTAATTGAAATTAAAACTTGGGACATGTATGATTAGTGAAGAGTATGTTTAAAACATTAGTATTCAACTATTATGCTAGTAATGTGTTGGAACATTCATGATAACGTTAAAAAATTCTTGTCATTTTTTTTTAGATCTCATGGTATATATAAAATTATTGATCTTAGTAGACCAATATATGGGTTCTAGGCTTTCATAAGCAGAGGGACTTTGAAACATCTAGATCTAAGTAGAGGAGTTTAAAAAAGTCTAGATTGAGGCCTAGAATGTTTAAAATAAAGGTTAATAGACTTTTTAAATGAGAGAATGAAGAGATTGTGAAATAGATAAGGGGACCTCAAAGACTATAAACTAAAACTTTGTTATGGACATGTAGTCAGAGAATTAACTAGAGAAGACTACAAGTTAATACTTGATTAGAGAAAGGGTACGTAGCTTGAATCCTTTTATTACATTGAGGATTTGTAGCCAAACTAAGAGTGCCTTCAAATGAGTGTAAGAAATAACAAGTTTTTTATGCATGTTTAAGTTTTGATATAAGTTTTTTTTTTTATAGCCTCACAAGTATATTATTACTTAAGTATTACATCTGCATAAGTTAACTACATCAAAATAGATGAGTCATACTAGTTCCATTTAAGAAACATATAAGGCATAAAATAGATAAGCTATCTTAGAATGTGTTAATGTATTACTATTCTTTGTTGGGGTGTGTTGATGAGGCATGAGGTTTTATTGCATTGTAGATAACTCACACACGCACACATATAAAATAATAGATGAGTTTTTTTTCATACTTCTACCTTTTATTCATCATCTCATGTTTACCTATTCATGCCAATATTTATAGCTTTTTTTTTAAATTTTTTTAAGTCCATGGAAATTTTTTTGTTTTGCCCTTCGATCATTCAAATTAATTTTCTTTTCATTTCATCTTGTTAAGTTACGTTGCATGGTTTAATGTATTGGGATTTATTTTGATTTGTTTTATCATGTTTATTTGATATATCATATAAAATTTCAAAGTCAGCTAAAGATATATTTTACAAAATAAAATTCAATTTTGTACGTAAAAAAAAATTGAAAAAACAAAGGACCAAAATTAACACTAATAAAAAAATATAACAATTTAATTGTTCATATACATAAATATCATAGTAGTTTTAAATTATGCATATTAGATTAGGTTTTTTCATTTTGATCTAAAATTTTATTTTCATCACATTTGAATTCATATATGTGTAAGGATGAAAATGAGAGATGAAATATTTAAAGGACTACTAATACTCCATTCATAATAAAAACTCAAGTTGGTGTCAAGGAATTTGTCTTGAAGAATGGGTTCAACTGAGGTGGCTCTTTAGAAAAATAAATCAGGACCCATGAATTTATTTTGATTTGGTTTAATTTTGAGTTTTTAAACTGATTAAAAAGTATTTAATGTTGAAAATGTCATTATTAAAGTTTCTAAGAAGTTTTATAGGTAATTGTTTTTTGTGAAAGCATAAAAAATAGGCTTTCAAGGTCCAAAAATACATATTCTGGTTATTTGGCTATCAAAGGTGATTGGAAATATGCTAGAAGATAATATATTGTTTTTCTAGATGGATGATGTGTTGTGTATTATATTAAAAAATGAAGGGAATTATATTTTTTTTTGAAAATAAATAGAAATAAAATGTTATTTTTTATATAAAAAATAATATTATTGTCGATGTAGCTTGAACCCGTGACCTTTGGCTAATTAAAGACACACATTTCACAATTAAGTTACAGGACAAAAATATTATAAAATGATAAACAAAATATATTAACTAGTTCATTGTTTATATGAATAGTTAAATTAACCCCATGACATATATATATAGTATGATATTTCATAATAGATAATAGAACCAAAATATCAAATAAATTTCTTGATTGTAAACATGTTTGAAAAAGTATATTTGAGCTAGCTTTTCTTTTGTTAGACAGGGTTTTATGTTTATAACCTCAATGTCAAATATATAGGTTCACTCTATTTATTAAATATGTTTCAAATTGTTATATAAAATATTATTTAATATAGTTATTTATCTAAAAATATATTAAAATATATTTTATTTTTAATATTAGTATATCAAAACTATCTAAATATATTAAAAAATTATTTAAATATTTTTTTCATTTAAAAAATATTCTTAAAAATTACCTGAAAAAAAGGAAAGAAGATAGAAGTTGTGCTAGGGATGGGGGAGCTGGGGTCGAGGTAAAGAATAAAGCACCTTCACATGATGAAAACAAGAAATTACGATCAAGGCTGGGATAAGTAAGACTTGGGAGAATCTGAATATATTTCTTTATTAGCAGCCTAGTGGCCATTCGTTGTACCAAATGATTAAACGTGGAAGATGACTATTGATAACTTCATTTATAAAGAAAAGTGACATTGAAAACTTAGCCATACCATGAAAAGGCTGTTTCCTCTCTTCCGAATAGATTCTGCTTTAGGAACAGTTTTCAGACGGAGTCACCTGTTCGTGTGGTCGACATGGTCAATGGCTCAAATCAGGAAGAAGAGAATCGATCAGCAAAGTTCAAACTTCGAGGACACCATTGCATTATTGGGCCTCGAGAATGTGAACGAGAGCTGTGCCTTTCACAAGTGGCTGATGCATACCCTCCACGCGTTCTCTGTACGGAAATACCAGCATTAGATGTCGGGTCGGTTTGTCAATCAAACCAAAACAACCGGCGTGCAAGCGCAAAACCAGAAAATGAGAGTTAACAACCTCAGGATTAGATGGCTGATTGGGAGTTCGACAGATTTTTCTCGGAGTATTTTTTTTCTTTAAATTTATTTTTAATATTATCATATTAAAATATCAAGAAACACACAATAAAAAAATTAAACCACAAAATGTAACTTAGGGGGGTGTTATAAACCATCTAAATCTCAGATTCCTTTGAATCCTCCCAAGGAAAAAAAAATTCACAGGAGATCGGTCTGTATATGATAGCAAAATGAAAATTGCACAGCTATTTTTTATTATTTATGTGGGCTGTCCAGACTAGTTTGCTTGTATTATAATTAATTTTTATGATTTACTGAATACTCTATAAATTCCATATATATATATAAAAATATAAAGGCACATCAAAACTCAAACCCAAATAATAAAAAAAAACAAGTAACTTCCACCGTTATTCCAAAAACCCGGTGCAAAATTGCACAGCTATTGACACAAGGAATTCGTGTCCAATATACTCTGCCTTCAATTAATTCGCCGGGCCTCGGAACTCTCAACATTCTGCATATTTCGACAGTTTTATCGAGAAGCAAATGTTCCCTTGCCCTTGTTTCAATGAAGGAAAGAAAACGAGAAATAACAGGGGTTGTTCTGTCTTTTACTCTTGCATGGCTTGCAGGAATCAATCGGCACCGTTGCCTTGTTGTTGCACACAGTAGTGTTTTTTTTAAAATATTTTTACGTAAATTTGATATCATAATTAAGTAAATGACGATTAAAGCTCTTCAGATTGCGTGTAAGAAAATACCATTTAATGCTTGTCGAGTTTTGAAGCTTCCCCAACAAGAAACTCAATGGGTCAGAGGCTGCATAATAGAGGGGGGTGGTGGTGGGTGCCCTCCCAATCCCCAATCCTCACCCGCCACCCCTTTCGGAATTTGAACCTCAGTTACATTTGAATAAAATACCGAATTTTAGCATTATATTAATTTAAATAGTGAATTTCAGAGTTAATCAAGTGTAAGTTTCCTAACTAAATTAAAAAAATCATGAATGGATCTCACTAAATCATTATAGTCATAATAATCACAAGCACTATTTACTGAAATAGAGTTTTATATTTTTTTTCTTTTTAATTTCATATTTTAACAATAATTTTTTTTATTTTTATCCTTTAATATTTGACTATTTTAAAAATTATACTTTATAATTTCTTTAAATTTTTTTTATTGGGTTATATATTGATATTATAAAAAAAATAATTTCAACCCTCAACATTAAATTTTCCTAACAGTAAGGTTTCATAATTTTTTTAAATTTATTCTAGATTAATTTATATTGAACTTATAATTCAAGTCGTAGGTTTAATAGATTAACTTAGATATTTTTTTATTTTTTTTATTAATTATTTTATATTTCAATATTAGGTTGATTAAAAACTAAATTTCATGATTTTTTTATTTACTTTTTATAAATTTGTTCTGATCTTATGGTGCAAATAGGAGTTTAGTAGGTTGACTTTGTTTATATTTTTTTTCCTTTTTTAAGTGAATGCTTGTTTAATTGGGCTTCATTTTTTTTTCTAGGTTATTCTGATTATATGACTCGGATTGCAGATTTAATTGGTGTATCCAAGTTAACTCATTTTATTTTATTTTGATTTTTTAAAAATTGAATATTTCATTTTTAATCTTACCCTCCAACAACTCAATCTTTTTCTTTTTTTAATTAATTTTATCATTCAATATTAGATTGTTTAGAAATTGAATTTGTATTTTTTTTCTCAATTTACTTTCTTTTGAATTATTCTAATTTCATGACCAAAAGATGGGTTCAGCGAGTTAGCTTAATTTTTTTTTCTTATTTTTTACTTCATCTTTTAACATCATCTTAGTTGAAAACTAGACTTTGTAAAATTTTTTATTTTTTTATGAGATTATTTTAATCTCATGATTCAAGTCACGAATTTGATAATTTAACTCAGGTTGACTAGGATATTTTTTAAATTTTTTTAATTTTTATCATTTAATATTAGTTTGATTTTTAATTAAATTTTATAATTTATTTTGATTTACTTTCTATAGAATTATCGATATTTTATGATCTTAATCATATATTTGATAGGTTAATCGTCGATCCAATATGTCATTATCAATATTTAAAAAAGATATCATCTAATATGTATTACACTGTAGGTTTATGATTATTATTTTTTTATCACAAAACAAGTTAATAGCACTTAAATATTTTTTTTACATTAAAAAATTATTCTGACCCACAACATATTATGGACAAATAATCTAATAAATTCTAAATTTCACAAATAAAAGAGTACCAAAGTTATAATAAATTCATACCCAAACTATATTTGAAGGACTGTTTGGTTCTATGACAGTTTCTGTATTTTGAATAAATCACACAAATAAATTATTTGGTTACCATTTCAACTATAATTTTAGAGCATGGAACCTTGTAAAATTAGAGGTCCAACCACATGTTCACATGAGGCATAAAATCTTTGTTTTTGTTGATTTCCAATCATAATTATTCATCTCTCTCCACTGATAACCTTTGTAAAAAAAAAATATTTGTTACAATGTATGACCAAAATACCCCAATCATCCTCATAAATAACTGCAACTTTTATAATTTTGAGTGATATACTATGATATTTGTTTTATTGCTTTGCTTCTCTAGTGTTATAAAATTAAAATCCTGATGTTACACGTCTATTTGTTCTTTCCAATATGAAATTATTATCAAAAAATAAGTGAGCAAACTTTTGAAGGGTATAAATTACTTTCATCTTCTTTTAATAACTATAATATCCTCTCATCATATATGATTGGTTTTTTCTTTTTTCTAATCTGTTTTCATAAAACACTGTCATTTACATTAATAGATCTTTCTAAGCTAAACTTGATAATTTATTACATTCATTTTTACTTTATGCATTTTAGATGTTATATAATTGTTTCTCGGGTTGAAATCATCACCTCCATTTATTTTATGTTTAAACTTTTGATTTTGTGTCATTGCATGAATAAGAGTTATTCCTTGTTAATTATTATGGTACAATAAAAAGAACAAGCTAGATAATGAATATAAACAATAGACAAGGGATTGCTAGTTGTGTAATCTAATTTTATTTGTTTATAAAACCCTCAATTAAAAACTATATTTTGAATGGAATTAATCATGTGATGTTATTAATTGCATAAATCACATATGTTTTCAGTTTTTTTATACTAGACTTCATTATTTTACAGTTACATTTTTTTATTTTCATTTAGTCCATGTTGTTTTAAATAATTTTGAATTAAAACTATATGTTTTATGAAATGTGTTGAAACTTGCTAATTATTTTATCTTTGATCACCATTGTGATCAACCTCATGTTATTGCCTTCTTTTTTATTTGAATGAAAAGTTATCAAGGTGATTGCAATTAAAAAAAATATTGTTTTCTTTTTATATTTATCTTATTATACTGAAATATGTAAATGGAAAACAAACATTGCTAAAGTTTGTTTACCTTAGACTTTAATATTTTACAATTTTTTTTTATTGAGGCAATTGATGCAACTAAATGTAGATATTAATTGTTTCAATCTTAAATGCTTTTTTATTCTTAATTTTAGAAAAACATTTCTTTATTTTTAGTGGTAGCTGTACTTATGTTTCACACAACATTTGTTTGCTTGTTAATAAACCTTTTGACAACTATTTTTAACAACATTCCTTAGTTTATCATTATAAGTTTTACTACTTTTTTCTTCTTATTGTTTGCGGTGCAATATATATATATAATGATTGTTTTTAGCTTTTTATTGAAATCATAGTATAATATTTTTTATGTAGCATTTCGTTTTTGAGATACAGAAATAAGTAGCACTTTTAGTTTTTTATTGGCATCACGATCATTACATTGCATAACTTTTTTAGTTCATTGTTGATCAAAGTTGTATTAAAATTTTACAGTGCAAATCAATATTCTGTTTGAAATGATTCGACAATTTAATTGGTGAAGTTTAATGTTGTTTAATACTAACATAAGAATCTATGTATACTTAATTGTTTGCTCTACTAGAGGAATCATGTTTCTCTTTCTCTGTATTTTATAGTGAATTAAATGAGATTGACATGTCGGATGATAAAGATCATTTAGTCTGGAACAATATTATTTTTAAAAGGGTAAAAGTTTCTATATTAGTTGAATTATATAACCTTTTCTATTACCAAAATTCTCCCAGGAGTGGAATTAACAACAAAATTCTAAAAGTTGAATGTTGGATCTTTAAACAATGCACCAATTTTTGTACATTGAGGTATTAACAATGTGTTTTTCTACTTTAGACATCATTAAACAATTGATATGTTTAGGAATCGAGTTTTGAGTTTTATTTTTTGTTATTAGATATACAAGTGTGTGTATGTGTTTCTTCAGGATATTTTACTTGCATCATATCCTTTATATAATATGGTATTGTGGTAGGTGTAAATAAATTATTTTTACATCAAAGTTCATTTGATAAAATAAATTATTTTTAATTGTAAATATAGACGCACAATGGCCTAATAATCTATTTGATTAGAATTATAATAATATAACAAATCATGTTATTGATCATGTTAAGTATGGTGATTGTGATGATGATGATGGTAATAATGATGGTTGTTGTAAGTAATAACTACGATAAAAAAATGATATTGATGAAGGTGATGGTAAGTTATTTTTGCTTTGAGAGCTTAATTGTCGTAAATTAGTATTATACACAGTTAGAGCATTTGCTATATACTATAACAACTACATCTATAAATAACCTTGTATTGATCTTTACAATACATGAATGCAATGATTGAGTGAAATTATATATAAAAATTAAAAATATTATGTTAATATATCTGGAATGAATGCAAAAATATCTCAGAGTCTGCCTAATAAAGGTTAAAAACATCAAGATGGATAAATGTTACTGAAAAAGTTGGTACGTTTCTTTTTACATTAGCATTAGGTATTTTAAATAGAAAAGTTTATGAGAGATTTCAACATTCCAATAAACATTCAATTATATTCATTCTTTGATACATTGTGTAGTAAAATATATATTTGAAGTGTGGAAGAAAATGTGAAGAATTTTGCAGAACATACCTACATTTTTTTATAAAAACACAACTTGAAATTGTAGTGACATTTATGACACTGAATAAATATATTAGAAGGAAGTCATCAAAAAATATAGTATTTATAAAATTTGATCATCATTCTAATTTTATTCTTAAGAATATTTTGAATGATATGATTTCATGTGCACAAACCAATGAAAACCAAAAACCTTCGTGTATGATTATATTCATGATGAGATTATAACAAGTTTAATAAAATAATAAAACTAGTATTGTAATTCACATGACTGTTATACAATGTATTAGTAATTCAATAAATGTTAATGTATTTGAAAAATAAAAAAAATATTTGTCTTTTTAGCAATCTTGTTAACAATATTAATTTTAATCATAATTTAAACCAAATATTTTTGACATAGTTTTTTGTTAAACAATAATTTCAGTTTTAGTTTTAATAAAAAAATATTGTAACCAAATTAACTACAACGTTTTGAAAATTTATTGTTATTCAAACAACAATTAATTCTGAACGCATTTAAAATTGCTTACTACAGTTGCGTTAGGTTAGATCTGGTAATAACTCATTGAAACTATAACTTTAAACTAAGGAGATATATTCTATTAATTTCTTCCTTGATCCCGTTAAACTTTCGTACCAATACTTGAGTGAATTCATTATATTATTTATACACACGAGATCACTATGAGGGGCGTTCTGAAAACCACTCGCAAACTGATCTGATAAAAAGAAATTCTTGAAAAATACTATTATTCTGTATGTAATTTTTTGTTTTATTACTATCAATTAAACATACCCTGCGTGGTATGTTTTATTAACTTCAATTAAATTTTCAAATTAATTTCAATATTTAATATATCACTTATTCATGTATTTTTCTCTTCAAAGAAAAAGAAAGATGACTGCACAGGAAAACGAAAGGCTATGTCTAAATATTTGTGAATTTATTTATTTTTAAAATAAAATCGATTAAGAGAATTACTTTCTTCTTGTAAACTTACAATCACAGCTGGTGTATATTACAATTTTTTTTAAAAAAATAAAATAAATCACAAAAACTATATTTTTTAAGATACAAAAGCTATATATTATAAAATATCAATAACATATTTTTTATAGTTTTTTATTATTATTATCTTCAAAGTATATAAAACATATTATTTTATAAAGTAACATTAGACTTTACAATAGACAATGTAGAGAGAATAAGTTCTTTAGTAATTTACCAATAAAATATTAATCTAGTAATTAAAATATTATTATATTCTCACAAAAGTAAAAATATAAGTTTCATCCTCGTGAAATATATTTATTAGAAAAAATAATTATAAATTCTAAATGAAACTAGTCCTATTTTTTTAAAAAAAAAATATAGAGACACCTCAGTCAATATGATAAAAAAGACTGTTCAGCCATTTACTAAATAGCTATTAGTGCTTTTCAATAAAATTATTGATGATTATCCAAAAACAAGAAAAGCAATGGAGAAAGAATAACATTATAATATATATAAAAAAAGACTTGTTTTCTTTATTTTAATGCAATGTTATCCAATAACTTTTATTAGTAATTTTGATTTAATCCAGGATTATATGTCGTTATTAGCATTTTATGATTTAAGTGTTAATTGATACAATTAGTTATTTTTATTGAGATTTTAGTTGATAAATTTATTTACTTTAAAGCGCTATTGAACAGTGATATGAGATTTAAAAAAAAAAAGAAAAATCGTAGAGGATATATGTGATACGGTAGCGGCTCTATTTCATCGATGTGTCCCTGCTAGGAAAAGGTTCGAGTCCTCTGAGACCCCTCCTTCCTAAGGAAAAACATGTAGTAATTTAATTATTAAGGAGTAGATTATATTTCAACTAGACAGGACCAGAAATTTAAAGAAACCTTCATTTTGTAACTCAAAATTAATACAAAAATAATAATAATTACGCAACATATCAAATCAACAAAACATTTAAAGAATCAAGATATATATATATATATATACATATATTTATTTATTTATTTTTCTATTTTCTTTCTGCCAAGAATCAAATACCGACGATGATGGGGCATCCCCTCACCGATATTATTAACGTTGGACCAGTTTTTCACGTATTAGACGACAAATCTACAGATCACAATAGACGATCAATGGGCACCAGAAGCTAAATAGAAGAACGGGAAATTTTTTTTTATGGGATTTGGGAAATAATTTTTAGATGACATGACTCACAACCACGAGAACCTCAAGCACAGTTTTGCAAATGGTGGTAAGAGAAAACTGCGGGCTGTTTCTCCCCACCTCCCCGACACAAAGCGGTTTAGAAACGGTGGTTTTCCTTCTCTTTCTCTCTCCCTCTTTTAATACAACTTGACAGCCCACAATATCATCATTAGGGTTATGGTTTTCTACCTAGAACCCACTCTTCCGCTCACCATGAATTTGTCTGCTTGTGTTTTGTTTGCTAGTACAATCAATGGTAGCTAGCTAGAGGGGTCCATTGTAGTATTGTATCAGAGGGTACGTTGCTACAGCACTGCTGTATGCTGCGGCTGGAAGAGTAGAGGTCGTCTTTTTCGGAATTTTAAGGGCAGGGGGGCTTTTAGAGGTGGCGGTCTGTAAGAGAAATAATAAAATTGAGGCACCGCTTCAAGAAGTACTTCTCCTTCCATGGTAAAGATGATCTTTGGTATTTCGCTTCTTGTATGTTGTGCACACGTCTTTAATTTGCTAGACGAAATCTAAAATCAGAAAATAAAGAGACAGAAAAAGACATGCCTCACGGGTCTTCTTCGTGAGAGATCGAGGGAAGGGAACCCAAAAATAACATACACTGGTTATAGGGAGTTCGAACTTCCATCTCGGCAAATGCCATTACATAAACTACCCTCGTTTAAAGGAGTGTTCTGATTTACATGTATTTAATTTCTTTTTTTTCCTAAAAAAAAGGGCATGAAAAAATAAATTGCGGTCGGTTCCATCTCTGACAACAGAATGTTAAGGTAGATACATATAAGGTAATTGTAGATACATCACCGAATTGTACATATTTTAGAGCATTTCTTATAGGAGAAAACAGCCTTGATAATTATAATTGTGCACTGATTTATTTTGCTTTTATTTATGACGATGGATCTTCCACGTTTTCTCCACCAATTCGTAGGAATAATGAGAACGGGGGTAATATTTGATCTATTACTACTTATTGGCCATGGTTCTTTCTCTCTTACTTTACTGGATATTAATTATTATTTGAGAATGAGTCTAATCAGGCGTGATTTTGACGCTTCACAGCTAGTTCTTACTCGCTACGTTATGTTCATATTGTAAGTAGTTGACAATGTCGGATTGTTAGAGTTTGTTCATAGCACCACTGGTTTCGAACTGTACACTTGCTTGTCTGGTGGGATTACCTGGCTTGCTATGAGGTCAGATTCTTTTCTTTCTGTTTTTTTCGCTGGAATTGGCTTTCGCAGGGAGCAGGCTATTGTTGACTGATCGATAGATAAACTGATTTTAAGTCATGAACAGGTGGAGCGCACGGAGACATGGGCGGTAGGGCAAAAGATCGGCTTTCCTGGTGCGGCGGTTGATGATATGACAAGGGATTCTTGGCATTGCAAGAACCATAAATATAATTAATCTCACTTGTTAAAGAGAGTAAATCAAAGCTATTTAAATCTAGAATACACAGCTTGAAATTCTAGCCAGGCATGCACTGGGTGATGGATTATGAAAATCACTGGCAAGTGATCTCGTGGTTGGATTGCAAGGTGCAGAAGGTTTTGTCGTGGATCAAGCCCCATTTATTACGAAAAGTTGCCTCTTGAAATACATGGCTATTATTAAGGCGTGCATCTTTTCTTTTTCTTTTTTAACCAATAAGACACTCTTATTTTCTATAGGAATGAAGTTAATTTATTTAATATTGGTTGGTTTATTTTTTAAAAATAAAATCTTGAATTTAAATCTTGTATTTAGAACATATTATTGCTCAAAAACTTTATCTTTGATGAACCGACCAGTCTAGACTGGATTAATCAGGATTTAATGGATTTCATATGCTATTATTTTTAAAAAATAAAATTTATTTATAGCCGGTACAAAATATAAATCATTTGAATATGAGCTAACATATATTCATAGATTCGATCATAAATTAATTAACTATAATGCAGGAGGCTAATGAACACCAACCAAATTAACTAAACCTGCAAAAATAACACAAGTGATCATTTGCGAAATATAAGATCCATATGTGGTCTCTAGGAATGTCTTCGCTAATTAATGTTGAATTACTTAACTGGCTCGAAGAACTGACTAGCTACTTGTCATTTGAAAAACTGATTAGTTGGAATCCTACTGGATTTAATTTAATTAACCCCACTAGTCGACATGCAAGCCATTGTTTAGTGCATTAAAATTCTTAAAAAGGACATGCATTATCGCGAACGGTGATATTGTGCACTCCCTCGCAAACAAATATATGTAGGATCGATGAAGGGTTAATTTAAGTAGGCTGGTTGGTTGGTTGATATCGTTCCATTATCACGCTGACTATTGACCTCAAAATCTGCTTAAACTCAACAAAATAATGATGGGTCCCCAGGCACTTCCATGCTTATCGCGTGACTCGAGTATAGGCAGCGACGTCGCCACGGTATATGCTTCCGAGGCCACGACTAGATTGGCATTGCGTACGCCACCCACAAATCCAACTTAGAGATATTAATTATAGTTCTCAAAACTAAAAACTTACACAACTCAACTTGGTTATAATTTTATATTTCTTGGACCACTCCATTAGGATCATGCATCTGCCTTTCTACGCTACAAAAATGTATCAAAGCTTTGTGATTTCATCCCCGAACAAAAATGGTAATTAAATGGATACGTAACGTACGAGAATCAAGGTATATATGTTGTCCTTGAAGTTGACAATATTATTTTCTTTGATTAGATCTGGAACCGAATCTAATATTTTCACTTCATTCTTTAGTTTCTCGTAAAGCTCGGCCACGGTCTCCTCGAATTAAGATATATCAGTAGCTATAACCACAACCATTTTGATTGATTATATAAAAACAGTGTATTCATAATCTTTTGAGAATTCGTGTCTGCACTATGAAATTTATATGAAATACAGCGGTTGCTTGCTTGGTAGTCAAACTACAACACCATCTAGCATTTGTCTCTTACAGAGATTTGAGAACTGAGAAAACATGACGTTCAAACAGCTTTCAAACCAACTTAAGCTTAAACAGCTTGAAGATTCTCTAGCTTCTTCTCGTTAATCTTTATTTTATATACAGAAGAAGATACTAACAATCCAAATAAAATCAAGATGGTTTAATTTGACCAAGAAATTATCCCTAGAAGAAAAAAAACAGAGAGAGCTGGTCTTCGAGAGAATGCCGTATCCAAAAGAAACCAACTCATAGCAAAGAAGCCTTGGCGTAGTCATGTCTCAAATATGCTTCCAAGCATAGGTATAATTAATGTGCTTCTATATATAAAGGCATGGGAATAATATAAAAAGAAATTACGGGTTTATAACATTAGTAATGCGAGTTAGTTTAGATTTTAGATTAAGCGATGATTGGATATAATTTCCTCCCTCTCAAGTCTTATGTAAGATTTTCAATATGCATCATTGCCTAAGGGTTAACCTAGCTATAGTGGTTGAAAAGTATATAAGGCTAGAGATTTGGTTGCCGTCCATTATATTCAAGAAACTAGCTACTGACAAATTATGAAGAGATTAGTGGAGAGCAGGTTCTTCGAGTTAGTGGCTAGTTGGCATTCTTTAATCTGAAGTAATTGCTAGCTGAAGTCCAATGTTATTGGACGTGGAATGCTCTTATAATTCCTACCATGAAAATATTTGGTGGCCATTTGCAGTGGACGGCTAGGTGGTGAACTGCACTTAATTCCTACCAATCCTCTTATATCAGACAAAGTCTTTTTTGTATGTGTTTGCTAATTGCCAGAGCTGTCTAAAACTTTTGCGAACACTAATCATTGTCTCTTACAAGAGTATGCTGTGTCCTGATCGCAAAAGAAACAAAGGTTATCTGGGCCTTGGATCACAACTCTCTCGCACATACACTTACCCTTGCAAGCCACCACTGCTCACTTCCCTCCTTCGCAAGGAACTTGGAGACGTTTTACCTACCACATGCCCTCTCATGTATCGAAATAGGACGTCCCTGGGTCGCAGCGCCTGGGCTGGGCTACAAGTCTTTATCGTCTGAAAGATAAAGGGGTAGATTTATTTGGATTTGGGCCCCTTTAACAAGTTATTCGGTTGAGTCCAAACTGAAACTTGATGCCAGCGCTGTAGTTCAAGGCCGCCGGAAAATTATATCAAGGACAATGATAAAAAGGTGTTTTATGGACTTAAAAAACTTTGGTTTTTTTTGGGTATTTTGTTATGGTATCCAAAATCACGTAATAACAATTAGTCGTTATCGTCGGAAAGATAAAGGGGTAGATTTATTTGGATCTGGGCCTCTTTAACAAGTTATTCGGTTGAGTCCAAATTGAAACCTGATGCCAGCCCTGTAGTTCAAGGCGGCCGGAAAATTATATCAAGGACAATGCTAAAAAGCCCGACAAAAATCACTGAAACATGATTTCAATAGACTTTGGTGTTCAAGTGTAGGTGTTTTGTGGACTTAAAAAACTTTGTTTTCTGGGTATTTTTTTATGGTATCAAATCATCCAAAATCGAAATAACAATTAGTATAATGTACTTTCAGAGCATCATGTTGATGATCCATTGCACAAGATGTTCGGCTCTCTTATGGGGTCTTGGCAACATTATCCAAAAATTAACGCCATATTAAGCCATAGCTAGTGCATGTGAAAGCCCAAGTAGTTCACTTAAATGGGAGTGGGTGTCATATGACGATGGTCCAATACTGCGTGCCAAGCTCTGAAGAGTCGACCCTCGTTCATCTCGCATAAGTCCAATTGTTAGGATAAAGTGTATGGGCCATTAATTAAACCCAAGATGGGCTCCGACCCGTCATCCTTATGATTTGAGTTCCAAGATTTTTGCCACCTAGTGCTAACCGAGTGGATGGCCCTTACAAGCAATCGGAGCAGGGCAAAACACGAATATCCCCTTCACCACCATATCGAACCTATATGGATCTTCGATTCTAAATCCTCTTTTTTTTTTTTCTTTTCTTTTTTTTTTAAGAAGTCCTTTGCTCTCTGACATTTTCTTGTAAACGCAAAAATCCCAGAAAAAGGTTGATCTATAGCTGATGTTTTAATTGAGTTTGAGAGTGTAGTAGGGATGGTTTTTAATTTTTTTAAAAATATATTAAAATATCTTGTTTATTTTTTTAAATTATTTTTAATATAAACACATTTCATTTTATGATATAAAAACAAAAAATAATAAAAAATATTTTTTTTAAAAAAAAATCTTTTAATACACGAGAAAGCTTAGTAGAATATCACGGACCTCCCATGATAAAAAAAAAAAGAAAAGAAAAGAAAAGAAAGCATATGCCTTTCCATGGGCGTTCTATTCACTGGGTATCAAAACTCCAGTCAAATTACTAACGATTATAGATTGTCGCCCCTGGCTCAATTAGTGACGGTTTGATTTTTAGGATATTTTTTAAAAGTATTTTTTATTTTAAGATATATTAAAATATTTTTTTAGGTTTTTTTATATTAGTATATTAAAATTATAAAAAATAAAAAATTAAATTAAAAAAATATTCAAAAGTAAAATCTCTGTAACTCCCGAAAATGAGTTCTAAAACAAGCTGCGGGCCGCTCGCTATAACGAGCTAAAGAATTTTTTTTGTCAACGCAAAAACAAAGAATTGAAGCCGTTAGCAAAGAATTTCACTCCAGTAAGAGAAAATATAAAGTAATATATTTTATTTCAATGATTTTTAAAATAATAAAAATCATAATCCCATAGGAAGTAAGCAATTAGAATAAATTAAAAAACCTACTGACTTGAAGTGCGCTTGAAGAGGGTTTCTTTTTATTACCTAGTCAGACAACAATTTGTATTTTGAATTTGACATAACAATTTTTATGTGAAACGCAGAAGAAGACAGGCTAGGTATGTGGGCCTCCACGCCTGACCCATTTCAAAGAGGTTTAGCCAGGGCGCCAGTCCTTGAATTACTTGATTAGTTGTTTAGGTTTGTAAGTTTTTTGTTGCGGTGATTATTTTCGGTTTAGTGTTTTCTCACATTCTTGAATTACTTTTAAGGAGGAGATTGTTGGTTCGGTTATGGGAATGCTGCGTGGAGAGAAGATGAGAAAGCTCATTAACTCTTTCTAGATTTCTTTTTTGTTTCTTGGTCGGTGCCAGCGAAGATGTTAACATGCTAAATCAAGTCGTCCACACGAATTTTCATCCGAGCCGCAGCGGAAGAGAATGGAGGCGCTTTTTTTATTGTTATTATTATTATTTAATTGTTAGTTTTTTTGGGGGGAGGGGTTTGAAGCCAGTTGGCAAGGAGGGAAGATGTCTGGTTCAAGACGATGATGACCTTTCAAGTTTCAAGAATCCAATATGCGTTCAAGGCATATAAAACACGGCATGTGCTCAGAATATTACTAAAAGAAGCCCTAGAAACGTACCAATTTCACGCTCTTCCACACACCGAAAAGCAGGAGACCAATCAATTGAAGCACTATGTCCATTCTATATAAGACCCCTCAATTGCCTTTGCCATCACCGACGCTGCCTCTTTCCTTGAACAACAATCTCTCATTTACTGCTATTTCCTTCGCCATTTCAAAGCCTACACGTAACCTAGGACCACCTCTACAACTGCACCCCTCTTCTCATCCTTCTTCTTTACCACCTTGTTTCTCTTCTCTGTCAGGTACAAATCAATCTCCATAAACCTAGCTCCTATTAAGCCCGGTTTTGCTCTTGGATTCCCCAGTATTTCCTTTTTATATAAAAAATTAATTAAATAGCTGTTTTTTGACATGGATATTCTGTTTATATATAGATTTTCTATGGACACGATTCGATTCGCATGTTTTACTTATTTATTTTACCTGTATGCTTGCAGAAATGGATGGCACAAGTGGTCAATGTCTTTACCCGCTACACCGCACTAAAACAATTCACCTGGTTTGTTTTTCGTGGATTTTGATGACACGCTTACACATGCCTTTTTGTGTTTAAGAATCTGCATCATTCTGGTTATTATTGGGTTACATAAATGCATTCAGGTTAGGCACGCACAAGGGATTCACAACGTAGAAGGAGAAAAGGACCATAATGCTTATATGTCTGAAGAACTCTTTGATGCGCACCTTACCCCTCTAGGCTGGCGGCAGGTAATTGCCAATTCAACGAGCCATGATTTGTCCCTTTACGTTGCTTTTCATATATGCTCTTGTTTTAAGCATCATTTTTAAACAGAGCAAGGCTTGATTTTGTGCAACTAAAATAGGTTGATAATCTGCGCAAGCACGTTTATGAATGTGGGATCAATAAGAAGATTGAATTGGTCATTGTTTCCCCTTTGTTAAGGTATTAAATTCCTGCCAAATCCTTTATTGCGGTTGGTAGAGCTTTTTTCTTTGTGTCCCGTAGAATGTGGCACTTTGTTATTAGAATTAAATGCTGCAACACAAGCTGGAAGATGAATAAATGAAAACATTTTATAGCGCGTGGCAATATTCAATATCATTCATTACGTAAAGGTATTTGAGTTAGCTTTGAGTATAGCGTTTTTTATATCAAGGAATAAGTAATAGATGGATTGAATTTAGCATTCCCTTACACTGACTTGAATGAATGAAAACATAATTTAAGATAATGTAGAGTTTTCTGTATTGCTGAATTTGGAATATCATGTTTTCTGAAGAAATTATGTCACATTCAATGATGAAAATTAGGAAGTTTTGCATGTTTCAGTTCTCCAAAATCTTTGTCATAGATTATCACACTGGATACTTTTACTAGGACCATGCAAACAGCAGTCGGAGTATTTGGTGGGGAAGGGTACACGGATGGTATAAATGCCCCTCCATTGATGTTGGAAAATGCAGGGAAAAGTAACCATCCTGCAATTTCAAGTCTACACTCTCCTCCATTTATTGCAGTTGAGCTTTGTCGAGAACATTTGGTAAGTCTTACAACACCTGGCATATCATAGCTGTGTGGAATTGGATATTAGACTTGCTTTTCAAAGCTTGTGCTGTTCAATAGATGAATTAAAGAATGAGAATCAAAAGATAAAGCATGGTATTGATGGGATTTTCATCGTAAAGAGTAATGCCATTTGTTTAGTTTTATAGTTTTCTGGAGTTTCTTTTAAATTGAATTGTAAGCTGTTTACCTTGAAAATTCTACTGTGTTTCAACGACAGGGAGTTCATCCATGTGATAGGAGAAGAAGCATCAGTGAGTATCGGTCCATATTTCCAGCAATTGATTTTTCGCTGGCAAGTATTTACTCTTATTATCTTCATGCAGACATGCAGTTATGAGTTATGCTTATATTTTGACTATTTTCCTTGGTTTCCAGTCTCATACTTAGGCTAATAGGAAGCACTTTATTTTGTATAGATTGAAAGTGATGAAGACATTTTGTGGAGGGCTGATATCAGAGAGAAGGATGAAGAAGTTGCAGCCAGGGGACAGAAGTTCTTGAAATGGTAACGTTTTTTATGTTGTTTTTGTGCATTGTGTTCTTTTACCAACCTAAGAACTGAAAGTTTATATGGACAAAATGGATTGCATTTCAGAATTTGGATTCTCTACTTCACCCATCTTTTGCTAAAACTCTTTTTTTCCCTTTCAATAGGATTTGAAATGATCATTCAAGTAAAATCTTTGGCAGTTGCTTCTTTTTTGTAACACAGGAATAATTGTTTAATTTTGTTCTCTAACAAGTGCTTATAATTACAACTGCTGTTAAGAACTGGTAAGAGTTTAATTCCCCAAATTCATTAACATAATAGCATAAGTTTTCCATGTGGTTATTCCTCTATTTCCACATTTTTACTCGGTGAAAATGCCTAAAAAAGATGCATAGGGAATAGCTGTTGGCCAGTGTAGGTCTACATTGCTGACAACATTCCTTTTCTATCCAGGTTGTGGACTCGAAAAGAGAAGGAGATTGCAGTTGTTTCCCACAGTGGATTCTTATATCATACATTAAGTGCTTTTGGAAATGATTGTTATCCATCCGTGAAGAGTGAAATATGCACGCAGTAAGTGTTGGTTCATTTTGGGAAAACAATCTTACGTACATGCTAGAGGAATCTGACCACTCACTAGTAATGTTTGTTCGATCCCTTTTTCCATAAATGAGTCAAATTTGTTTCAATTGTAAAGGTGGAAAAATCAGGTTTCTACACTGTTTAGCTTCTCATGTCACCTTTCCATCCCTAGTTGTATGTCTCAGAATAATTGTCAGCGGGGTAAGGGCCAGGGGTTGAGGTGTAATTAGCAACAGCTATGAAATTTGGGCTGCCAATTTTTTAAGTTTTGGTAGATTCATTGAATAGTGATCTCCACATTGAGCGTTTCTTGCTTTGGCTCATCGGATTAAAATGATATTTGTATTTGCAGCTTTGCCAATTGTGAGCTTCGTTCAGTGGTCCTTGTTGATAGAGGGTGAGTATCTTGTGCAAAGCTAGACTACTTTTCAGCTGATGCAATGATGCAAGAAACACTGATTTTTTTTTTCCCGTTGCAGTATATCAGATACAGCAATAACTAATTATCCTGGAAAAAACCCTCAAGGGCTTGACCTTCCACGTGATGTGGCGGAAGAGATTAATCCGTCTTAAGTAATAGTCTGTTCTGGTGAGATGAATCAGTATTGAGTTGCTGAGTCCATCAAAAGAAATTGGAGGTACTTCATCCCTACAAAACGAGCTAGAGAGTTCAATTTTTGTGAGCTTGCTAGTTCTGATTGAAAAATTCCAGATATATATATTTTTTTGTGCCAAGCAGGTGTCATCCCCATGCATTTTAGCTTAGTGTACGCATATGAATGGAATTATTTTTAATGAATGATTGTTAGTCTGCATGTAATAACTATCATTTTATTAGATGAACATGCTAAATGATTAATAAAGGATACTAAGCTATCAAATTATTAATTGTCTTTTCTAGATATTTCCTTCAACTCTTTTTTTTTTAAAAAAAAAAATAATACTTTCGGGTTTTGATGTCAATTGCTCTGGAGTTGATTTTAGTGTGCTAGCCTATATTAAAATAAAATAAGACTCCCAAGGAAATTACTTAGCCCTATTCAGTAAACATTATGATTTCTTTGTCTTGTACATTGGTTTTTCTTGTCAACTTTGTATTGATCTGTGATTACTTGGTGCCTTGTATTTTATACTTGCTCATGGAGATCTTGCAATGTTGATCAATTATTTGTTTTGCTTGGTTAATGCTCACAGATAAAATAAAATTTAATTTCTTCTATTATAAACAATTAGAGGTTTGGGACTGAATCTGAATCTTTAACAAATATTCAGTCTTTTTTTTTTCTACCATCAAGGGTTGATTTGCACAGCAGAGAAAACTTTAGATTTTTTTTTTCCTGATCATTCAACTTTCTTATATTTAATTTGATCTTTTAACATTATTTTTATTTGGATTGAATTTAATGGTTTGTTTTGGTTGTTCAAATATAGTTATCTTAAAATATTGTAGAAATTTAGTTGATCTAAAACAATTAAGAGTTAAACGATCAAATCTGAAACTAAAATACATGCAAGGACTGAAGAACATAGGCAGGTGTACACGCCAACATGTGAGTGAAGCCATCGTGCTAGGTGCAATGATTTTTCGACCACCAAATCTAGCCTTCCATGATGGATTTGAGAAATGAGAGGAAGTTGTCAAATTATAATAAACGAGAGAGAAAGTTAACTAACGCCTGTTTTTCAACGACAAAACTTGTTTGTAGTGTCTATAAGTTTTAATTTTCTAAGGGTTTTATTTATGTTTATTTCTCATTTATATCGCTCAAAGTAGATCAAGTTTTCAAATTTTATCTTGACTGGGGTGTTTAGTTTTTAACCAATAAAATGGTAATTCTTTACCAAAAATGGTATTATTTTTTTAAGGTTTTTATGGTGCTTATTAAAAGGTTTTTGCTTGGAAAAAATGAGTTAAAATAGGATTTTGTTATCCCTTGGGGCGGCTGCCCGTCTCTCCAACCGCCTCTGGTGGTCGCAATTCAAGTCATTATGCAACATATAGCGTGTTATTGATTTTTTAAAATGGGACATATGACCAAAAAAATTATCACATCCAAGCACGAGGGCTTCTCTCAGCTTGCCTACACTTTTTTTTAGGTCCAGACACATTCGGTTTACTGGGCTTGCATGCCTAAGATTTTATTTTATTTATTTATTTTAATATTTTATTTGTTTTAAAATGAGATAAATAATATTTTTTAATTTGATAACTGTGTATTAATCATGGTTTTGAATAAACATTTTGATATTTAATTATATTTAATTTTATGAATGATGTTTTTTCATGATTAAACCAAGTTTAGTATATAATTTGAATTCTATATTATATAATTAAATAAAAAAATAATCTGAAAAATAAACATGTTAGAATTTATGATTCAAGTAATGAGTTTGGTAAATAATGAGTTTGGTAAATTAAACCGTAATGAGTTTGGTGAATTAAACCATAAAACTGAAATTAATATAAAATGTTAGTATCTTAGTATTTTTTTGAAAGAATTATATTGTACTGGGATTTTAGTTTATTTTTTTAATTATAATTATATATTTTAAAAAAAAAATTATTGAACTAGTCATTGAGAATAAAATTATCTTTTCATTGTGATATAATTATTTTTAATGTATTTAATGATGTTAGACTTATCATTTTCTTTTTTTTAATGATAAAATTACTATTTTAACCTTAGAATAAAAAAAATTAATGTCTCCTTTATCAGTGTTTTAGTACTTTATTTTTTAAAAATAATATAATTACCTTGATACTTTTTAGAGATAAAAAAGAAATACAACTCTCTTACATGAGTTTCCTGGTCATTTTATATTGATTTTATTGTAAATGTAAAAATTATTCAGAGTATTATTATGATTGTTATATATTAAATGTTATTAATAAGGAAAACTTGTTGGCATGAAAACACAGTCATCAACACGTGGATGTTCCCTACATTGTTTAGGAAGCACGTGTGAAATTATCCAACCACCAAACACTATCTCCCAATGTGATTTGAAAGATCCTGATGCCCTCTACATAATAATGTGACATTTCACATGTTTCAGAAACATATTTGGCTTGACACTAACTACCACATTTTCTTCTTCTTCCGCTTGATTTTTTTTATCCTTTTGAATTTTGTGTTAGCCTTTTGCAAGATGTTAAATCAACCATTTCTATGTTTTTTTTTTTCATGTTTGATCATTGTCATTTTAATTATTATTTTTATTTTATTTTAGAATAAATCATGACATTACTAATATTTTTCAACTAACATTGTTATTTTTTAATCTATAAATAGCCTATCATATTATAAATATTTTTAATTTCACCTCCAACTATTTTTTAACTTATAAATAATCTATAAAATTACAGATATTTTACAATTTCATCTTATGATTTTTTTAATTGCTATATATTTTGTCCGAGATTATTTTTAATTTTTTTCTTCAAATGTTATTCTCGAGTTTTTTTCTATCAAATTTTATTATTTTTTGTTGTTGTTTGTTTCTTGCTTTTGCCAATTTATTTTATTGATATTTTTCTCTGATTTCATTTTAAAATTAAATTGGTTGAGAATTAAGTTTATTGATTGAACCCAAATCCAAAATTTCACAAGTCACGAGTTTTAAAGATTAGGCTAACCGACTAAGTTTTTAATTTGTTCGAGTTTGCTTCTTTTTTCTCCCCTTAAAGTTAATGTTTTCTTGTTTTTTATTCTTTATTTCTTAGTTTTTCCTTGTTAATTTTTGTAGCTCACCTTCTATTTCATTAGCCTTGAGTTTATGATTAAGATTATCAATTTTAAATATTATTGTGTGTTTACTTTTTTAAAAAAAATTGATTCATCTCAATCTTAATATTTATTTTTTTAAAAAAAATTATCTCAATCTTATATCCATAATGAAGTTTTCAAGTTCACATGATTTAACAGGTTTTTATTTTTATTTTTATTTTCAGTTTAATCCTATAATATTAAGTTATTAGATAACGTGGATAAATTTAGGTTTGATTTTTTTTACCTTTTCTTATTTTTTTCAGCTTATTTATTATTGTTATATTTTTCTTTTTTATTATTTAAATTTCTAACGTGAGACTTAAATTGTTTTGCCATAACATTTGTTTAACATTAAAAAGAAATTTTATCTCACCAGCGACTAAGTACAGATAACGAATCTATTTTGAAAATAATTTTACCCTGTTCACCTTTTGGGTATGGACCATTAATTTAAAAAATGGATTCAAGCCCAAAGTTATGCTTTAAAATTGGACTTCAATTGTCAATACGCTACTAGTGAGAGATTGGATTCTATTTTAATTTTTCAAATCATCTCATCTAGGATTGCATTGAAAATACTTAATAATTAGCTCGCAAATTAGAATAGAAAAATAAATTGTAAATTAGAGTATAAAGGACTCAATTAGGATGATCGTAGCATGTGAGCTCTGAGTGCTAGTGATATTTTCTTCTTCTTCTTTTTTTAATTTTCATCTTTTAAAAAGAAATTGTATGGGAAATTTATTATTTATGAACACCTTATTCTTGATTACTTAAGTACTGTAATGCATTGTCAATGTTAAGAATCACTACTATCATAAGGTGTAGCGTGGTTATTGTAATAATGATTATTTTTTAAAGTATTTTTTATTTAAAAATATATTAAAATAATAATTTTAAAATAAAAAATAATTAACAAGCTTCAGCTGGTCACGCCAAGCCTAGAAACTACAATTATCTTTATAGTCTTGTCTTCATCTGGTTGGAGCAACAGTGGAATACTGAAAAAAAAAAAAAACTCGTAAGAATTTTGAGCTTTTGTGGAAGGAACATGCTTGAATTAACACGTTTCAGTTCCATCCACTGTGTTTATACCTCTTTTAGATGCGTACTTTATTTTGAGTTCCCATGATGTTCAGGGGACTCTGCCCTTGTGAAGAAGATTGGTGCTGCAACCAAGCTTCAAGTCTACGCAACTGTTTGATAGGGTCAATATAACAAGATAGCTATATATATATATATTAATTTATTGTACATTATATATTTTGTTTTATTAAAAAAAAACTTATTGCAATCATATGATGATTTTCGTGTAAGGTAAGATGTTCAAAGCAATATTAAATTAAATCAAAATCATAAAATTAATTTTACCTATGTGATGTATTTATTATTTTAATTTTATTGATCTTTATACCTATTAAATATAAACATTTAAAATATATAAGAAATATTAATTAAAGTGATGCATTATTTATGTTAGATAAAACTTAAAAATCAAATAAAAAATAACAAAGAATAATTCTTGTATATTTATTTTAATTGTACTTATTATTCTAATGTTAGTTATGATATCAATCAACTGTGAATCTTTTAATAATTTTTTATTTCAAATGAGTTTTTTCTTAATTAGAAGAGTCTTTAAAATCATGGGTGAGATTAAAGGAAAGCAAGCAGGTCCAAGCTTCACATAATATTTTAAATTTTTTAATTATTTAATATTTAAATATGGGATAGTGTAATACCTCTTATTCTAAATAGACAACCATTCTAATAAAATATTATTATTTCCTTAGCTATCTTTTGACTTTAAAATTCTATATTATATGTTCTTCTAATGGAAGTAGAAAAGAAAAGACAAGCAATCTTTTCAATTTAATTATCTTTTCATTTCTTTCAAGTATAAGAATACAACATGACACCTAAAGCCTAAAGCTACTAATTAATTTATTTTTCATCAAAATAAGATAATTAGTTCGTGGTGATCTAGATTTAGAATCTTATTTTTATCATATAAATCCACTTTTATCAACAAATTTAATAATAAAGATGATTTGGTCTCTTCTAAAACTTCATCAACAATTAAATAAAATCTTGTATCACCAATCTAATGATGAAATGAAGAATAGACATTTCTAGCAAAGACATGTAAAATTTCTTTTTGAATTTGATGTGAGGTGTATTTAGTATTTTGTGGAGTATTATCCAAAACAAGAGCATCTATTTATTTATTGTATGATGCTAGAAGTTCCAACATTTCAAGAAAATTACCTTGGTTTTTTAAATTTTGAATGTTTATCATATCCTCCAAAAGTACATGCTTGAAATATGAGTCAACAAATAATATCTATTAAAACTTTAATATATAATTGTCGTTTAGAATTTATTAAGTATTTTGCTTTTGAACTACCTTCTTAATATGATATGATTGATTTTTCAAATTCTCCAAACACTTGGTGGCAAATTTACGTGCTGAATTCAAATCTTTTTCCATAAAAGTCAAAGAAGCATATCATTTCCAATTATTAACTTTCTTCCAACAATTAAATCATTTAAGAGTAAATATATTTAATCCTAACATTCCATATGACTTACTTGAAAATAGATTTTTTTTGAACATTTAAGTTATAGATAACTTTTGAACCAATGAGATTGAAATCGAGGAGGATGGTTTACACCAATCAACGAATATTCAGACATCAAAATTTGATATGACTTCAAATTAATATATGCTTTTTAAATTTAATCTTGTTAATTAACCAGGTATTTCTAAATTTGAGGACCACTGCTTGGATATCTAATTAAATGAGTAATGTTGATTCTAGTAGAAGATTACTCATTAATCAATGCAGGTTTTTTAAAAACTAATATATAATGGGGCTGCTTAATCATAACTTTAATATTATATACTGGAGTTGGGCTTGCTAAGCCGTGGGTTATTAATATTTTTTCTCTTTTTCTCAACAAAGAAATTAATTATTCTTATTTTGTTTGTGGTTCAATCCAAAATTAAAACATTATAAATTTTTATTGTTTCTTGTTTTAAAAATGAATACAAATAACAATATGCTGAAGCAATAATCAGAACTAAAAATAAATTTTTACATGTAAACCACACTTACATATAAAAAAAAATTAACATATTAAAAAAACTGATATATAAAAGCAAGTCTAACATAAAAAAAATAAGATTATTGGTTCTTAAAGAAGAAAACTTACATTGAATCAAAGTTGGGTATGTGCTTTTTAAATAACTGAATTCGACTAGAAAGATCATGTCTAACTGTATATTGAACATGATAATAATAAAGTACACGTGAGAAAAAAATTGATAATTTTAATAACTTACTAAAAACAAAACATAACAAAATCCAAGTATAATCGAAACAATCCCATAAAATATATCCAATTAATTAGAAAAAAAATTCACCCTAACAAGAATGAAAAAAATAACAAGACTAGCAAATTTGAAAAGACAAGTAAAAATAGTAAAATTATATATAAAAAACCTCATCAAATTCTTAATAAATATATATAAAAAAGATTTTAAATTAAGGTCACCACTAATTAATTACCTTGTTTGATAAAAAATAGATTAATTAGTAGCTTTGTTTTATCCTTTCCATGTGCTTTGTATTTTTATAATTTTTGTTAGGGCTCGGATAAAGAAAAGAAAGAAACAGACAAGTAATTAAATTCAAAAAGTTATCTGTCATTTTTTTTCCACTTCCACGGAGAGAACATAAAATATAAAGTTTTAAAGTGGAGAGTTTTAAAGTCAAGGGTAGCTAAGAAAATGATAATCTATTATTAAAAGGGGTCAAATAAAAGGTATTATATTATCTCATATTCAAACACTAAAAAATAAAAAAGTCTAAAATGTTTTGTAGGCCGGCCCGCTTGCCTCCCCTTAATTCCAGCCCTGATTGCGGTGATCTAAGCAATTAATTTCAATTCCAGAATTTTTATGAGTCCAACTTTCCCTTGATCTTATCTGTCATTTTCTGATCAAGCAAGTACAAATTCTAATGCTCGATCTCCAAATGAAGTCTATATTTTGCCCTTTTTTGAATCCATAGAGAGACAAGGTTGCAGCTTGTGCCATGCACTCTCTTCGATTACACTACAGACAAAAAAAAACAAATTACTCTGACCATGTAATAGATCGACCACGATGAACATCCACTTGGAAACTCTTCATGGTTCATGCATATGCTTCCAAGGCATAGACACTTGGAAATATAGCACTTCCAAATTGTGCTTCACACTGGTCTCGACAAAATAAAATAACAAATTACGTCAGACCTTTGCATGTCGAAGGTTCCGTGATTTGGTTGTCAGAGAGAGGAATGAGGGTGGTTGTAATCTTCTAGGGTTGACTGTTATTTCATTACTGTTAAATTACCAGGGAAAAAAGCATACGCGTGTGGTGTTTTTTATTTTTATTTTCCTCTCTCGAGAAACCCCTTCAGATAATTGGGGGGGCGGCGGCGGGGGGCTCGAAAGTCAGGCTAATCATGTGTTAAAATAGTCTTGGACGGGGTCTATGAAAAGGAAAGAAAACCTGCATTATCGAGGACAATATCTGTGCCAGATCTCCTGCTGTCCACACAAAGTTCCAGGATTGTGCTTCGAGTTTTAACCTGCCATGGATGCCAATCCAGTTCTATTTCTGTACCCACTAGAGCATTCTAAAATCATCCATCTGGTAATTTGCACAAGAGCTTTCCTTTTTCTATGCTCTCTAATTATGACTCAAGATCGCTTTCCTCGATTATATGTGTCAATCCAGGTGAGGCATGCACAGGGAATCCACAACGTAGCAGGGGAGAAAGATCATGATGCTCTGTTATCTCCTGAATATTTTGATGCGCCTCTGTCTCCTTTGGGCGAGCAACAGGTATGTAATTGATGGCCATTTCATTTCATTTCGTGCTCTAAAACAAATCCGTAATGATCTTCATATCTTCTCGAGTTTCTATTCAAAGAAATCAATAACTGAATCTCGCCTTCATTTCTCCTGCTTTATCAGACGGCACATCTGACTTCCTGGTATTATAACAGGCGGGCAATCTAAGGAAGCAAATTCATGCATCTGGACAACTTGAGAGGATTGATTTAGTCATCACTTCTCCTTTGTGCAGGTGCTTAATAAATTATACAGCTTGAATTTCGTCAGTTGCTTTGCTGCATGTTCAATTTATTGCTTATATATTATCAATGAGTTTCTTTTTAGGGCCATGCAAACCGCCATACAAGTCTTTGGCAGCGAAGGCCAGATGAATGGATCAAAGGAGGCAAATATAGACAATAGTGGGATATCAAGTCTCAAATGCCCACCAATTGTAGCATCTGAACTTTGTCGAGAACGTTTGGTATATATGCCTCAATGTCTAGATTAAAGTTGCTGGATTTTGGAATATTTGTAGCTCTTAAAAGTTGTTTACATTTCTTTTTCACTGCAGGGAGTTCATCCATGTGACAAGAGGAGAACCATTAGCGAGAATCGGTCTCGTTTTCCTACAATTGATTTTTCATTGGTATGTACTTAATAACCCGTCTAGCATTAACACAAGGATTGTGAGCACCTTTTTATGAGTGCCAGTTTCTTAAACTGTTCACTTTTTAGATAGAAAGTGATGAAGACATCTCTTGGAAGACTGATGCTAGGGAGACTGATGAGGAAATTGCAGCCAGGGGCTTGAAGTTTATGAACTGGTAGGTGTTTGCATCTTTTGATCCGCAAAGTAACTAAATGTTAGCTTAAATAAAAATAAATACAAATTGAGAGCAGTCATGCAATTGTGAAAATAGTATTTCAGATTTTACCGCTGGCTTATAGTAGTATTATAGAAAAGACTGACAGGCAATCTGTCACTTGTTCAGGTTGTGGACACGACCAGAGAAAGAAGTTGCAATAGTTACTCACCATAGATTCTTGCAGCACACATTGAATGCTTTGGGAAATGATTGCCATCCATCAGTGAAAAACAAGATGTGCAAAAAGTGAGTAGCAACTATTTTTCAGTACTTTTCTTACACTACAAACTCTTTTTTTCTTTTTTCAAAAATTAACAACGTATAAATAGTCTTATGACTGATTACTCGTAACATGTTTGTTTAGATTCGAGAACTGTGAACTTCGTTCAATGATCATTGTTGATAAAGAATAGGTAAGCATGGTGTGTTTCGAATATATTAAAATACCTGTTCCTGTTCCTATTCCATGTGCTCCTCTGTTTCCCTGTGGCATTATTTCAAGGCATGACCTCCCAAGTTAACCTGGAAAGGATAAGCTTTCAGGAGGGGATTGTTCAATCAGTCAGTCTGTGTGAGAGTATCAGAGATACCCCTCAATGATCTCCGTGTATGAAATGCTTGATCGATGGGACTAGAAGAATATGCGCCTGTGCACATGTTATTTGCAATAAGTTTATCCTGTATAACATATCAAGTATCGACATATGCTTGTTGCGCGGATAATTCTCTTTATGAATTTGGGATGGATCATAGCTCCCCTGTTATCTTAGTGAAGAGGGGGGTGGATGGCATTGGGCCTCATGACCCCTCACTAGCTTGCCTGAATTTTGGATTTGTTACTCTAATCTATTGTGCTGGGTTGCAACAAAGTACCCTCGTGGTTGAGCTGACCGAAAAACAAAACAAAATGAATGTTTAATAACCCTTTCAAAACCTTGATTTTAAAAACTTAGATTTTGATAAAGCTGAGATTTGATGCTTTTTTAAAACCAAACAAAGCCAAAGTATGTCCATGAAAACCAGGTGGGATTCGGTCGAATTACCTACATCACATCAGATTTTTTTTTCTTTCCTGTTACATAGCATGAGTTCTTGAAGATTTGAAATTGAATTCATAAGCAATTTTCACGAACATAAATAATTACGTAAGAACATTCAATAGAATATCACACAAGACACCGGAAATTGTTAACAAATCAAATACAAGCATTACTTCCAAACCCACACCTCAAGAAGTAAAATGAGAGAATAAAAACAGGTATAATAACTCGAGCTCCACACTTCACTCTCCGCTTTCCCTTCTAATAACAAAATTGCTGCAGTTCTTAGTGAGGCTTGTGAAGGGCCACATGGAACATCACTTTTAAAATGGAGAACCAGAACAAATAACGAAGAAGAAATCAAAAAATTGAGTTTCTGTTCCTATACCATGTGATTTACACCAAAAAATTCACCCGGACACTATTTTTGCCTTGCAAGCACAAACCCAACCAAGATTGCAAAGAGAAGGAAGCAAACAGCAGCAAAGACATTGAAATTAAATGGCTGCTTAGATTGCCGGCTACTTTCCACACTCATGTCCACTTGTCTACTCTTCTCTAAAGAAGAAACAGGTGCGAAATGGTTAGGAACTGCAACATCCCAGAAAGATTCAGTGATCAGTGATGGAGCTTCAACTTCAGGTTGGAGATATGTCGAGGGATCAGTTGGAGCTTCCATGGACATCAACTCAACGCAATGTTCTTTCAAAACCTAATAGAGCAAGATTAAACTCAAAAAAACTTCATTGATGAAAGCTTTCAGTGTAAGAATGTTCAACTGTAGTGTTAGATGTATTTTGCTCAACAAACCGCATGAACATACCTCAACTGTCTCAGATGGTTGCAGGTAGTCACAGATGAATGTACCAGCCAACCAGGGAACAAAGACTCTTCGAGGAAATGAAAGAAGACATGTTCTCCTGCATTGAATTGTACAATAGCAAATGTTATGAGTATGGCAATTCATGTTTCAGAAACAAACTGCATCAAATTTCAAAGAGATGCTTCAGATAGGTTCTCTATGCTAAGCCTGATATCAAGGGGCAAAAAGAAATAACAAAAGAGGAACCACACCCTCAGCAATTGAAAACCAAACACCCCCCACAGTGCATATGATCTAGATAACCATCAATGTGAGCAACACAGGAGACCCATGAGGGACTCATGCTGGCCCTGCCTTCATGGACAATTGAGATTGTACCATTACTTGGTTGTACCATGAGGCAGAAAGCTTGAATTTCACATAACAAAAATTTCAGACAGACAAGTCAACATGTGTAAATGACAGTTAGATGATAAAACATCACCAATCTACTTTAAAACAATAACAAATCAAGTACAAACTTTCAGACTCATGGCCAGGCTCTCATCATCTGCTCAAAAAGACTACTAACGTTACAGCTCACACACCTCAAAGAGTTCAAGACAAGTCTTGAAACAGGTTTCTCAGGCAGTTTTTCTACCCTTGAATCCTTGCCATCGTTGTCAACAGGATCTGGATCTTCATCTGCTTCATCGCAGATGATATCAAGTCTACTTTGAAGACTCCTGATGATATCATCCTGAGAATAATAATAAAATTTCCATAATTACACAGGTAAAAAAACAATAACCATGAAAAGGGAATAGAAAATCTGAAAAAGAGAAATAACCATAAAGCATCTTGAGAGAGAGAGAGAGAGAGAAGCAAAGGCTCCATTCTTTTATTCCAAAATCATAAAGCAGAAGAAAAAAAACGAGATTCATGTGTTGCCATTCTGCAGGCACCATGACAAACAGATTTTCTAGAACAGAATGCCTGTCTGATCTTTATCTTGTATTTCAGCATTTATCCTCTTCTCTTCTTAAATTGCCTCTTTTCTTTCTGTGCTTGAAATTCAATTCTAAAATTGTCATTTATGAATGCTGGCTGCTATTTAATGCACGGATATGTGTGCAGTATGTGCCAATTGGTCCTGGGTGAAGCTTACAGCTTGCAATAGCATTAAAAGTCCAATCATTGACATGTTTAGTAAGAAAAAATGGCCTACCAATAATCATTTTACATCAGTAAATAGGCAGAGTTTAGGATAAAAAAATGGAGAGACATACAGAATGCCTTATATAGTGTCAAGGAACAAATCCTGGTCAAAAAATCAAAATTAGAGGATACTTGAAATTTCATTGATATATAGATTGACATTCCAGGAGCAGACAATCTAGTTTGGAAGATGGGCATGTAGCAACCTCTGTGAGGTAAGAAGCAAGAAGAGAACAGAGGAAGTCACTTAGAATACACCACTTGAAGTGGCAAGAAAAAATGGCCCACCAATAATCATTTCATATCAGTAAATAGGTAGAATTTTGCATGAAAAGTGGACACACACACACACAACATCTTATATACATTGCTGAGGAACAAACCCCCCACACCATTGTGACTGTATTAAAGAAGTACCAATTGTGTAAATGTAAATTTATGTTGAACTATAGCAATTTCTACACTCAATTAGTAAAATGCCAAAATGCAGTAGACAGTCAAAACACATGAATCAAACATTAAAAAAATTATCATGAATCATCATCAATCTGGTATAGACATTCCCTCGAGATACTCAACACAAAAGTAAATTTTTCTAGAATAGAAGTACCTTTATATCAGCAACAGCCTGCATCACTGGTTCCTTTGAGTTTGAGTATGCATAAGAGCACACGGATCCACCAAAGACAAGAACACCAGCAACATCCTTCTGGCTGCTTGCTTTAGCAAATTAAAAAAAATCATAAAATGATTGAAACAATATGTTCAAGCTACCATATCAGCATTTAGTACAATTTTGCCAAATATTTAAAGCTTTCCAACACACCTTCAACCAAAGACTTCTTTGTGAATGGTAGGAGCAATTCAACTTCATGCGTCCCATCAGTTGTGCATAGCTCCTCGCCAACAACCTAAAACCATATAAACATAGGAAGCCATGACAAGAAAAATGGACCATTGGAACAAATGTTTAGGAATAATAATGCTCCTAAAGTGAAGCCACAGTCCATACAAATTGTCTATCCCAAGCCAACAAAGCAACAGTATGCTTTAACTCAAAATGATGTGCCCAATTGGGATCCATTAATCACTAAATTGTTATGAAGCATGAGTTTAATGAAATCAGGCATGTCTCAAGGTATCACCATGGAGATGCAGGTGCAGGTATTTATCAACTAACTTCCGGATCTTAAAAGCCAAACCATCCTGTTAATAGAATCATTTTCCATCCAATATCCTCAAGCATCATCATGTCACTTTTTAAAAATTTTATTCTGGGCTTCATATTAAATGAATAAATCCATGATAGGAAACTGCAAATCCTTGATTTGCTTCATAAATTAATGACTTTAAGGTCTGCAGTTTTATTCCAAGAGAGAGGAAGTCGCAGTGCAGCTTACCAAATTCCCATCAATCATAGCCTTTGCATCCCTTAGCTCTTTAGCATGCACAGAAATTACATGACGAAGAATTGAACCCAATGTTCGGTCATTTGATGCACTCTCATGAGTTACAGGCAATCTGGGAAATATAGTTTCATTTGTGAGTCACAAGGATCACAAGATATCCGTGTTCCAGCACCAAATAGAACTGTTGTTTGGATCCCCAAACAGAGCACACATATGAAAACCATTGAAGATACCTGAATTTGAAGTTGTATGTACACCTAAATGCCTGAAGGGAACTTAAGACCCTTCCCATTTTAAAATCACATGGCCGTATACTACTTGAAGTGATATTTGATGACAGCACACAATTCCGGCAAGTCCACCTGCAAAAATCAACTCATTAGTTCATATGAACAACAAAAACAACGCCTGCATCAAAATGACAGATACTTGGTAATAGAAACAAGAGTTTCAATTAAACGGTGACAGTAGGGATGAAATACCTCCTAGGACTATAACATATATGTATTAGCAATCTCTCATCCCAATCAGTTTCAGTAACTGGTGCAGCTTCTGCAACTCCCTTCACTGTCTGTAAAAGCTATACCATCAACAAAAAACCTATCAGCTCAATTTTCACAGAACTAAGTAAAATTAAAACAAACTAAGACAGGAAAAATAGTCAAATTACAAGGGGCAAGAATTACCTGGAAAAGTGTTATAGTTGAATTCTTGAAAGCATTATCACTAACCCAAACATAAACACCGATAACCTTCATGCCACCCACTAACATTCTCGAAACCTTTGACATTAACAACAACATTTTTTTCACCAAATTGGGCCCACAATAACAAGCCACATAAGATAAATAAAATTTATAAAAGTAGAAGGGACCTGACGGGCATGTTCAGCGACCCAATCCGAATCGATGTTCAAGGAAGAAGAATCAACAGCGGGTTGTGATTTAGATTTGAAACCCTTTCTCTTGTTGTCATCTTTGGTGGTTTCGAGGAGTGAACAGGCTGGTTCTCCTGCGTCGTTTGGTGGGGTGGGGACCAAATCGAAAATGAAGCCACGATCTAATTTGGAGCTAAGTTTTCCTATCACCAAACCCACCTGACGAGAAAAAAAAACGCGTTCGATATCAAGAATTGGAGCACGTAGTTGTTGTTTTGCATGTGTGGATATGAAGATTTAGAGAGAGACCTGAGAGGTGAGACCGGATTGGCTGAGGCGATCCTCTGCTGAAGTTAGTTGGGTTTCGTCTCCGATTACTGCTTTCACCATAGCTATGCTTCCACTCAAATCCACAAACCAAAATTTATTTCTTCCAAAATTGAATTGAATTGAAACTGCCCTTTGTTTGCCTTTTCTTGCTTTCCCTTAATGGGATTCATGAGCTGTGGACTCCCACGACTTTTGAGAACGTGGTGACTGAAATAATTTTTCTCTTTTTTGGGCCTCTTGCAAATGATTGTTACAACATAGCCCAGCCCGATACGTGAGTCCGCCAACGGTTATTTCCCTTCGCCGGAGGAAATTTCCGGCTTAAAAATTTTATAGGTGTTTTTTTTATTTTTTTTTAAAAAAAAAACACGGGCGGCATGGTCTGATGTACGGAGGACCTGAGCGTTCATTTTATTAGGGGAAATAAAGGAAATAGTAGATTTATTAAGGAAATTGCATGGAATTCTTGTAAAGAAAAATAAAATGAAAATGAAAATGAAAATGAAACGCTTGCCTGGCTCCTTGGAGATCAATGGACATTTAATTATGCTGCGGGGTATCATTTCTGGCCCAATTAAACCATTATTTCTTTTTAGAGGTTTTTCTGTACTTATCTATTTTAGTTGACCATCTCGTTTTTATAAAAAATAAATATTTTATTTTTAAGAAAATGAAACGTTTTCCCAGCTCCGAGATCAATGACCATTATTATTTTTAAGAAAATGAAACGTTTTTCTTCAACTTTTCATTTTATAATTAATTCGTATTTATTTTAGATTATTATGCTTGTGAAAAAGACTTATTTTCTTTCTGGAAAAGCACACATTGTTATTTTCTTCAATTTTTTTTTGTTGAATAATGCTACAAATTATTAACAAAAAAGAAAAGAATCCAAGAAGAAATTACAAAATATAAATTTAAAATATCTTTTAAGTAATTTTTTTGAACTCAAATTTGAATATCAGCATTCAATGAAAATTATTTTTTTGACCGCATAAAATCAATGAAAAAAATATTTTTAATCCTAGTTTAAGATAAAGCTGTCATGAGAACATTAAAAAAAAAAAGAAAAAGTAGTAGGCCCATCACATGGTACAGTAAAAAAAAAGGTTTCTTTTCCTATAACATGATTTTTTTATATATATTAATTGTATGAGATTATACTAGTGATTTTAATTTTTATAGCAAGATTATTAATTTAATATTTGAATAAAATAATTTAACATTGACTACTTAGTGAAATTTTATATCTTTAATATTTTTATAATTGTATAATTACTTTGATAGTTTCAGACATAAAACCAATAAAAACTCTAATTTAAAGGTTTTTTTTTGTTATTTTATATAGTTTTTATTGTAAATTCCAAAGGTATTTAGAGATATTGCTATAAATTATATTATTATATATAATTAAAATAACTTGTTGCTAATACAAGTCAATATATAAACAATCGCTGCTGCATCATTTGAGTGATTTGTGAGGAGCTATTTAACAATTAAAAATCACTTTTTAAAATAAATTTAGAAAGATTTTAATATTTTTTACTCAATAACATAGTGGATGTTTCAAGATTCATAATGATTTGATGTTAAAAATTATTTCTTGTTTTTTTTTTATTCTGTCCCTCTTTCACTTGGATTTTCATGCAAGCTCCTTTAAATCAAAAAACAACTTTTTAATTTGTTAATTCTTTGTACTTGATTCATTTTTTTATTGCAATTATTTTTATCGTAGATGACTTGTAAAATTGATATGCTTTTTCAATCTAATTCCTTACAATTTTTTTATTTTTCAGATTTGATATTTATTTTTTATCTTGAATTATTTTTTAAATTAATTTTATTTTATAGTTTCACCATTCTTTGTTTCTTTTAATGTTAAATTGAATTTTTATTCTTTTAATTTGTGATTTTTTTCTTTGTCAAGTTCTTAGAATTAATATTTTTAAATTAGTTCATAATAAACTTTTTGATTAGATTCAAATCTAGAGTCTTACAGGCTGTAAGTTTTTAAGATTTGATTAGGTTTTTAATGCTTATCTGAGGTTTTTTTTCTTGTTCAAACTAATTATTTATTTTAAACTTATTATTCAACATTTATGTATTGAAAATTAATATATATTTTTTTATTTTTTCAGGTGATTTTTTTTTATTTTTATTTTTATGAGATTATCTTAATCATATATCTACTATTACATGGTTGGTAAATTAACCTAATTTAATAGGATTTTTTTTTAATTTTACCTTTAAATATTTGGTTTTTCAAATTATAGATAGGTACTGTTTTTTTTTTTTTTCTTATTATTTTTTTCTTTTTTAATTTATATTATTTAAATTATTAATTATATGTGACTGGAATCTCAAAAAAAATTTCTCTTTATTTTTTTTGCACAACAAGAAAAAAATATTTGAGCACTAACTTCCCGCTGTTTTATTATCTGCAACCCTGTTTTTACACGTTTTCCCCCTTCCCGAACGAATACATTTTCATCCATCTTCCTCCCCTTCAAATCCTTCAAAATCCTAACCCTAAGACACAACAATGGAGACTTTCTCTCACTCTTCTTACCCAGACTCCAGCGAAACCGAAGACATTCATTCATCAGACGACCCGCTGTCAACCTACGAAGTCAAATTAATGTGTAGTGATGGTGGGAAAATCCAACCAAGACCACGATAACCAAGTCGCTTACATCGGAGGCGACACGAAAATCCTATGCGTCGATCACGGTATCAAGTTTTCTGGGATGGTGCCTAAACTCACGTCTCTTTGTGGCGGGGCCGCTAATATCTTTTTTAAGTATCAACTTCCTGATGAAGATGTTGCTGCTTTGATTTCCGTTACAAATGACGAGGATCTTGAGCGCATGATGATTGAATTCGACCGGTTGCACCGGGCTTCCGCTAAGGCCGCGAAGTTACGGTTATTTCTGTTTAGTTTGAAAAGTTTCGTTCCGAGTAAAGTGAAATCGGAGAGGCAGTTGTTTGTGGATGCTTTAGATTCTGTAAGCGTGCAGAGTCTAGAGAATCTTCTTTACCACCCGCCAAGGCGGCTGTTTCAGCGGAGAATCCGGATTGTTTGTTCGAACTGGATAATAATACGGTTGTTCCAGGAACGAAATTTGTGGATACTCCACCTTCGCAGCCTACTGTGCCGGATGTTGTTGTGAAAGATGTTTCTGCTGGCTCGGAAAGTGGATCAGATGATAGGAATTTAATTGGAGATGCCTCTGAGGCGTTTAAACAACAGACTCTGGATTTCAAGAGACTGCACATTGCTGGTAATAACTAGCAACGGAAATCTGACGAGGCCAGCTCTAGAGGTTTCTGTGAACATTATGCACAGAAACTTCCGGAGAAAATGACACCGGTGCCGCCTGCTCCAGTTCTGGTTGGAGCGGTAATTCCAGCCGTAAACTTACACGAAGGGCATTTGAGTTCAAATGGTTATCCCGTGACTTATGTTGGAACTGAGCAGCTAGTTTATTTACTTCAAGCAACATCATTGAGACCGGTACTGGACAAGTTGATAAAGGTTATTATGGAGTGCAGAGAGTTGTGCAGGAGGTTTGCAGTCATGTCCAGCAACCGGCGGCTGGCTTAAAAGACGAGGAAAGCTGGTGGATTGATGCAGCCAAAAGTCGGAGTGGCCGAGCGAGGGTATCTGCAGGTTGGTCCAGATACTGCAGGGAGACAGTGTGTATTATACAACTCCGTATAAGGCAGCTCCAATAGCAACCATTGGAGCTGTAGATTGTAGGCAAGGTGGTGGTGTGCTGAATCAGGACGGTGAGGTTGCTATTGCTAATGTTATGACTCCACAGAATTCCCGTGTGTGATTTTGGGTTAGAAATGATTGATTGGTTGGATTCATGAGTTTATTTATTTATTTAACATGGTTTAGTTTGAATGTGAAAATAATCTTTGGAACTGTTTTTGAGAGGGTTGTCTGGCACCGTTTTTTTATAATTAAATTTGCATTCAGTGGTAGAAATTTAACATTTTCCTCTTGCACAAAATCTTTGGCACTTGGCAGATAGAAGATTCAGCATTTCTTCTCATAGCTGCAGAAGCAACTTCTTGTTTTGGCAGGACCTGGCCCCAAGTCCTATCGCCCCCTCTGGTATGGAAAGGAAGAACATCCAGTAATAATAGAGAGATCCTTAATTGAGACGCAAAAGATAATTAAATAAGCGCAGTGCGTTATTATTATATATAGATCACCAGAATTAAGTACATTACTTGTCTATATGGTTTATGTTAATTTCGGTGCTTGAAGTGAAATGATATCATGTATCAAGTGCTTATTTTGGATCCAGCCAATGTGTCCTTAGGTATATTCGGCAGCTGTATTTTGACCAGCAATCACTAAGATAATTTACTGCTGATCTTGGCCGCAACTGCTACCGTGGCATGAGCCACATCCTCCACAACCACCATGACACGAGCCACACCCACCACAATGAGGGCTGTTTGCTGCATCCCCTTGGAATATAGAACTGTCAGTCTGGGAACCACACCCTCCACAACCACCATGACACGAGCCACACCCACCACAATGAGCGCTCTTTGCTTCACCCTCTTGGGTTATATGATTGGCAGAGTCTGAACCAACAAGGCCAAGTAAGTTCGAGCAATATGTTCCACTGTTTATTATTGCTTTGGATCCATTACTGTAGTTTTCTTCACCTGTGACATTCTTGACAACTCCAGTGCCTTTTCCACCCATCACCTCGACTTGAGCCACAACACCACAATCACATTCATCAGCAGATTTGTAGGGTTCTTGGGTTGTTGCTTTCGCAATATCTTCTATGTCCTGAATTTGGTTGGTTGTTTTGTCTTCCTTAGAGCATGTATTTGCATATTGCTTTGAACCAGTGTCCATTTCTTTTGCACTCTCTCCATCGGTATTGAATTGTCCATTGCTCTCATTCCTCGGAGTATCGGAGAGTAGAAAAGCTAATAAAATCCCGGGAAATCCAAGCCATTCTTCATTCACCTGGTCACAAAACTATTAAATAATACAATTCTATTGACGAATGATGCTCGATGATTGACACCTTTTGTACCTTGAGACAGGCAGACTTCAAATCAAACAGTGCCACTGCTTTTCCATGAGGATATTCTGCAGAAAATTTGACAGCTGTCATGAAATGTTGTTCGCTTTTATGCTTCTCACATTTGATTTCATACTCCAGTTTCCTACCAGGAAAAACGATCACCTGAAGCCACAAAACACTAGAGGTTAGCTAGCTGCATAGAAAATTACATGTAAGATGATCATAGGATAAAAAAAAATGTTAGAGGAAAAAATTGCTTGAATTTCCATATGATTGATTATACAGGAGGATTGCATCCGCAATTGTCCAAGCACGTAGTGTTAAGGCATGGGAGAATAGGTCCTCACCTTATGGCTACCAGTGAGCTCAAAGATCCGACTAGCATCAGTAATTATTTCTTGAGGTTGAAACCACCAGCTGGAATTCATCAAAGACCATCCTGTTCCAGCAAACTCTGCGAGAACAAGTCTTTCGCCGGAGCTGGTCATGCCGATCACTTCCTTTTTGTCTTTGGCCTCCACTTTCTTTGAATATCTGATGAAAAAACAAATGTCATTGAATGCAGAGCTTCGGTATGGTCAACTATGCACCAAGTTATAAGCACCTCATCTGGAGGTTGATGATCCTGTTGCCATCCTCATCCACAACGCATGTCCAAGTTTCATCTTGTTGAAAACTTTCAGAGAGGGGAAAGAAACAAGATGTTGTGCATGGACGAGTCTGGACCATGTGCAGCAATGATGGTGCCTGTACTGGAGGAGTGAAAGAGAGAGCAATCCAGAGATTGACTGGCTTGGAACCTACAATCCCAGAATTTGGCACCAATGCAAACCATTTTTCAATTGACAAAGGAGAACCTGTTTTCATGAGGTCATGTAGAGAGATTAATGCTGTCCCCAATATTTTCTCAGGCCTTGCATTATATGAAACAGAAGATGGATAGGACACAAGTTTGAAGATGAGCTCTCCTGTGGGTTCACACTGGAAAACAGCGACATCTTTCTTCGCCGCCTTGGACAAGATGCTCATTCTCCTGCCATTGAAATACAAATCTGGCTGTTTCTTACCAAGTATTACAGAAAGGCCTCCGTTATGCTCAGCTGGTAAGTCTCTAACCTCCACAATTTCCACCATAACCTGAGTGAATTATGTCATATCAGCACTTGTGCTTGGTATATGGGTGTTTAGTGGGGCAATAATCTGAAAGCAAAGTGAGAAAGGATATGTGTGACTACCTCAATCAGCTTTTTCTTTGGAAGCTGAATGATACCTTGATATTGATTGGGAGCAGTATCGTTCTTCTTTGAAGTGTCTAGTTCACCCAAACTGATTTTGAGAGGAGATGGAGCATCGCCTCTATGCATAGCTCCTGCCTTCCAGTATCTTGAACCGAATGTCTCCTCCCACTGCTTAGTGGTCCCAGAAAACCCGGTATCCAGCCTTTTACCTTTACTTCTATCAGAATCAGTGTCATCATGCTCTAGCACCCTGCCTATTATTGCCACCAGATCTTTACAGTAAGAAACAGGATGTAGTTGATGAGAATGCCAGATGAGGTCAACGTCATAAGTTGGAACGCTGAAATGCTTGATGGATCTCTCCTGGTTTCTCTTGATTAAATACAGAAATCCCTTGTATCTAGCTACAGCTTCTTCAAGAAAGGTATCATTTTTCATATGGGGACTTGATACCTGTCCATGAAGTCAAAGTTGGGTCGTTGAGCTTGTGTCAAATCCAGACATTTCAATACAGAATGACTAATTAGTTCTCCAATTTTTATATTTTTTTGACACATTTCTTTCTTGTTAGATGAAAATCACAGAATTTGAACTATCAAGCAGAACATTCATCTGCTGGAAGCTGATCCAAAACCTAGTGAAGCACAGTTTGTGTAATAACTTCCATTATGTTAACAGACTGTCATCCAACTCTTACAAAATATTAAAAAATTAGATTACCTGTAACAATCCAGTCGTATGTAGATGTTACAAACATGAATAATTTGGCACCTTTGGATTTCTTTTTTTAAATTACCTGATAATAGAAAGAACTCTGCCTTTTGACAGCTGAAACTAGATCATATTCTGTGCTTCTTTGGGCTCCTAGAATAGCGTCCCCAACACTCTCCACTAACTGGGTGCTTGGATTCAGTTCATATGGTTCCGTAGGATAGGTTCTATTCCAGAATTCTTCAGTTTGCTTCTTACAAACTGCCTGAGTGGAAGATACAACATTCCAGGTACCGAGAATCCTCCCATAAAGTTCCTTACAGTCATTCCTGTAGCACACCTGAAAAACTAAACCTAATAAAAACCCACTATGTTCTCAAGAAGTGCACGATTCTTTTTTTCAAAAAAAAAAAAATTGCTGCTTTTTTGAAACAAATTTGAGTCAAGAGGACTACCGGATTGAGCCTGTGACAATGCCAGATCCATTCACAATCAAGCGGGACAACCAAAGGGCTTTTTGTAACAGGAGATTTAGCATGCTTGGCTAACAATGGAAGCCAACAGTACTTGTACCTGGCATTGGTGCAGTAAGAAATTTGCTAAAAAATTGAATTAAAATTACGGATTTTAGGTTGTGGGTTTGTATTGCTGAGAACTTGAAGGGCCAGATTTCCTGCAGGAGTTCATCACATAACATCAGTTACACGGCAGTACCTGTGAATGGCCCGGTCCAAGGAAGAGCCATCGTAGAGGTACCGATGCCTATCAACCTCTGCAAGGAATCGCAACTGCTTTTTAGCTGCAGCTACAAGGTCTAGATTTGTTGCAATCTTCTGCGCTTTAGCCCACTCCAATTCTTGCTGCTTCTCCATTCTTCAGTTAACTAAACACTGCAAGAGAAAACAATTCTGCTTCAAACCACCTTCAAAATCTTTTTTCGAAAGAGAAAATAATTATGGACCGAAAGGCATTGATTTTTCAACGCCTTTGCTTTGTTAAACAGTAGAGTCTAAAGACAAAACTTTGGTTGGGGATGAAAGAGCAGACTTTTGTGAGGAAATTTCATGTTTTACATTGAAACTTCACCCGAGAAATCTTATGTCAGATACTTCAAACAGTTCCTTACTTTAAATTTCCCACTTCGTCCTATGTGCTTGTCTCCAGGATTTAGTTCATATTTATACAGTCTAAACGCGGGAATTGAAATTACCTATCCATCTTGGATACGTTATATCCTCCAAGTCTAGTTTGCATTTTTGATAAATGGAAATTATATGTGTCACGTCCAAGACATGTTCCTGGGAATGGGACTTGATTTCCGGGAACTCAAATCGAGTGAGCCATGAAGGTTCCTTCAAAGGTTAAAATTTCCTCAGTTTCGACTTTCATGGATTGCATGCCAAGGCCCTCATTCTGGATGCTGAATTATGCCTTCACAGTTAACAGCTTCAGCGACGATAGAGTTAGGATTGTGGGCTATGTTACGGGAAAATATTATTTGGGCTTTCTTTGACTGGGTGGTCCATGTTTTCCCTTCGCAAAGCGTATGTGGGTCTCCTGCGAGGCCGTGACCCATATGTCAACTACATTTCTTGATCTGTTTCGTGCCTGAAAAGGGCGAGAAAAAACATCAGCCTTTTAAGATCGGAGTAGAAAATAAAAATTAAACCTGAGATTTTATTTCAGAATATTTCTCCAGTATCCTTGCATAAACCATAGAGGCAAGCGGAGCATCATCCCTTTCGGAAGCAACTAGAGCTGAAATGGAGCAGTTGAGTGGAAAACAGGGTTGCTTGCTCCATTTCTCCTAAGGAGACTGAGGAGACATACAACCTTTACTTTCTGGGCCAGAAACACACGCCCAGAATTCCCTCACTCGATAACAATGCAGCCACGCTGCATTATGCTAACCCCCAACCCGTGAAAATATATTCAAAGCAACCTATCCTATCGTCACTATCTTTTTTATTCCTGGTTTGTAGCGGATAAAGACTTTTGTAAAAGAAATCGAGGATAGACAAGTATACCCTCTTCCAGATCCACCCTTTCCTGTTCGAGCTCCTCTCTTACATGGGACACTGTTGTGATGTCTGTCAAGTGTTGTTACAGATAATTAATTCCTTCTGGACCGAGCATAACTAATTCATGAACTGATTCCTTGTTTAGTGATGTTCAGACAAGAACCAGATGGAGGATCACACTCTTGATGATCGTGACAAAAATCAAATAATCAACTGAACTTGGTCTGATTTTTCAAAGTCAATTGTCTGGTTTTGAAAGATACAGCTCCACAAACACATCACACCTGGCCATGCTACATGGTGGCGTGTGTTTTAAGGAACTTTGTGCACCGTTTAAAACAATGGATCGTGCTTGAAAACTATCGGAGGATTTTATTATTACTGAACCTAATGAAGGAAGAGTGGTGATAAGACAGACCAGATCTTTTTTTTTTTGTGTTAGTGCAGCTGCACCCATTTCTCACCAAGAATAAATAAAATAAAGTTTATTCGTATAAAACCTAAAAAATAAATTATAGAAGAATTAAAATACTCTTTTCAAAACTTTAAATACATATAAAATAATTTAAAAAACAATCTTATTTAAAAAATGCTATACAAACAATCTAAAAAAATAAAAAAGAATGAATATTACTTTAAATATAAATTAAAAAACATATTAAAAATGTATACAATATAAAAAATAAATTATATAAAAAAAATTAGATGCTAATATCCTTGGTAAGCCAGGTTTGCGCGCTTGATTCAATTTTAAAAAAAAGATGTATAACATGATTTCTCATTAACGAAGGAAAAAGGCAAGGGTTTACATGCTTGGGCATGCAAGTATAGATTGTCGTCCATCCCAGTAATAAAGGAAAAGAAAGCCTATGCAAACTAGCCTGCAAATATAGAAAGATAAATATTTCAAGTGTTAAGAATAATAGATAATAATTTTTAAAAAATTAAAAAAAAATCACAAAACAAATAAATTGTAAAAAGGTAAAGATAAAAAAATTATAAATAGGTTAAATATAAAATGATAAATATTTTCATTTTGTAAGTGAAAATTTGCCATTTGTACATTGATTTATAGCATTGTGTAATTAGCATAACCTAGCAATTAATTATAACTCATTTATGTTTAAGCATTTTTTTATTTTATAAAAAATATATTTGATTGAGATTGGTTTAATATTGATATATATATTCGGTTAAAATTAAAAAAATAAAATAAAAGGTAGTTTAATATATCTGGTTAAGAATATTTTCAAATTAAAGTTATAAAATAATATATATATATATATTTATGATTTTTAATTTAAATATTATAGATTTAACTACTGCTATTATATCATGAAATAAATAATACTTTATATAAAATATTTTTTTATTATTCCATTAAATTATATATAATTTTATTATATATAAAATATATCCGATAATGATTACAGTTTTATTAATTTTTTAAGTTTGAAATAATATGAAGTAAAATATAATCAAAAATAAAATTAAAATTACAATCAAAATACTGTAAATACTACGTTATCAAGTGATCTCCATTTAATTTATAGAGTGTAATTGAATAATATTAAAAACTAATTTTTTAAATAAAATACAAATAAACATTTAATTTAATTTAATTTTTTTATTTTAAATCCAATTTTATATATTCAATGTTGAACTAGACTAGTACAATCCAACAAATAAAAACATTCTTTATTGCTCATGGAAACAGCATAAAGAGACACTCTATGTGACAGAAGAAGCAGCATTGTGCTGCTTTTAATGATTCTTTGTTTTCAACACAATTAATAATAGAATTCGTGAACAATGAATAGTGTCTTATTAATTATTAAACATTTGTTTCCGTAGTTTGTTTCAAAGACAGGAGCAATCACGAAACAAACAAGCTATAAAGTGCCACAAAAATGGAAAATATAACAAAAAACCACCCAAGTTGATGCGTGATCCGTAACATATTAAGAAATTAGATGACGACCACATGAGGATTGAGGAATAATGGTCAATTTGCGCACAATCATCTTGCAGATATCAAATTCTGTACCCTTTGGTGCAGTTTTATCATCATTAAAAAGGAGGATCATGGCACTTGTTGAGTGCTGATGTCTTGGTCTTCATTGTAATAGCAGTAAATTAATACTTCTTCTTTTTATGTTGTTTTTTTGAGGTACAGAGATTTATTTATTAAAATAATATACATTTTTTATTTTTTAAAATTAATATATCAAAACAATTGGAAATATAAAAAAAACAACTTGAAGTAAAATAATATTTTTTTTAAAATACTTCTCAAATACAAAATCAAAATGTTTTTTAATGCCACGGTCTCTCTCTCCATAGGTCACCAGAAATGTTGAGGAGACAACGTATCGATTTTGCAACAAATAGACAAAGCTGTAATTCAACAAGTAATCATAACTAAGGATTAACCATTAATATTTGATTAAGGTAAGAGGGCAGCCAAAATAATGGGAATGTGTCACGAATCAAGGAAGAAGATATTACTAGCAGCCAAAATAATGATAAAAGAAAGGAAAAATCCAAGAAACAACGGGGAATGTGTCACGAATCAAGGAAGAAGATATTACCAGCAGCCACTAAAAGAGAGGTCCTTTGTCTCCCAGAAACCCCGGCCCCATGGAGGTCTCTCGGCGGACCGAAGGGCTCCCCGCTCTTTCCAAATCAAAAGCTCGATATAAAAAAACCCCACCTCCTAATTGCTCTTGATCGCCGAACATTAATTATCACCGTAAACTTCAGTTTCGAAACCTTAAAAGACAGGATTTGAGGTCTCCCAACCGCTCCGTCTCTCTACTTTTCACTCTTCCTCTGGCCTTAAAATTCTCAAGACAGCCAGTTTTTTAACTATCTTTACTGAATTCGAAGTTCGGACAAATTCTTTTATTTGTAGGGTACCTGGATTTTTTTTGAGTAAAATAAATCTACAGATTTTTAAAAATTCATTAATATTATCATTAAATTTAAAAACATAGTTACTTTTTACAAAAATTTATGATTTTTTTTATCGTGTTTATTATAGGTAATATTATATTTCTAACTTAAATATATATTTTTGTTTCAAAAAATATTTTATTATTACTAAAGTAAATTAACAGACCATCTCAAAAAATATATGTTTTGTAAAATAATTAATTTAAAAGTTAAAAAAATTAAAAATTTTAAATACCCAAATATACTCTTAACAATATTACTTTCTGAATATATTTTTTATTTAAGAATATAATAAAATATTTTTTTATTTTATTTTTAATATTACTTTTTTAAAGTTATTAAAAAAGTAAAAAATAAAAGAGTATTTTTTTTAAAGATAAATAGACATCCAGCAGAATTGAAAACGCAAACACCAACCTAGCAAGTAGTCTAGGGTTACCTTCTACATGCCAGTTGTTTTTTTTTAAATCTATAAAGCGAAAAAGCTTCCTCTGCCCGTAACACTTGATAGCTTTTCCTTGTTGAAAACTAGGACCTCGCTTTTTAAAGAGAAGAGAGGACTGCTTTCAAATGCAAGAAGAAGAGATTTTGAACTAAGAAAGAGATTAACTCGTAGCAGAGAAAGAGAGAGAGAGAGAGAGAGAGAGAGAGAGAGATTAACACGATGGTGGCAATTAGGAAAGTAGGGAAGTATGAGGTAGGAAGGACAATAGGAGAAGGAACCTTTGCCAAGGTAAAGTTCGCGCAAAACACGGAGACTGGTGAAAGTGTAGCCATGAAAATTCTCGATCGAAGTACCATCATCAAACATAAGATGGTCGATCAGGTTAGCAAGTTAACCTCTTTTTGTATGTCTGGGTTTGAATTAGATTACAAGAAAGCGCAGTAATCTGTCAAAAGAAGAGAAATCTCAGTTTGAATTGATGGGGGCTCGATAGATTGGACAGGAAAAGAATCAATGGAAGGGTTTTTAATAGCCAAATAAGTTGTCAAAAAAGAAGAAGAAGAAAAGAAATGAAGGAAGTAAGGATCCTACCTTTGAAATGGCTGAATTGACAAGTCATCAGCTTTATGTTCTTAATTTTATGATCTCATGCCAGAGGAATCATCACTTCACGGCTTTTAAACGAAGAAACTAGCTAGTTAGGTTAGTGGCAAGTGTATGGATTGGATTCTGGAAAAACAATGTCTCCTTTGACAATATTATGGATTTCAAACATGTGAATGAGTGGAATTGCTTTATCCGCCGCTTATTGGATTCGAACCCTCTCTTTCACTTACCCAGGTTGATCTAGTGACCTGCAACATACTAGCTAGAAATGACTTTGCTTTGATACATAGTAGTATATCATGTGATCCAATCATAAACCGCTTCAACAGGGAGCATCTGAGCTGAAGTTTTTTGGTTTGAGGCAAATGCTTGGATTTTGTTGCCTTCCATATTATGATGTTTTGAATATTGGTAGCTTTCTTTTGGCTAAAATTCATCATATCTTATATTCCTATAATTTAAAACACTTTAGGTTGTTACACAACCTCTTCTATCTTCCTCACAATATCTTTCTTTTTTTTCCGCAGATAAAACGGGAGATATCCATAATGAAGCTTGTTCGACATCCTTATGTCGTGCGCCTGCATGAGGCATGGAGTATTAAATTTTTATTTTTTAAGGATATTATGTCTTGTAGGAATGTGTGGTTTGTATTTTTTCCGTTACCAATTGTGCTTCCTCTTAACTCCTACCATTTTATGTTAGGTTTTAGCAAGCCGAACAAAGATTTATATAATATTGGAATTCATTACAGGTGGTGAATTGTTTGATAAAATTGTGAGTAGTCAAAATTCAAATCCAACACTCAAGATGGATAGGCATTTTGTAGTCTTGACATAATATTCCCAGCTCAACACTAATACATGATTCTTGTTAACCATGATTATGTAGGTGCATCATGGACGGCTTAGTGAGGCTGAAGCTAGGAGATACTTTCAACAGCTTATTGATGGTGTGGATTATTGCCACAGTAAGGGAGTCTACCACAGAGATTTAAAGGTGTTGTTTTGCTGACATCCAGAAAGTTGCTGTTAAGTTTCTTTTTCGCTGGGATCTCATAGTTCATGTTATGTACAGCCTGAAAATCTTTTACTCGATTCACAAGGAAACTTGAAGATTTCTGATTTTGGTCTGAGTGCACTGCCTGAACAAGTAAGATCCTCGTTGAGAGTTCTTGTTGTTACTATTTTAGATAATCAGACTTGAAGGAATTAACAGCACAATGGTTGCTATTTTGGCAATTCTTGTGTGCGGAGGGAGCTAGCTTGTTGCGGACAACATGTGGAACTCCTAACTATGTAGCACCAGAGGTAACTATGATACTGTTTAGCTTCTAGCTTGAATGAAAAATTAAATCCAAGCATGCTTCTGTAAGTTTCATTTTCTGGTCTAGGTACTCAGTCACAAGGGTTATGATGGTGCTATCGCAGATGTGTGGTCCTGTGGGGTCATCCTTTATGTGCTGATGGCAGGATATCTTCCATTTGATGAGCTTGATCTCACCACATTATATAGCAAGGCATGAACTTATATCACGTGCACTTACTTGGGATTATTGGTAAATTTTATTGTGTTTTCTTAATTACGAGGATTGTTTTGTCTTTGTTGCGATTTTTTCTTGGATTGGGACTTCATTTTAAGTAATTATGTAAGTAATTAAGGAAAGAACTCTGGAATAAAGTATCTTTGGATGTTTTGCAATCCTTTAGTGGCAGGGCACTAGTGGTTCTTTCTCTTATGTTAGACTCTTAGCAGGTCTTAGTGAGGCTTAAGTTTCGAAGTAGCTAACTAATCAAATCAAGCAGGTACTTTCAGTTTGCACAATCTAATCTTGAAATCCTGTAAAGAGCTCTACTCTTAACAAAAAAATATTATATGGTACAACATATAAATCTGAAAATCAAAACTTTTAGCTAGATCTCTTCCATGTTTATTGTCATCCTTCAATCTTGTCAAACTGCTCTTCTTAGCATGTATTAGTATTGTTCATCATGCTATTCTTTTCTTATGATCTTATTGTTCTTATTGAATTTTTCAAATGCTTTCAATAGATTGACAGAGCAGATTTTTCTTGCCCATCTTGGTTTCCAGTGGGAGCTAAATCTTTGATTCATAGAATTTTGGACCCGAAGCCTGAAACAGTAAGTATTGGCTATGTTACTAGACATTGCTCTAGGTTGCAGACTGTGGTCAATTACAGAACTTAAAATTAGTATAATATTTTGAAAGCAAACTTGAAAAATTATTAGAAGTAATGAAATAGATCCTCACCTAAGGAAAAAATATTTCAACATCAAACTGAACTGGATTTGTCCTTATTTTTCTTTATTTTATTTTCATCTGAAAACTGAACTCAATTTCTAATTTTGCAGTTGATAGAGATGAGTTTTGCATGATTCACTAGTTCAGAAGTTTGTTTTTTTTAATCTAGTGTCATGCACATATGCTAGGCCAATATAATCTGCATCATATTTTGCTGATAGTAGTGTCCAAGTGTTTAATTTAATTTAGTGTCTTAAGTTAGTTAATTTGCTTTGGTGTTTCTGACTCCATGCAGCGTATTACAGTTGAACAGATTAGGAATGACGAGTGGTTCAAGAAAGGTTATGTTCCTATCAAACTTGTTGAGTTTGAAGATGTGAACCTTGATGATGTAAATGCAGTTTTTGATGATCCCGAGGTTGGTCCAGATGCAAATATGCTGTTCCATAATTTAGGAATCTTGAAACTTGAAAGCTTTTCAGTTTGATGCTTTTGGCTTTATTTACTGCTCTGAGTGTTCAATCATTGATTTATATTTTAACAAGAAGACAATTGTTTGCCAGCATAACAAATTTTAACAAGACATTTCACCTTCAACTTGGAGGTAGTTTCATGCTTACTGATGTCACCCTCTAGCCCTCAGTTTTGGTTTCACTGCACGTGTGTGCTCTAATTTCTGGTGGTCAAATTCTCTAGAAGTTACTTGAATTGGACATTCCCTTTCTTTACCAATAAACATGCTACTCTAACCCCTTGTAACTATGGTTGCCATCCAGAATAAATCAATCTGGTCGTATATTTAAGATGTGTTTCCTTTAATTGGAAGTGGCTTTGTCTTCTCTCTCTTATTCGCATTCTTGATGAGATGATTTGCTGTAGGAGCAAGGGGCTGATGAACAACATGGGAATGAGGAGATGAGTCCCTTGATTCTTAATGCATTCGACTTAATAATTTTATCTCAAGGCTTGAATCTTGCAGCCCTATTTGACCGTGGGGAGGTATGGATCTTCAAATGTGCTCCTTACATTTTCTTCATTGTCTCTTGAAGAGTGCTATATTTGAACAGCATGATTTGTCACTTCCAGGCACATTATAAGATCCAATTATTTTCTCAAAACTAATATTGTAAAGATCTTCGCCTCCCATCCAGCATATCAGTACCATAGATTATATTTTTTGTATCATCTCACCAATTTCCGCTCTTGTATACAGTTTAAAGTATGTAGGCTCTAAAGATTTAGGAGGGTCTAATTTCTGTTTCCATTAGGACTCTCTGAAGCATCAGACACGCTTTGTATCGAAGAAGCCAGCAACTGTTGTGTTATCAAGCATGGAAGTTGTTGCACAATCAATGGGTTTTAAGACTCATATTCGCAATTTTAAGGTAGACAGCATTGGTTCTTATAACTGTACTCTTTTCCTTTGCTCCCCCTAATGGTCGTAATAAATGAATTAATATGTTGGTACAGTTATGTAGCAGTATTAGACTTTGCCAAATTCTAGAATTTCTATATTCAATCTAAGCAGAGATGCTGTGTTACTTTTCAGATGAGAGTGGAAGGTCTTTCAGCTGACAAGGCTGGTCATTTCTCAGTTATTCTGGAAGTAGGCTCTCAGCTCCAATTCTGCTGTAAATTTTCCAGCTGCTTCCATATCTCAGTCTACTAACTACTAATCACAATTTATTGTTAATCTTCTGGTTGAAGGTATTTGAAATCGCTCCAACATTTTTAATGGTAGATATCCAGAGAGCTGCTGGAGATGTTGCCGAATACCTCAAGGTCAGTTGTTTAGAGATTAGGATCTATCCAGTTTGCATCTATTCACATTTAGTGCTGTGATGGTAGTTGCAAGTCAGATTGCGTTGAGAAAACTTTCTTGAAAACGGTCTCTCGCTTCCTTTAAATTGCTAGTATAAAAGGATGTGCTTCTTTCGTGCAGTTCTACAAGAACTTCTGCAGCAATCTTGAGGATATCATCTGGAAACCATCCACCGAGTTGAGCAAATCTAGAATGACCAAGTCAAAGAGCAAAAGGTGCTGATTTCGTTTCCTGGATCATCATCATGTTGCAGTACCAGTGTTTTGATGCATGCTGCTGATTATGCATAACTGTACTGATATCTCTCGGTGATGTGGTCTTTAGCTTACATAACCCTTCCTTTATGTCATCTAACACCTCCACCTCTCCCATGTTCCGGAAGGGTAGAAAATATATGCCTAGTTGTTTTGTTTTTTCTTTATGATTCACGGTGTGTATCTTTGTTCACTTGAGTTCCACCATTGTAATGCTGTTTTGTAGCCGTAACATGTAACATTTATATATATATATATGTGTATGTCAAAGAAGATGAATTGATAATGAAGTTTTCAATGAGAATGTTCAACGTTTGAATATTAAAGATAATTTAATCCCACGGCATAATCTAAGATTTGTATCCGTCTCAAGTGAATAAAAAAAAGGGCCTCTGTATCGAATCAAATGTCCTCGCACTACTGTTTACAGCAAGAGCTCAAGAAGCCTTCCATGTCAGGGTTAGTATAACTCTTCATAGCCAGCATGCATGAAACGAATTTTCATGGAATCTCAAACAGTTGGAGAAAAATAATTAGCAGGTAATCCTACTCAACGATATGGAAATGTCAGAAGAGCATGGGAATCTGCACATAAACATTGTCCCTTGACCACCTTTTGAAGCCGCTTTCTGTTTTTAAAGATGATTTATTTACAAGTCAGTGATGAGACAACCTCCATAAAATCATGGTAATCCTTGCATATAGTGGTACTTTTGATGATCCGTACAGGTGCACCAACGGGCGTATTCAATAGCCCATATGCTACTCCCAACTTCTCACTGGTAAACAGCAGAAGAGAATGTCTTCTCTCCGGCTTCCTCTTCCTCATCGTCAATTACCTCCATATTTTCTAGCAGAGCTTGTAACCGAGACTCTTTGATTTATCAGCCAAATCATTCAAGAGTTTGCAGCTCTGAATTGTGGGGCCAGCTTCTTTTTTTTTGAAAGAATGAACCTCTTCCTTAATGCTGATCCTACTCCAGTTCTGTAACTTTCCGATTTTCTCCTCTTTCATCAATTTTCTCAATATAGAAACATCCTCCCTCCTCTCTGCAGAGATGTACATATCTAGCAACATGACACAAGTTTCAGTATTTTTGGGCTTGAGTTTGAGTAACGATTCAGCTTCATAAAAACCCAGTTCTGCATTCCATGCTTCCTACACCCTGCAATCAAGAGCAACCTTATGAACTCGTTTGGCTCTGCATCCATTCTCTTGATGATATCAAAAGCTTCTTCTAGCCAACCCAGCCTGACAAACATGCTAACCAAGTATCCATAATGGACCATTACGGGCTTAATTTTGTATTCCTTTTGCATCATCTCGAAATATTCATTTGCTTCGTCGACCATTCCAGCAAGGCTACAAGCAGCCAGAACGCCCACACAAAGAATCTGGTTTGGTCTGAATCTAGCTAGCCTCATGTCCTAAAAAAGCTGCACGCAGCTGTGCGAAACTTGTGATCATATACTAGTCCAGGATATCAAAGTTCTTTTAGAGATCTCCAGAAAAGCTTTTCTTGTCCTCTCAATGCTCCCATACTTATCGTACATATCCACAAGTGCAGTTCCAGCAAATACATCTGATAAAAACTACCCATTTCATAGTCTGGGCATGTATTTGTTCCCCCTGCTCTAAGGCTGCCAACCTACTGCAAGCTGTTAAGATACTCGACAAAATGAAGAGATCAGGTTTCCTGCCGAAGAGATTCAACATCAAATACATGCTGAGTGCTGTGCTGAAAAATTATCCTTTGCAGGATCCATTGCTTGTGCATGACCTGCAATCATTGTATTCCACGTAATCAAGTTCTTGTATTCCATTCCATCAAACAAATTCTTCGCCTCATCAATGCATCCACATTTAAGTTAAAAATCCATGAGAGAATTTGAGATGCGTGCAGGTTTGATTCATGGCCAAGTATAGTGCTCGATGAATGAACCTGCACCCTCAGATCCAAAGATTATATTGTGCTGCACAAGCCTAACACACTAGTTAGAGTCGGTTCGACATTCTCAAGAAGCATTTCAATGAAAAGTCTTAGTTCCTGCTCTGCCATTGTCACCACAAGCAGATAGAATCATAGTCCAGGAAATTACATCCTTTTCTCCTGTCTCGCGAAATGCTTTGACTGAAGATTCCAAGCTGCCAAATTCTGAGTACAAACAACAAAGAGCATTTCCAAGACTGGAGTCATGACCGATTCGGTATTTAATGAATGAAGGCATGGAACTGTCTCCCTAATGCAACAGACTTCAAAGAAGAACAGGCATTCAAAGCAATTGATAGAGTACTATTTGAAGGAAAAGAACACGTCTCCCAAAACCGCACAGCCACCTGAGGTTGTGAATTTTGAACATAACCAGTGATTAAAGTTATCCACACGACAACATTACTTCTAGGCAAATTATCAAAAACTTCTCTAGCATTTACCATCATCCCACATTTAGCATAAACATTAACAAGAAACGACATCACAAAAAACTATTGATGGGTTCCAGTCTCTATCATGTGGGTTGAACAATTTCAGTCTCTGGGACTGAAACCTTGTCCATGCAATGTTGTAAACGAGGAACAAAATAAGGAATAAATTTGTTTGCACTCTTTTTCATGAATGAGAGCGCTTCGCGAAACCCCAAAGGCTTAAATGGTTCAAAGTATGCATCCAATCCAATCGGGGTGTTCATAGAACTTCTGTGAAACGAAATGTTGGGGCTCTAAGATTTCCAGATGCAGCTCAGTGTCAGCAAAGAGTGAAAATAGGAAAGCCAAAGCCAAAGCCATGTATTTGGTCAGTAACTAAAACACATCCAAACCACATTTTCAAGCATTTGGATCCAAAGAATATTATTAATTTAGCTCTTCACGAAAAGCAAGTAAAAATTATTTCCATTCTCCCACAGTACAGCAAAGAATTGATGACACGGAAAGATGTTGTTTGACATCCATACATCCATACGGGCTCTGTTTCTTGTGATTAAGTACAACTAAGGAAGATAGAGTTTGAATATTTCCACCCTGCACACGGAGAATACCGAAAACCAGGAAGAAGAAGTTTAGAGAAAAAATCAGCAATGAAAACACTTTGAAGCAACATAAACATAACCATTTAAAAAAGAGAGCCATGCTAACTAAATACTTAATGGATAAGATTTTTTTATAAAATAAGATAAATGGTAGATTTCTTCATAGATTCTCTCCTTCGACAATGATGGCATGACTTTTCTTCGACCAAACCATCTATTGCCCTACCAGACACTTAACGGGTGAAAATTCCTAATATTAGGCTCCCTAGGATATTCTCGATTTTTTTTTCCTTCTGATGCCGACGATTTCAATTGTTTGTTGGGTTTTATTACTAATAAGAATTAGCTTATTGGAGCTTGGCCATCGCTCATATGAATGGTAGTGGGTATTCACAGATCATGTTTCTACTTCTGGTATATCTATAACTAATATCCAAATAAATATACATACCCTATTTACTATTCTTCTAGAATATCAATTAATTGGATTTTAAGAACTCGTTATCTGAACAATATTTATTATTTAACATAAAATAATATATATATTGAGATACGTATACATGCATTAAATAATGAAATTATAGATATTATATGTATACATGTTTATAATGTTAATATTATAGAATGTATATATTATAATAAAAGAGCGGTATAAATGCTTGCATGTATATATGTGTATGATTATTCGCATTTGTAACACAAAACGTTCATTCCTCTCATGTTTTGTTTCTGCATCTTCTCGGTGTTCCGCGACCAAATAAACAACAATAATTTCATCTTGAATTATTAGAGGGAAGTCCAACAAGATCCTTTGATTTAAAACGCATTCATCTCTTCTTTGCTCACTTTGAAATTAAAACCACGGTGGGTTCAGGCAATCGATATATCTGCAGATAGAAATTGAAGGCAACGATGAAGATGTAGAATCTCGATGTAATTGATAATGTTGATGTCAAATATACTATTAGAATGGGACATTGTTTGAAGACATTGGGAGATAAAACGACACATGGACATGCCTATTAACTTTCATGCATTCGTTGAAATTTAGATCTGCGTGGTATACATGACTTCTGTTAGATCATCGTGACCATGTACGAGGAAAGCGGTTTACAATGCCTTTATTCAAGTAGTCGTGACCATTCTTGACACAGGGTTTCAAGAATCCACACACCTTGCACCATTAGAACCTTCTCAGTCCTTGTATTTCATTGTTTCCTTCTCAAATCCAACTGTAGGGAATTGCTTTGCATACTCCTCAACATCATGACGGAGCCCTGCAATCTCAGATTGATGTCCATCTGACTTCATGGCTGCTACAAAATCCTTCAACTTCGTTCCTGAATTTGCAGCATTATAACTCGCTATCAGCGTATAACAATGGAATATATGCCTCTGGACCATGCATTATATCATTAAAAAAAAGCAACTTGAATTTGAGAGACGATAGTAAAGGACCTTGTGCATCTGCCTTGATCTTCAAGGCCAACTTCACAGCAGCATCAAAGAACTCAGCTACCTTCACAAAATCTCTCTCAATAAAACCCCTTGAAGTGAGAGCCGGGGTTCCTGGAGCACCAAAAAGCAAGGGGTTCTAAGAAAATTGAAGCACATAATCAACAATCAGTAACTACAAGATGGACGAACACATGAGGAACACCTTACCCAAACGAATTCCACCAGGAACCATGGCAGATACATCTCCAGGAACAGTGTTTTTATTAGCTGCAATGTGGACTAATTCCAGAACCTTTTCAACTCTTGATCCATCAATACCCTGTCAAACAAAATTTCAAAATAAAGTATTGATTCGCTTTTTTATGCTAAAAATGGTTTCTAGCCAAGCCCATGCAAAAGGAATCCAGATCGATTTCAACTAGGTTTCTTAAGTTTGGAAAATTATAATTCTTCCGAGGCATTTGAAGTTTTTGATTTCATGGCATCAATATTCTTGTCAGAATCAGGATTCAAAAATTTCTTCATCCATTCCTTTTTTGATAAGAAAAAAAAAAAAAAACCCTCCCTGCAGAAAGTTTTATCTGAGAGTGTTTCTATATCAAATCATTAAGCTTCACAGGCAACATTTTTCCTAGATTTACTGATGGTTTCAGACCAAATTCTCTCGAGTTACACATGGAAACTTGTCGTAGGGATGTGTCCAACATGCATAATCATTACCATAGTTGTAATATGAATTCCCTGTTTAAAATACACAATTACGAGGTGCATTATTTAATCAGATAAAGAAAACCATTCCTCATACCTTGTTTCTTAAATTCACCAGGACTAGATGGTTCTCAGTGCCACCAGATACGAGTTCATAGCCCTTCTCTATCAAGCTCTGCAAATACAGTAGATTACTATTGCTAAATCACTCTGATAAGATAACTAGATACAACGCGCACTTGTTTAAAAAATAAGAAAAGCTATGGCCAATCTGTACCAATGAAATGTTAAGAACTCTTCATGGTACCTGAGCAAATTTTGAACAGTTGCTGAGAACTTGCTCTTGGTAGGCCTTGTACTCAGGAGTTCTCACCTAGAATCAATGATTTTCAAGGGTCCAAATCATTAGGAAGCCTGGCCAAAATGATTCTAAGAATTTCTAGATGGCATCATGCATCATTTTAACTAGTAAAGTAGTCATAGGGAGTGATCTATGGGGAGCCCACCTGCTTTAGTGCAACCGCTAAACCAGATATGGTATGATTGTGCGGACCACCTTGAAGTCCAGGAAAGACTGCCTGATTGATTTTGTCTTCATAGTCATACATCACCTGGGGGATGGAACTCAATTATTAGTTTATACACTGTAGGTGTTCTATTTTAGCACTTCTATGTTAAGCAATGAAAGACTTGAAAAGATGATTGCATGCAAACAGGAAGAACCCGTTGAATGATTAATTATTCTATTTTAAGTTGATCATAATAGTCATCCTCCCCTCTTATTTGAAATCTGGACTCACTTCTTTCCCTTGTTTGTTAATTTCTTTCACCCCCTTCCTGAAGAAGATCATAGCCCCCCGTGGACCTCGAAGTGACTTGTGTGTGGTGGTTGTAATGACATCTGCATATTCGAAAGGAGATGGAATAACACCTGCAGCAACAAGCCCACTGATGTGTGCCATATCAGCCAACAAAACTGCCTTTTGCTTGTCACAGACCTGTCAATCCATCAGAACTGAAAATCTCAATGTTTAGGGGCAAAAAATCCTAATCCTAATCTCCAAACAGCAAGTATGATAGAAGTTTAAATGATATGTAACAACAACAATTGCAGTTGTGCCATCCACTTTAGGGGAGTTTACCTTCCGGATACGTGCATAGTCATAAAGGCGAGCATAAGCACTTGCACCAGCAACTATAAGTTTTGGTCTAAAGAGTGTGGCACTTTTCTCCAGCTGCAAGCATTTTAATATTCATAAGTCAATCCCTTAAAGAGCGAATTGAAATTTCACTTATCTTAATGCAAAAAATAGAGAAATTAAAAGAATGCAGCAAACTCCTAACCAAAATAAGAAGCCCAACTAATCAACTACAGACAAATAACTTTCAAGTCTTGTTTTGATGCTACAATTCTTACAACTAGAAAAACTAAAACAGTAACTGTTTTGAATTTTACAACATTGTCAATTCCTGAAGTCAACATTTTGAGTCTCCTGCAAAACACTAAATCTAGTGCTTGAAATTATAGTCCTGAAAGAAATTTTTGACCCTCTAACCATCTTAGTAATATGTGAGCACTGAAAGCATGTTTTAAGTGATGGGTTGGGGTAAACCTAAAACTAAAACACTATGCTCAACAAACTGCAGAACAGTTGTTGAAAGAACAGGAAGTAATTTTTAAATAATCTACAATAACTGTATTGTTTCATTTATATATGACAATTAAGCAGTTTTGATAAATATTTATAGCAAGTAATGATATAAAAAAATAAAAAAATGACAGTAGTCATGCATTCTTTTCCCAAGAAAAAGCTCTTCACATTAATAAATCATGAATAAATAAGCAATCAACCCCAACAAGCACAAGTAGCACTCCAGTGTTAGAATTCATATCTGTTGAAGTGAGAACTTCCTCAAAGATAAGGAAAATAAGGGCACCTGATCATAGTCCACATAGCCTGTACTCTCATTCAATCTGTATGGCATTGTCTCAAAAAATATGGATACAGCAGATATCTTCTTTGTGTCAGTCTGCAAGATGGCAAGGAGAATAATAGGATAATTCACATAATGGTTTATGAGTCAACAGCTCTAATTATAATTCCACATAAAAATAGCAGAAACGCTTCAAATAACCAGAACAAACCAAAATTCTAATGTTTCTGTAGATTCCGAGTTTTGTAGACTACTCAGGTACTTACTGAAATTAAATCCATTAACAGAAATGCATTAAGAGAGGGGGGGGGGATTGCAATTGAATCAGTTTAGAACAGCCAATGCCATGTTTTTTGGGTGAATTTTAAAGGACACCATTTAAACATTGAAAGACAATAGAAAAATCTTCAAAGTAAGAGCAGGAAAAGTTACAGGAACTTCAGTAAATAGTCTAAGTTATGCTATAAGCACCTGATAACCATGTGAAAGATGCCCACCATGTGGCAGATCAAGTGCCATGATTCTCTCATGAGGTTTCAGCAGTGCCGTGTAAACTTGAAAATTAGCAGGGGATCCAGATAGTGACTGCACGTTGACTGCAATAAATAAGGCATGTGTTGTCTTTAAATCCAGAGAAGAATGTAAAAATCCAAATTTAAAACATTCTTTCTGTTCGTTTCAGTTTAGCATAAATATCCCTTTTACAACTAGTAAAGTGGGTGTTAGCTATACATCATTATACGCCTAGCAGCAAGAAAATGTCAAAAAGGTATGCGTGGTGAATTAACTTCAATCAGAAGAAAACCAACAAGGTTTGCTGGGCATTTTCCCACCCTACCTGCCTGGATGTTGTGAGTACAATGAATTTCAGCAACTAAACAACGACAATATTTCCTACTGCGCCCCTTTTTACGGGTCTTTCTTCTCTCCTGAGTTTCCTGATCGTTTTTTTGGTTAAATTAACCAATTTCTATATTATTTTGCCAGACACCAGAAAGGTTACCAAGAAATCCACCCGTTGCACCCATTAAAACTTCAAAATATAATGCTTGAGCAGCCATCGCATTTTATTTAGATTTTCCTACTATGCCAAGCTAAGGAAATGCCTTATCATACAGTCTGAAGCACCAAACCAGAATGTATAAAGATGTTCAAGTGTTCAAAATAATATGTAAAGGACAACAAGAAGGATAAAATATATGAACAAATAGTCAGTGAAACTTCATCTTGCAATGTCAAAATATAGAAATACGAACCATTTCACTTACCTCCCCATTTTTGAGGATCCAACCCAAAAGCTTCTAATGCACGCTTCTGACATAACGTCTCAGCCATGTCAATGTACCTAATCAGAGAAAACCTCAAACATTAAGTAACGTAGGTACATTTCTCTAACAAAGCAAGGTAGCCACACGAAACGAACAACGATTCCAGATGTGGAAATGGAACAACAACAACATGAAGTTGATTGATCCGATTATTCACATACTCATTTCCTCCATAATATCTAGCCCCTGGGTACCCTTCACTGTATTTATTAGTCATAACCGAACCAACCGCTTGCATCACCGACACCGACGTGAAATTCTCTGAAGGAATGAGTTCCAATCCCTACAAAATGACATGAATATCCCCAATCATTACCTAGCAGTGTAAAATCAATTAAGAAGCTAACAAGATTATTTTACCTTCCATTGCCTTGCTTTCTCGAGTTCGATGATGTCAGCAATTTCCGGATCGATTTCCTCTAACGGAGCATTCAATTGCTTTATCCACTGAAATTATTATTATTATTATTACTACTACTACGACTACTATCAATTAACAAGAGCAATAGGAGATCCGGTTAAACCGAGATCTCAAGAGAAAATGATGGCTTACATTGGCGCGAGCTGTGCCTTCGTCGGGCAGAGCTTTATGAGGCAAAGAAGACTGTCGAAAATCAAATCGAAATGAATCAGATTGAAAGAAAAAGAGACGAGTCTTGCTCAATTAAGCCATGGCGCGAAACAAAACGATAGATACCATGTTGTAATAGAGAGAACCGCCATTGAGGTAAGGTTTGATTGGGTTCCTGAGGGAGGAAGAGAGCCTGCGAAGAGCAATGGCCATTGCTATGTTTTTCTATTAGAGGACGCTCTGTCACCGCTGCTAGTGTTGCGATTTCTATTTCAATTCTATTAGAGGCGATTTTCTATTTCTTTTCTTTTTTAATTTTTTTTTGGGTTGGTGAGAGTGCGGTTGGTGATGACTGATGACTTAGAATCTGTTTTATTTTTTAATGTAGGAAAAATACAAAAAATGCAGGGACCCAGATCTAGGAATCTCTGTAGCCTAAGCATTTCGCTGGGAGTTCAAATAACCTGCCATTTAAAATATTGGCCGACGTGTTGTTCCCATGTGATTTTGCATGTCGTTTTACAAGGCAGACCTCGACTCATCCTTGGCTTCATTTCCAAAATTATCTGCTACTTGCTGTTAAAAATTATACAATATATTAAAAACACTCGATGCCCCTCTCAGTATTTATCTTGATATGAATTATTTATAGGTTGTAGCCATGTAATGATAAAATTATTATTTATATAAAAAACTAGTTAAGTAATGTAGTGGAGTGAAATTGTCTTCTTCCAAAAAAAAATATTGGAAATAAAATGGTAAATTTAGATTTTATTCAAGTATGATAAGGTTATTAAATTATTAAAACATAATAAAATTGATATGCTCTGGTGCTAGGACATGACATAATAGCCAAGTACTTGGTGTTAGGGTGAAATATAATTGTTACATTAAAGACATCTAGATCAAGTAGAACATCCAAATTTTATATGCTCGGATCAAATATGATAGATAGAATTAAGGTTTTTAGGTATAGTATCCTGACTTGAAACTTTTAGATCAACTATTACAATCAACCCAAGTTTCTGGAATATAATATTATAGTCAAGTTTAAATTTAAAATTTTTAGATCTAACGTGTTATGGCTAAACTTATACTCAAGACTTTTGAGTTTTAGACTTGGTATTCTTGAGTCTTAGTATTTTGTTTTATACTAAAAAAAATAAATTGTATTGTAGTATAGTATGCGTAATTGGTTAAAATTATTAAAAAAAGTCAACCTACTTACAAATTCAATATAATTTCTTAAAAATTAACTTAATTTATTAATAAGGTTTTGAATAAAAAGAAAGTTGTGAATATATTTATTCAGAAATGGTTTTAACTTTAAATCAAGATTTTATCACAAAACTTAGAGTTAAAACTTTGTTATAATAAAAAAATAAACTTTAACTTATAAATACAATATTTCTTCATCGTAAAAAATAAAATTTAAGTCATTTTTATCAAATATATTTTTACTTGATAAAACTACTTTAACTCTTTTGTCTTAAAACATTTATTAAAAAAGCAAACTTTAAAATTATGACTTAAAGTTAAAAGCTATAATTCAAAGTCATACAGGATGAACTTTTAGGGTGTGTGTAAGTGTATAGTTTAGCTGGATGAATTAATTTAAATATATTTTTAAAACTTACTGTATATGTAAATGAGCATAACTCAATATCTTATTATTAATTTTATGTAGATGAGTAAAATCACTAAAGAGCTATGCTTATAAACAAGTTAATTTAATTAATAGCTAAATAATTAGTTCATATAAATTGCTAGAAGTTTCACTAAATTATTTATTTTTACGAGTTACTAACTTCATATTATTTTACTTTTCTTGATAAATAGTTGAAAATTTATTAAACAAGAAATTAAAAAATGATAAAAAATCTAATACGAGAAATTAAAACAAGTCAAATGAAAGTATATATGTTCCATCCCTTTTTTTATTGGATAAATATTTGAAAATCTAATTAATAAATAATAAAATACAGGGGAAGAGAGTATATTATCTAAAAGTCCGGTTTAACCTGTTGTACATTATTTGTTATAGGTTTTCTATTTTCATAGTTTTATTTCTAATAATATAAGCTCATCACTAGATCTAACATCTTAAAACGTGTACAACAAGTTAATGAATATTACAAATAAAGTTAATAACCAACTCGCTGATATGAAATTTTATAATTTATTGTTTTTAAAGAACTCGACAACCTTGTTGGTATTATTAAACAGTTAATAAGATTAGTTTTGATATCAAATATAATAACATGACACAACTTACTATATTTTATCTATTTTAAGTTTATAATTTTATTTTTGGTAATACAAACTTATTATTAGAGCTAATATCCTAAAAAATATATAATATATTATCAATCAGTACTATAAATACAACCAATAGCTAACTGCTCACTAGATATTACATATTATCTACGTGAAAGTGCCATATTATTAGGACAGTTACGCAGTCAAGCTTCCTAAACATATATCAAAGACTAATTCCTCGCTTATCAAACTAACTTCTTATCTCACCGTCCAGGTGGCAGCTCTCCCGACCGGACGGTTTTTAGCTAATGCTCTGCCTAAAACCAAGTTTCACATGCCTGGTTTAGAGAACAGAGAGCTCTCACCGAATCCTTTGAATGACAATTACCTTGCAAAAAACAGTCAAGGCTATGAATGAAGTAATGAACTAAGGCGAGTGGGGTCGTCTCAGCTAGAAATAGTTCTGATGGCTTTTCAGTGGAATATAATAATTGACAATGTACTTCCCACGATTATAATAGTTGATCAATTAATGAATTGATTACAAGTTCAATAAGGCCATAACAATCTGATCTAAGAGTAAAGTTATATTTATAAAATTAAATGCAGCATGTTCTAATAACTTGTTTTATGGTGTGTTTTATCATGTATGAATTATTAAATATTTTTTAAAATTATTTTAAGTTGTTATTTTATCATTTCCAATGCAAATATTAAACTTTAATTATTAATAGTTTTGAAGATATTTAATAAGATTTTTTTAGTATAATTTTTATCATGTTTAAGATTTGATGATGTTGGGTAATCATCTATGAAATGCGGATATTTAAGACCTTTTAATTTAGTATTTGTAGTTTTTGATGAATTTTAGCCGTCTTGGAGCAATATATGTTAAAGACAGAAGAAAATTATTTAAAAGTAGAAGAGGTGAAAAAGAAATAAATTCTCTTAATGGACAATGAAAGCTCCGTTTATAGAACCTAACAGCTAAAGCAATTAAATGTTACAAAAAAAAAAAAGATGTCGAAATAGCCAAACCACTAACTATAGTTGAGTTGAGTGAACGACTCCTCCAGGGGCAGGGGCGGGGGCTTTAAAAGTAAATGCATAGGACGCCAATTCTGTTAGCAACAGGACCTGACGTGCCAAAACAAACTCCCCTCCCCTCCCCTGGATCCGCTCCAGATAGAAAACTGCCTCTCCCTCTCACTCTCGGATACCTTCGCCAACCAATGGATTCTCTTGAAATAGAAGGGAAACCCCAAAACCCGAACATGAATGAAAATACTGAAGAAGACGACGGCGTGTCTCCCATTGAGGAGGTCCGTCTAACTGTCCCAACACGCGACGATCATACCCTTCCAGTATGGACCTTTCGGATGTGGTTCCTTGGAATAGCCTCGTGCATTATTCTATCTTTTCTGAACACTTTCTTTTCCTACCGGACCGAACCGCTCACAATATCTATGATATCGGTACAGGTTGTGACTCTCCCTGTTGGTCGCTTCATGGCCAAAACCTTGCCTACTACCAAGTTCAGGGTTCCTGGATTTGGTGGTCGCGAGTTTTCGCTTAATCCTGGGCCTTTTAATGTTAAAGAGCATGTGCTCATTTCCATTTTTGCTAATGTGGGGAGCTCAACTGCCTATGCCGTCGGTATTATCGATATAATTATGGCTTTCTATAAAAGGAAGATATCGTTTTTGGCTAGTTGGATTCTTGTTTTAACTACTCAGGTAATTTATTTATATATTTATTTATTTTATTTTTATGTCTGGTTGTGGTTGAGATGTGTTGTTTTTGCAATGTGAATGATACGAAGATGCTGGGGTATGGGTGGGCTGGGATCATGAGGAAGTATGTGGTGGATCCAGCAGAGATGTGGTGGCCGCTTAGTCTTATGCAAGTTTCTCTCTTCAGGTAATATTATGTCCTGGAGATCATTTTTTTCTCTAGGAATTTACAAGGGTGAGATTAGGAACATGATTGCCCATGTTTACCTTCTCTACTTTAGAGAATTCCGTTATTTAATGTGGGGGTGGCTAAATGAACCTTGTCTATATTATTTATCATCAATCAGGATCACGACAATGCCAATGAAAAACAAAAGGAAACTAACGCGTGCCCTGCTTTCAAATCCAAGCTGACTGGAGGAAAATTGAATCCCTCTTTTCTTTTCTTTTTTTGGCTGTATAAAAAAATGTATAAGCTCGTTACAATGTAGAGAGAGAGAGAGAGAGAGAGAGAGAATAGTTAAGCTCATCACGATGGAATTGTTCTCTGAACCTAAAAAATTTAGCATTGTTCTGGTATCCCTGTATAGCACTGCTGTTAACATTAAAGTGAAAAAGGAGCAATTAACCATCGATACTAGTTGTTCATGCTTTGCCTCTTTAGGCTCCTCGATTTCAATTCCTGAAACAGGATTAAATCTTAGTCACTGTCTATTGCTGTTACCTTACATTTTGCAGGGCTCTGCATGAGAAAGATGACAGCCGCATGTCAAGAGGGAAATTCTTCTTGATCGCTCTAATCTGTAGCTTCTCGTGGTATGTGTTTCCTGGATACCTTTTCCCTGCTGTTGGAACCATTTCGTGGGTCTGCTGGGCATTCCCTAAGTCAGTAATAGCCCAGCAGCTTGGCTCAGGAATGAGAGGACTTGGTATTGGAGCTTTCGGACTTGACTGGTCTGTCATAGCCTCGTTCATTGGCAGCCCACTTATCACCCCGTTCTTTGCCGTTGTCAATGTCCTTGTGGGATATGCTGCATTTATGTACGTAATACTACCAATAGCATACTGGCGTTTGAATATCTACAATGCAAAGACGTTTCCAATTTTCTCCTCACATTTATTTGACAATAAAGGACACGTGTATAACGTATCTGCCATAGTTGACAACAACTTTGAGCTAGATGAGGCCTCATTTCAGAGGCAAGGAAACATAAATTTGAGTGTGTTCTTTTCGCTGACGTATGGGATTGGTTTTGCTGCCATTATGTCCACCCTCACGCATGTGCTCATGTTTAATGGAAAGTAAGTAAAGGATTTAGTGCTTTGATTAGGGTTGCCAGAATTAGAGTCATTAGATATTTACTGGGATATGATTTGATTGATTATTCCGACAGGGAAATATGGCAACAGTTTCGAGCTTCGTACAAGGGCAAGATGGATGTTCACACAAGATTAATGAAGAGGTATGAGGACATTCCTGGCTGGTGGTTCCACCTGACGCTAGTGCTGTCTTTTTTACTTTCTCTCGTACTGTGCATTGTAATGAAAGACCAAGTCCAAATGCCGTGGTGGGCGCTCATCTTTGCGTCAGGCCTTGCTTTGATTTTTACGCTTCCAGTTAGTGTCATAACTGCCACAACAAATCAGGTACTCATCTTTACTCTTTTAATAAATACCCATTTCTTCTCAGGATAATTGCATTATTAGGATGCCAATTTTACATTTTTCCTGCATGATTCTAAATTCAAATATGAAGGCAATTTAATTTCGTGCTGTTTACTCATTTGATAACTAACATCATTGCTGTTATTCCCCTTCTATTGCCAGACACCAGGGTTAAATATCATCACAGAGTACATTATGGGTCTAATTTACCCTGGCAGACCAATAGCCAACGTCTGCTTCAAAACCTATGGGTATATAAGCATGACTCAAGCTGTTTCCTTTCTCAGCGATTTCAAGTTAGGTCACTACATGAAGATTCCACCAAGATCCATGTTTGTAGTGCAGGTATCTCTTATGCTTGACTGTTTATAGTTTGACTAATTGTATTTTTCCAAACAGTATCCTGACTTGACTCTTTCATATGTGCCTGTTCGCTGCTTCTGTAAAGTGCATAGGTACTCTAATAAATGGAACACTGAACACTGCAGTGGCATGGTGGCTGCTGACTGGCATTGAGAACATATGCCAGGACGAGCTACTCCCTCCAAACAGTCCATGGACATGTCCTGGCGATCGAGTTTTCTACGATGCATCTGTCATTTGGGGTTTGATTGGACCTGCTCGAATCTTTGGTCGACTTGGAAACTACACAGCACTCAATTGGTTCTTCCTTGGAGGAGTGCTAGGACCTGTTCTGGTTTGGGGGCTGCACAGACTTTTCCCCAAGCAGAAATGGATTAAATTAATTAATCTTCCTGTACTTTTGGGATCAACAGCTGCAATGCCACCAGCTACAACAGTAAACTTCAATTGCTGGATTGTGGTTGCAATAACTTTCAACTACTTCGTCTTTAAGTTCCACAAGGTTTGGTGGCAGAGGTACAACTATGTTCTTTCTGCTGCCTTGGATGCTGGTTTGGCTTTCATGGGAGTTCTTCTGTACTTCAGTCTGACAATGAAGGAGATCAGCCTAAACTGGTGGGGTGCTGCTGGCGAGCACTGTCCCCTTGCTACCTGCCCAACTGCCAAAGGTGTTATTGTTGATGGGTGTCCTGTTTATTAGTTCAGTTAAGTTGTTACTCCAAGCTGCTTCGTTTGAAAGGTCAAGAGAAAAAAAAGACGAATAAGGTTTTTCAGGTTTGGAAGTGTTGGCCATGTTTAAGAAAATCTTGGTCATGGCTTGACAAACTTAGGAGGGTTCACCAATTGTACTTATGCTAAGGTGAACGCTTATCGAGCATGTTGACTTCTTAGATTCATTAGAGATTAGCAAATCAATTTTATTTTTTTTTGGTTCTTTGCATCTATCCTCCTTGCCAGGCATTGCATAAGCTAGCTGGATAGTTGAAGATTTTGTATTAAACTGCAGCCAGGCGGACAGATGGATACATGACTCCACCTTTTCCAAGTTCCTTCTGAAATCTGAATTTAGGCCGAACAGCCCAACGACTAAGAAACGGGTCCGAGGTAGACTTTGCACGGGAGAACAGTCGGCATTCCTCTCTTTCTTGGTCTTTACAGGATCAATTTGGTGAGGACAGGCCCATCCCTGAGTTCGAATTCAACTTCAGCCATTAACCTAAGCCTAGTCTGGGAAGAACATTTCCATTACCGATTTAAATATGAAAGCCAGAACTGATGTCTATTTATCCCGACAGCTTACAAAAATAAATGGACATCTCTGATCGAAACTTCCACACAAAATAAATCAATATCATCACTTTTTTTTAGCATGAAAAAGCAGTCACTTGAATGCAGAGATGTTAAGTGTCCAAAAACTCGAAGGCATATTCGTTAGTTGGCATCATCTCCGTTTCCTTCAAATATAAAAAATCTGTATCCAATCCATGTACTATGTTATATCAATGCAGACGGTTACTCTAATGAAAAATGAAGGTTAGTTGTATAATGGTAATTTCTTTACTGAATAAAAAAGAGTTTAAAACATCGTTCAAGAAGAATTAGGCCTATTCAGCATAATACCAGGACACCAATTTTCTCGGAAGAAATTCTGTCAACCAGCGCTCTGTCTTTTATCTTCTTCAAGTGATCTTGACGGAGGTGGAGCAAACCTTGAAAAGAACCCGGGATATTCATCATCCTCGATATCATCATTGTCCCAGCTACCATCGTCAAAGTTTTGAGCATAGCTCAATGGGGAGTACATAAAACGTCCTCCAGCTGGGACTTTTGGTTTTCTATTGTTTCTCGTGAGAGTTGCTGTTAAATTGCAACCTATAGCACTTCTCTTCTGTCCTGGAGACGTTGTGGTGTTGCTGGTTATTCTTCTTCTAGTCCATGGAAACTTCAGGTACTTGAGTCGACCCCAACATGACAGCGGCCCTTCTTCTTCTATATTTCTAGGAGACGAAGTTCTCTCCATCGGTGCAGCTTTTCTTCCTTCGAAACGACGATGAAATTAATATTATTCTTTTTGAACGATTGTGGGCTCTCTTCTTTTGTGTGTCCGTGTCTTTCCCTCTCTCCACATTTTTTTGTAGGGATTTTGCGTGTGTGGTGGAGAAGATTTCACAAGATCATGTGAACAAGTTTCCTTTTGTTTTTAATGGAAAAGGAGGAAGCAATAGCATAAAGAAGGGAAGGGTTGATGTTGGTGGATCAAGAAACGATCTGTCAATATGACTTGATTTCTAGTTAAAATTTCTGAGAACCTGTGCAGGAAGAAGCTATATATAGCATGGGCAAAAATTCGCACGAGGAATTAAATGAAATCTACCAGCTTATGTATTGTAAGTTATAATTGGCAGTCATTCCTGACAATTTCCCTATCTACTGCATCTTTGCTTAAACTTGTGAACCGTAATTCTCTGAAGATTTATATTTTCAACAGGGAATCGTATCATGACATGCCTAGCAGTGCTGCGGCTACCTGAAGAGTATCTAGTACTGATCTGATCATATCACAGTTAATAACTTGATTAATTGAAACGAATCAAGGGATTTATCGCTAATAATTATTAAGATGGTATTTAATATTATGATTTAATTATATTTAAAAAATAATAATTTTTTATGTTTTTAAATTGTATTGATATTATAATGAATTTTTTTAAAAAATATTTTTTTAATATATTTTTAAATAAAAAATACTTTAAAAAAATATCTATAATACTTCCAAATAAACATTAACTTGTCATTAACTTTCTTTAAAACTTGGCCAGTCCGCTCTCAATATTTTTTTTACCCTCAATATTGCTAATCTTACTGTTTATATTTTTACCAAGTTGACTTCAGAGTAAATGTAGCATGGTTATAAGAATAACTTTTTACTTTTAAGTATATTTTTTTTCATAAATGAATTATAGAGTGAAATAATTTTTTTTTAAGAAGAAGAGAGTATAATTTAGGATTTTCAGAATTTAGAGTTTGTTTGGTATGATTTATAAGAAACTAATTTTAACTTTGAATTATAATTTAAAAGTTGTTTTCATGAATAACTTATAGGTTAAAATAACTTCAATTATAGAAATATATTTTGTAAAAATGGATCAAATCAACTCTTTGAGAACAAAAATAGATAATATAAGTTGGAATCCAGAAATTAAGTATTAATCTTAACTCAATTTTCTTATAAACTTTTGATTTAAGTCTGGTCAGAAATATCTTATGACTTTTTTGTGGTAAAAAAATGTAAAAGTTATAGCAAACATTAAATTTTAATTTATTTTATAACAAACTTTTGCCTCGAGTCAGAAGTTTTTTCTAATGATTTTTTTGATCAAAAGTTAAAAATGGTTGATGTTTTTCTGTATGTCTATTCCGCAAGAATGTTATGTAAGTTTATTTTTTGTTTGTGGAACTCTGTTTGTGCGGGCCACGAGATTGTTCGATGGAGCAGGAATATCGGAAGCTTATGTAAAGAAATATTCAGGATGCATTACTGAAATCACTTGCCCTAACAATTCTGCTCCTTTCAATTCTTGTTATTATCCTGCTTCTTTTTTTTCTGGTGATTATCCTTTTATGTGGGATTCAGACAGCATATACAATTACAGTACACATCAGGCTCGTCCTGTTACCAGGCACCTGTCCTACCACCCACCATTGGTTCCTCTCCACTTTGTTTTTGTTTTTAAAAATCTCCTTTTCCCCTTTCCATCCTGCTGGAGGACCACTTTATTCCATATTTTATCATGATGGCTCTGGTTGTTCTTGAGCGTACCAGGAATGTCCAGAATCATAAGATGTGCGAGTAAACTTGCGGAAAGATCCATTTTCGTAACAAAGAGTGCCAGAAGCTGTTTGAAGTCAAATGCACTGTTGCTGAATACTTGCAAACAGCAAGGCAATAAGAATGTGCTAAAATTCCCAACCATCTTCAGTGGCCACGGAGAGCACCAACGGAAGGCGCAAATATCAAATACCCCGTTGCATAATGACTTTACCTTCGCAAACAATGTCGATGTTTCGGGAAGCGCATGGTCCAAAGATTTTTAATGCTCGGATGTTTCAAATAACATTACGGTTTTACAGGAGAGGCAAAAACCACAAAATCATGTCAAGAAGCAAAATGATCGTGCCCGCGTATAAAATAAACAGATTATAAGAATTAAGCAGCAGGAGATTTGTCAGTATAACTCTATATGAAAGCTGATGACAGCATGATCAGTTTGAACAATCATGCAAGCCCATTGTTCAACTTCAATAGTGTCCGAAGTTCAATCGTGATGCATTCATAATCACCACAATCTCAGTTTTCTCTGGAACTTTTTTTTCCAGAGCTCATCACTCCTCTATCTCCACACAAAAGGAGAGAGATGCATCTCACAAGTTAACACTATGAAAAACACCATCATATTAATAAAAGATTTCAAGTGCAAGCTGAAGAAGAGAGCAAGCTCGAATAAGCATTACTTGCAGCTCAAACAAGGATAGACTGAACATTCATCAGAATCATGGAGCACACCCAAGACCAAATGAACTGGGGAACAAAGGAGCACACCCAAGACCAAATGAACTGGGGAACAAAGGCTACAGAGACTAACAAAACTGAACTTGAATTTGCTTATTGTGATTTGCAAATTCAAGCAAGAGATGAGCTCCTGAAAATAATTAATTGAGAAAGAGCGAGGCTCATGAAATCAAGATAACATTAGAGACCAGTAATCCAGTGCAACAGATGACACAAATTGCAAGCTACAGCCTGACTACCACCTGTTCTGCTGAGCTTTTCTTGACAACTCCTCTTGAGCACAGCTCGTTTAACAACTCCAAAGCCTCCTTAGCTAAACCTTCATTAGCTATGCCTTCAATGAGAATGGTGTATGAAACTTCAGTGGGTTTACATCCCTTAGATATCATATAAGCCAGGAAGTCAATTGCACGATAAGTCTGTTGAGCCTTGCAAAGTCCAAACATGATAGAGTTGTAGGTGAAAGCATTGGGTTTGACCCCAAATCCTTCCACATCATGAAAAAACTTGATTGCTTCTTCAACCTTTCCTTCTCTACTAAGCCCAGCAATAAGTGAGGAATAAGTGATGACATCAGGCTTCAAACCCTTTCCACGCATCTCATGCAGTAGTTCTACAGCTTGATCTGTTTTCCCCACCTTTGAGAGCCCATCAATAACAGTATTGTAGGTGATTAAAACAGGTGAGCACCCTTTACTACTTAGCTGATTAAGTAGCTCAACTGCAGCATCAACCTTCCCATCTTTACATAAAGCTGTAAGCATAGTATTATAGGTCACAATATCAGGATAGCAGCCTCTAGACACCATTATCTCCAAATACTGAATTGCCCTGTCCATCTTCTTTTCTTTGCAAAAGCCATGGAGCAATGGATTGTAGCTCAAGGAATTTGGAGTGCATCCATGCGTTGGCATCTTCTCCAATATGTCAATTGCTCGACCTAGTAAACCCTTACGGCACAAGAAATTAATTAAGATGTTGAAAGTAACAACACTGGGAGAACAACCTTTTCGAACCATTTCAGTCAGTAGTTTCTCTGCATCCATCCACCTGCCTGTGCTACACATGCTACGCAAAATAATATTATGTGTAATGACATTAGGCTGGGATCCATATGATGGCATGCTGTTTAAGAACTTGATAGCTTCGTCCAATCTCCCTTCCTTGCACATCCCATTGACAAGAACATTATATGTAACCACATCCGGTTTGCATCCTCTGCTTCGCATCTCATCTAAGAGCTTCATGGCCTGTCCAACCCCACTCTCGGCACAAGTCGCCTCAATCAGTATAGTGTATGTAATTACATCTGGATAACACTCCTTTTCCAGCTGTCGATCAAGAACTTCCATTGCTTGCTTCAACTTCCCACTATCACACAAGGTACGCAAGATCGTATTATATGTAACAACATCTGGGGCAACACTCATCCGGTCCAAAACCCTTAAAGCATTATCAATCTCTCCCGCCTTGCAATACCCACTAATCAACACATTATAAGTTATAACATCTGGAACCGCTCCAGAATCCTCTATTATCTCCATGATCCGTGTCGCCTTCCTAGTTTTTCCAATCTTACAAAACCCTCGAATTAGGCTCGTGGAAGCAATTATATCTGGAATCTCCCCACGATAGACCATGTTTTCAAGAAACCTAAAACCCTCTTCTAATTCCCCATTTCTGACCAATTTACGAAGATGATTATTGCTCTCGAATTCCTCAATAGAACTCGAAGAAACATGTCCATTTCCCATATGCCCGTTTAGAGGCTTGTCGAGATTTTGCAATTTACCATTGGAACGAAAAGTTTCGACTCCCGAAATGGCAAAAACCCTACTCTTCCTTAACTTTCTAAACCCCACATGGACTTTCCTGCTTGAACCATCATTACCCCTAATTCTAGCTCCAGCAAAGCTACTTCTTCTAGTGGTGTATCTATTGAAGTACTGAAATGAGCGAAGCCCTTCATGGGTATGACTTGTAGGTACTATCAAATCCATAACTTGAACTACCAGTATAGAACAACCAATAAAACTCAAAAACTCATGCTACGAACAAAACAAGTTCGAGAACCCAGATGAAAATGAACTTTATACAGTGCTTTCAAAGATTGAGGCGAATTTGGAATGACACAGCAAGTAGCTTACCGCGAGAGTGACAATGTTTTTGGTAAGAAGGTTTTGTGTCCGCCGCTTCTTGCTGCTTATCCAGTTTGTGTCTTCTTCCGGGTTCCGCATGCGAATATGCGTGCGAAAGATTGAAAATGTTTTTCGTCGGCTAATTAGGCCTGGAATTTATTTAGGTGGATTGGGATAAAAGAAAAGGGTTCCGGATTTTCAAGGGTCCAGTGAAAAAGGATGGCAGGCCTGCGGGTGACAGCCCGTCAATTTAACGTGTTTATCTTCTTCGGTTTAACGGGCATTTCTCCGAGTCCATGAGGAGTTGCATCTTCGGCACAAGGAACCCAATGATCCTGATTAAAGCAAAACCGGGTCCTCAAGGTCTTGGTTCGGAGAATCGGCCCTTCCATCCAAATCCGTTAACTTGAAACATCAAATTTGAATTAAAGTATTTTTGTAGGACACTTGTCAATATTGTATTGGTTAATTTTGAGGCGACAATTGATCATTGAGCGAAGAGTGCTGCTTGCATACAATAAATTCGAAGCGAGCACATGACAAATAAATATCGGTCCGCGTTGATAAATTACGTTATAAAGTAATAAAAAATAACACAATTTCATTAAAAGAAAAAGGAATATGAAGAGACGGCAGCAGCAGCAATATATATAAATAAAATTAACACTAGAAAAGGGAAAAAATAATGTTTAAAGTTATAGTTATAAAGAGTATGACGTAATTTATCACATAAAGCAAGGGAGAGAGAGAGAGAGAGAGATGGCGAGGGTCGAGAGAGTAAGCTCTTGAATTACTATTTTTGAAAGACACGTTATATATTCAAAGAAAATCAACACTTGAAAAATAAAAAAAATAAAAAATGATAGAAAAAGAAGAAGAAGAAATTAATGTTTGAAGTTATAGCTATAAAGAGGAGAACGTAATCCTCACATGAAGAATTAAAAAAAGAGATAGGGATGGGTGATAGAGAGAATAAGCACTTGATTAAACATGGGTGGATTTCTTTTCTTTTCTTTTCTTTTCTAATAACTCAAATTAATCATATTCCTTTATTAATCGATCCAGTCAACACAATTCCACAAAATACACCTGATAAACATCTCAATTATCCATAACACTATTTTTATATGCATTGGAGATATTTGTTTATATGATATTTTTGTATACATTGGAGATATTTGTTTACATGGTTGTTTATGTTTTTAAAATATATAATAAAAAATAATTATTTAATAATAAAATTTATTATTTATAGACTCCATTATTACTTGTGTTTAAAACATAATTACACTGAAAACATCTACCATCTAGTTCTCTTTCTCTTTTGCATGGAAAGTGAACTTTCAAATATTCACGTGAATAATAAAGATTGTCTCAACTATTTTGGTTGGATTGAATTTGAAACAAAGTTAAATAAATTAAATCGAGTCCGATTAAGTAGAATAAAATAAAATTATTTATTTTTAATTATATTTTATTCAAAAAACTAGTATTTAATATTATTTAATAACACTATATTAATTAGAAAAAAATCGTTTGATGATGTAATATCTATAGAATTTAATCACAACCTCAATTTTATTTCTGATGATATTTTACTTGATATTATTGCATACTTACGAAACTAATAAAGTTGTAGTCCTTGTCGAATGTATTTCATGCATAATGGAATTGTAAATAGTTTAATAGAATAATAAAAAAAATATTTTATATTAAATATTATCCATTTCATGATATAGTGACAGTAATTAAATCTACAATATTTAAATTAAAAACTATTAATATTGATATATCTTTTTAAAATTATTTTATAGCTTGAATTTGAAAAATATTTTTAACCAAATACATTAAATTATTTTTTGCTCAACCTCAATTTCATCAGCAGTTTTAACCAAGTATATATAAATATCAAACTAAACTCAACTAAAAATACTTTTTATAAAATAACTTTTTTCATATCATAAAAGCTATCACAATATCAAACACACTTAAAAGTTCTAACCATGGTATGATTAACATCTTCTATTAATTTATAAAATTAAAATTTTACCTATTAATTATTCATGTTTATCATTGTTAATGATCCACGATTTTCACAGTCCTAACACTCTAATATAAAAATCATTATTAATATTTCACCCTATGCAAAACCTCGTAAAGGAAGCAAGACCTCACAAATTAAGCAATTTAAATGAGTTTATTATTTTCCTATATAAAAAAAAAGAAAATGAAGTATTAAAAACTTAGAAAACCCTCGTATTTCACTTTTTTTTCTTCTTTATTTTTCTCCTTCAATGTCGTGACATCTTTGGAAGAATTCCTTCTTGTTCTTCAATTTTAATTTCCCAATCTCCTTCTAACACCCATTGATCAATTAATTTAGCTCTCTTTTATGGCTATAAGAATAATTTTTTTAAGCTTTTTCTTATAATTTTTCCTTTCTTCCTCTCCCCTCTTTTGGTTGACCACTATGGGCTTAAAAATGTTAATTATTCTATTTGTTTTATCAAATTTCACTTATTACATAATTAGCCAAAGTTCTCATTATTTAAGCATCAACCCTCACAAGTTTCCTTTCATTTAATTCAAAATTAACTTGGCTAATCAAATTAATTTTTGCTCATCTATTATTATTTATTTTAGTATTTGTATTCGGGGTTTGCAAGCTCTCCACAATAACTTGAATATTTGTAATACTTATCTTTATATTAAATTTCACAATTATCAATATGACCTCGATAATGAGGTCATAAGTCAACATGATAATGGCATTGTAAAACAAGTGGGTTTCTATATATTTATAGCCTTTTCAACTTTGATTTCTCTTATAAATATTTGATGATATACCTCATGTAAATATCATCTGCATATTGATTATTAAATGCATTGCAACTTTATATAATTTTTAGTTGAACGATGAATCTTATATTGCAGTGAATTCTTAAAATATCATTATTTAATTACAACAATACATTCATATTTATCTATAAATATTAGTTCAGTCTCTAATTCATCACCTAATAAACGTGAATGCTACTTGTGACTATAACCTAGTTATTAGATCCATAACGAGTATGTCCACTCAAAACCTCAAATCTAGGAGCACAAGGGGTTACAAATTAATTTAGTGGCTCAATCACCTTAAAATCCTTATCTTACCCTCTTTCTTAACTCTAAATGGTCATCTTCATTCATACTTGAATAAAGCAAACCAAGTTTAGTCTGCAATGTCATGTCGGTTTACCTATTAGTAATGATTGAAGTATGAATTTAATATTTAGGTTTGCAAGCATTATTGTAATATTTTAAATAGCTTGTCGAGAGATATATATAATATAACATTTAAGAACTCAATACTTTCTTCATTATAAGTGCTACCATTTTTAGTATTGATAATGAAACCATTATAGACGCATAATATTCAGATATTGCTAGGTATTTTGTTAAATACTATAACAAAACTCAAGTCTAAATTATCAATATTGTATGGTTAATCAAGACACATAATTTATCAACAAAACCTTAGTGATAACATAATTAGTAAAAATATATAACAAATTTATCAGCCCTGTTGATGTATTTTATAGGTAAATAACATATTTTGTATCTAACTCAACCAAACTATTAATTTAACATAAAAACCTAATTATAACCCTAATTAACATTTGAAAACAACATAGAATAATTGATTTTCTTTAAAAACAACAAAATTAACAACTTAGATTAATATATTTATAGTTAATTAAAAATCTCTAATTCTACACCTTAATATTTTTTAAATCAACAATTAACATAAATTATATCAAATTAATAAAGGATAAATGTGTAATACACATCTAAGTGTTGAATATGACAATGATGGTGAATGATGATGGTGATAACAATTGAATCTTAGTAAGAGACCTATGGGTTGAGAAAAAAAACACCTAATTTACGATGGAAAGTAAGGTGGGTGGTCTCATAATGAATATAAAGGTGTTTTAAGGTTGAGAGAAAGAGAAATGGCTATCATGAATGATGGGTGGTCTCATGCTGGATGTAGAGTTGTTTTAAAGTTAAAGAATAAAAAAATAACTATTAATAATGATGGGTATGGGTGATGGCTATAATAAAGAGAGAGAGAGAGAGAAAGAACAAGGAACAAAAATGGAGGAAATTAGGGCTAGGGGTTTAAAATTGTTTGAAATATATTTTTATGTTATTGTATTTAACTTTTTTTTACTGTAAATAAAACATTATCCACACTCTTACATTTCATTCTAGACCTACTTGATCATTTTTTTTTATTTTGGTCTTTAAACTTTATTTTTCACTAGTTGCATTTTTTAGGAGCTAAATTAAAGCCTAATTACTTCAAATTTATTGAGCAAGGATGGATTAAAAAAATAGGGTTGAGGTGAAAAACATAAAAGAGATAGAGGGTAGTTTAGAAAATGGTATAAAAAGTTCACTCTAGTCCTCATACTTTTCACATTATAAAGTTTCGATCCTTTGATTTTTAAAAAAATTGTTTTTTTCTTAGTTTTTAATCTATCATTTAAGTCATGAGAGATAAAGATGTTAGATTGTGATGATAGAGATAAAGTCTATTTTGATGTCCATGAATTCCATTTAATAAGTGGAGTTTATTCTAGGTGTTCTTAGCCCTTCAATGTACTTTATATTGTAAATTTGATCTCAAGAGACTTTTATAGTTTTGGGTTGATTTTATAATTTTTTTAATGGTTTTTGAATTTTTTAGGCGGGTTTGAAGTTATATATAGATTTTTTGTTTGAATTTAAAAAAATACAAAAGACACATCTCTCGTGTTTATTTTATTCATTTTAAATTTTTTCAGGGTGAAGAAAATGTTATTTATCTTGTTACCAAATAAAAATATAATGGTAGAAATGCGGGTATGCCTTTTCATAATAGGTTAGGTATGTCAATACCTAACTTTTTTTTTCCTTTTCTATTGATAACTTTTTTAATATTCATATTTTTGAAGTAATTTTTTTAATTTATATTTAAATTAATAAATGTTTCTCTAATTTTTTTACTATTTATTTAGTTTTTTTTTAAGTTCAAGAGTCACTTATGCTTTTTTCAAAAAAATATATGACAATTCGCTCTATAAAACTAGTAAAATTTAAAATTTACTAGCAAAATTAGTCAAACTTAAAATTTTAGCCCCCTGAAAAACTCAAAATCCTAGCTTTTTTTTTCATTGGTTTTTTTGTCCCTTTTAAGTTCATCTTTAAGTGTTGAATTCTTATTAAATTTTCTTATTTTTTTTAGTTTTTATAAATTGTTATAATGTTTTTTTAATAAAATAAAATATTTTTTTTATTTTTATTTAGTTTACCAATACACTTATTTTGTTTTCCATTCTTTATGTATAACCTGATTTCTTTATCTTTTTAATTTAATTAAATCACTTATATATATATATTATTGAATTATTAAATAATTTTTTTATAATAAATAATGTTATTAAATGCAATCTAATCTATAAAATATGTTTTGAGATCAAATATTAACATCCATATTTATCTCTTAATTTTTTATTTTATTATTTGGTTAAATATCATTTGTTTTTTAATATAAAATGATATTATTGTTTTTTTAATATGCACAACCTTACATAATATTTGTTTTAGATTTTATGTAATTGATTTCATGGGTTTATCTATTTATATCATTACTTGATTAAATAAAAAAATCATTAAATAAAAAATAACAAATGATATGTGTTCTTAGTTCAAATATTTTAATTTAAATCTATTTTTTTTATTTTTAGTTATTATTAATATTTTTTTTATTATTTATCAGCACAAATGACTCTCAATTTATTTAACTAAATAAACCTATAAATTTTTTAATTTATATTTAAGATTTTTTAAATATATATATTGAAAAAACCTGTATTTTTTAAAAAAAACAATATATTCAATCTAGACGGAGGTCAGATGAATTAGGTCGTTGCGATATATTTTGATATTCACGTGACAAAAATAAATATGATATACACGGACCTGCTCTTATCTCTTTTAATGGATGATAGGCATCTCTAGAAGAAAGAAAAAAAGTACTCTTCTTTGCACTTTATCCTTGCAAAACATCTGCACTACGGGGTGCAGAGAGTACCCTCACTTCGCTCAAATCATAAAACATCCCATGCCCTTTAGGATATTTTAATTCAAAAAAAAAAAGGTCGAATAGTAGAACAAAGGTATATTGGTGGACACGTGTCTGTAACGGGCGGTGGAGTGCCCGATACCTCCAAAAGAAAGAAGAGAAACATGAGTCCATAAGATTCGAGTTTTTTTCAAAACTAAATTAGAGAATAGGACAGCTACGTGTTCTTTTTTTACTAGTTCAGAGAGACACTGTACGACCTAATCCTTCAAAAGACGTACCTAATCATCGTGGCTGATTACAAGTGTGACACGTAATTTCGGATGCTCGCCCAATTGTCTTTCGCTTTGACACTTGAATTGCCTGCCTGCGTCAGCTACACGCTTCTCTAAACGGCTTGAAAACAGCGGCTTCTTAGTTAAGGCTCTTGACTGTTGGGCGGTGGCTTGCATTTTCTATCTTTCTTTTCTTTTAATGTTTTTGATCCTACAAATCAAAAATTCACTTTGTTAATCCTATATTTAGAAAGGGAAGCACAATTAGAGAAATTTCAGAGAATATATAAATAAAATATTTTTTTAATTTTCTATTTGAAAATATAAATTCGAAGTCTATAATGATTCTTTGACTCTAAAAAAATACTTGTAATTATCTTATAATTAAAAATTAGAAAAGAAATTGATGATAAAATATAATTTTTAATCCATTCTTTAACTATTCAAAAAAAATTATGTGAATTCGTCATCTTTCAATCTCACTTCCACGTGTATTTAATTATTATATGTTTTATTTTTGATTTTTTAAAAAAGATTTAAAATTTCCCACGCTCAAATAATAAAAATAAAAGCAAGTTTTTCGTATAAAAAATTGAAAAGGTAGTGCATAAAATATATACAATAATGTTAACAATTAATACACATAAGATTTTCATATGCCTTGAATTTCTTTTGTGTAATCGATAAAGAAATATTTAATTTATTAATAGTTTTGATTCAAAACTAATTCTAATGTCCTGTAAAAGTACTTAATAAAAACAGCATTTATTTAGTTATTTATATCATTTGCTAATATTTTATTTAATCATCATATATTATAAAATTATCTCAAACTATTGATTTAAACACCTTTATTTTATGTAATTTTGCATTCAAATTTCTATTAAAACATAAATATTTTCTTAAAAATTGATTTATCACTTAAATTTCTTATAATCTCAGTTTCATAACAAAAATTTTCAAATCATTATAAAAAATAAAATAAAATAAAATAAAATCTAGAAACATTGGATTATACCTAGCCTCGTGCCCATCATAATAATGCGCCGAGAAGAAAAGCGGACTGAACTAATGCGCTGGTCACAGTTAAAAAACAAAAGAAGCATTGGTCCCCGAAGCGGAGAAAAGCCAATCTAGGAGCATCCGAACCTTAATATATTTGAATTTGTTTTTATTTTATTTTTATTTTTAGAAAAAAAAGAATGTAAATACTAAATAGTACTGGATTATTTGATTTCATGATAGATCGGGTGGGGGCATCCCTAATCTGTTCTCCTATTACCTCACACTATAAAATATTTTCTTATTCCACAGATATTTTCGCCCCCCTCCACCTGTCTCTCTCTACTAATGTCTCTCTACTTGCTCTTCTTCCATCCAAATTTTCATGTCTCCTCAAATGAAGCAGATTTCTTAGAATCTCCTTCAAATTTCTCTTTATTGTTTCCCTCCGATTATCCCACAGATTTTCCTCTATTTATTTTCCTCTTCTGATTTTAACATCTTTCCCTATCCATTCTAGACTGTTCAGTTGGCTTTTCTAAAGTATTTATAGCCTCTGTAAGCTTTACATTTACGATTAAATGCTGCTTTCTTCAAAGTAAGTTGCCGTTTAAATTATTATTAATTTTGATCTTATCTGTGATTTTTCAATGTTGCCGTCGGTATATGTTGTATCGGATCAACAAAATGTGTCGATCAGTTTGGTTGATGAGAAACTCCAAGAAATATAAGCAAAAGACCTAAACTATTGACGCCATCAATTACACACGCATTGCAAACCCTAAATTTGTGCTTTCGTTTCTGATGATATTATATCGGTAGTTAAACGAAAAATTATGATTTTGTTTCATCTTTTTTTTCACCATAATCGAGTAGCATTTTGTGTTTTGACTGGTGCATACCCTTTATTTTTATTTTATTTTATTTTTTGATATTTTGGAACATTTGCAGAAGATATTTTAGGGTGGCAACGAAGCTGGATGGAAGCGCCCGATGCTTTTCGCTTTTAGGTAAGTACTCAAGAACTATGTTCTTTTTGCTGGTGTTCGTACAGTGTTTAGCAAAGTTCACTTTTGAAGTTTGAACTGTTGTGTTGCTGCTTTAATTTGATTATAGTTTTTATAAATGGTTGATTCTGTACCATTGAGATGTATCCATTTCATAGTGTACAAAGTTAATCAATTAGACATGGTCGTTAGCTTCATCGGATGTCTTATCGTTTAACAATATTTTATGACTTCTAATTTACTGGATAATCGTTGTATTTATGAATGGTCAATTCTATAAGGTAATATTTGATTCTTTACTATCAAGTTTGTTATGGAAATCACATAAAATACAGTCTTAAACAGTTGTTCCCTTTTGTTTTTTCGCTCTACTAAAATGTTTGAGGTGTTAAGTTAATGGGTCTAAATTATGATATTTAGACTCCATTTGTTATTTTAAAAATATTTGTTTTTTTATTTGAAAATAAATTGAAATAATATTATTTTATTTTTTAAAATTTATTTTTGATATTAACCTATTATAACGATTAATTTTTTAAACTGAAAAACAATCTCTTAAGCAATCAATTTTATAAATGTGGTAAATAGTATAAATCTATTGGTATCGTAGATAAGTGGCCAATCTTTTTTATTGTGAATTTGTATTGCCTTTTTTATGCTTCCCGTGCCACAACATATGTTTTTTTTTTATTTCCTTTAACTGTTTACTGTACTATTTTACCATTTTAAACGTCCCATCTTTCTCAAAAAAAAAAAAAACTATGACTATCACACCCTAGTAACCAACCTTAAACCAAAATATAATAATAATACGAAACTGCAAATCAATCTTGTTTTTTACGACTTACAAATTGTGTTCAAGATTAAAAGGTGTATAAAATTTCTGATCTTTCATTATGTATGGTACACGAGACCAAACATGAACACCAAAAACATCTAAAGCTTACCTGGGATGCTCAAAAGGAGGAGTTCCGATGTGTGCAAGAGTATAAAATATAATATAATTGATGCACAATTCACCTTTGAAAGTAGTTTATTTTCATCCTTTTGACATTAATGTCGAGTATTTAATTTATTAAAAGTCATGTAAATTAAATCTTTTTTATGAAGCCTAAAGCAAAATTCAAGGGATTAAGAGCTAGTTGATTGGCTTTAGAGGTTGAAGTTGAAGAATTGGACCAATCATTCATGAAATCTTGTAAAGCAAGTCTTCGATGTATTCTAGAGGATCTTCAATATTTAAATTAGCACAAATATCAGAGGGCTGTAGCTTTAAAAACTATGTGTGGTATGTATTAAATGTAGAAGATAAAAAGAAGGAGAAATGTTGTTTTATGTGTGTTTTAGAGTAAGAATGAGTTCAAAGACATGACTAGTGATTCGTGGGTCATTTCAAATATCCTTGAATCACGTGAATTTATATGGCGGGAAGGGTGGTGAGGGATAGATTGTGTAATCTACTTTTTAGAGGTAATCATGCATAATGAATACTATCATTATGGACAATGTGACATTTAGGTTAGTGGTTTTGGCATATGCAAGGCATATTGTCATTTTATGGATCCCATGGACAGTAAAAGGATCATGTTAGCATTAAATGCATAGCACTATCTTTACAAGGAATGGAGGACACGAGTTGACTTTAATATCAGAGAAAATCAAACGAGGAAATTGGGTTCCTCAAGGCCTAACCCGAACCCATGACATTAACATGGTGGGCTCAAGCAGGCTTGACCTGAATTCACTTAGATAGAGTGTGTTTAGGTTGGTGAGTTCCAAGCCTAATCTTGAGTCCTCAAGTGCTCGTATTGGTGGGCATGGCCAAGCTAAATCGAATCCACAAGGATAAAGTTTGTTTAGGGAGCAGGCTTCCCCTTGAGTCATTATGGGCTCGAGTTAGTGGGTTCCCAGAGAGTTAACCTAAACCCAAACACCTTGAGAGATGGACTCGAATACGTTGAGCTCAAATAAAACTAGTTTTTAAATTTGGGCTTTTCAAGCTAATATCTATCCTTTTTTTACAAGGATTTAAGGTTCCAAGTAATATAACAGGATATAATAGTTATTTTTTAAAAGAATTTTTGTTTTCTAACCTATTAAATTTTTTAAAGCTTAATTTTCTTTTATTTCAACTTTAATTTTGTTAATATTTTAGCTATTATACCACCACAATTACTATTTTTTAATGTCATCTTCTTCTCTCCATAAATCATTAATTAAATTTTATTTTGATGGTCTGAGTCATGGTTATGGGCTTTTATGATGAACTAGGATAAGAGTCAACCAATTAAACCTCTTCTCTTCGGTGATTTCTTGAAGATTTACAAGTTGATATAACCCTTCAATCCTTATTGATTAAGGTCTAATTTAGGTGGAGAATATGTCTTATGAATTTCATGAGTTTCTTAATCAAATAAACATTGTCTCCCAGCATTCTTGTCCTTATACACCTTAATAAGATGGTATTGTTAAACATAAAATTCATCATCTGCAAGATGTTACCTGACATTTAATTCTTGAATATTATGTTCTTCCTCAATTTTAGGTTGAAACTTTATCTGCGACAGTCCATCTAATTAATAAATTACCCTCTAGGTTTTTTAAATTTGACTCGTTTTCGGTTTTATTAGCAACATCCTCATTAACTTGACATAGATACTTTTGGTTGTATTTGTTTTGTTCATTTCCCTTCTTATAAAAGCAACAAACTGTCTACCTATCTATTAGATGTGCTTTTATAGGTTATAGTATTTTCCATAAAGATTATGTTTGCTATGATTCATGCTTTAATAGATTTTGATTATCTCGTCATATTATTTTCTTTCAAAATCAATATTTATTCCCCACTTATATTGCACTTGTGCTTGGGATACTTGTTTTTCCATGCTTTGATGACTTGCTTTCTACTCCTAATGATTTATGCCTAGATTTGTGTATGAACGACGACGTCTATATTGCCTCTTCCTGATCCCAACTCATCATTTGAGCTTGTTCAAACAATGCTTTCTGTGGTTAAGCTGGATTCTAGCCTTAATCCTCGTCATTCTAGCGTCTTTCTAATCGGTATTGATTTTCTCCTATATCCTTTCAAGCTACCTTTTCATCTATTCCTTTTCATCTATTCCAATTCCTATGTGTTATTCCAAGGCAATTAAGTATAAATATTGGCAAGATACCATGGTCAATGAGCTTCACGCTTTTAAGGACAATCATACATGGGATGTTGTTCCTTGGCCAACGACTATTAAAGCTACTGGTTATAAGTGGGTTTACTTCATCAAACTTCGTTATGACAGGAGTTTGGATTGATATAAAACATGACTAGTTGCTATTGTTTACAAACTTGAGTATGTGGTGAATTATAAGGAGATTTCTTCTCAAGTTGCTAAGATAACTATCGTACAAAATGTTATTTCGATTGCTACTTCACAATGTTGGTCGCTTCATCAAATGGATGTCAAAAACACCTTTCTCATGGTGATCTTAAAAAGGAAGTTTATATGAAACTATCTTTTGGTTTGCTCTCCAACTCTTCCTCGGATATCTATAAGTTAAAGCACTCTTTATATGGACTGAAATAGGCTTCTCGAGCATGGTTTGACAAATTTCAAGCCATCTTGCTTTAATTTTCCTTTTAGCAAAGCAAGTATGACTATTTCTTATTTATTTGCAAGACATTTATGAATATTGTTTTTCTCTTTATCTATATTGATGATATTGTTATTATTAGAACAAATTCTGTCTTTGAGGATTGTAAAAGTGTCTTTAGGCCTCATTTCATATGAAGGATCTTAGTTTGCTTACATACTTCTTGAGGTTAAAGGTTCACACTGATCCCTCTAGTATATTCTTGAATTAACATTAGTATACACGGGATTTGATTACTTTGGTAAGTCATTAGGATACTTTTTGTGGATACTTCTTTGGAGGTTAATGTTAGATATCATCGTGAGGAATGCAACCTCTTTTTTAGTCGTGGGTTATTCTTTCTTGTCAGTACTTCTCTTCGTCTTGCATCGTTTAGTTATCCTGCTTAGGCTAGATGTCATCATACTTATTGCATTGTTACGGGATTATGTATGTTTCTTGATGACTATTTGATCTTTTGAAAGAGGAAGAAGTAAACACACATATCCAAACCCCTTACAGAACCCGAATATCGTGAAAGGTTTACTAGTTGAGTTTGGCTTCTCTCAGCTCAACCCCTCCAATTCATGGAGACAAAATGAGTGTCATTTAGATTGTGGCCAATCTTGTTTTTCACTAGAGTACGAAGCATAATGAAGTGGACTGTCATTTTATTTGGAAAGCTGTAGATACCCAAATCATCACTCTTATTCATGTTTCCACCGATTTTCAACTTGCTGATATATTTACCATGGTTATCATCTGACAACGTCATCAAATTTTGGTTGGCAAATTCATACTTGTTGGTTAACCAACATCAATTTGAGAGGCAAACCCAGTTGGATATAGGTTAGCATTATTTAAGACCACATTAATTATAGAATTCTAATTGTTTACTAATTATATAGTTGTACATCTGGTTTTCATATTTATCTAGGTTAGAGTTGTAAATTAATCTTGTAATTATGGATGTATTTTACTATTTAGTTCTATTAAGAAGCAATACAAGACTCGTTTCTGTCATTTAATAGCAGATTACTTTGTTTGCTTTGGGCTATTTAAGCTAGTTTCATGAAGAACTATATTTATTATTGAGTTTTGTGTTATTTTTATTATTTTGGGCTTTTTTTAGTTTTAGTTTAAACTTTTAATATAATTTTGGTTCATAATAGCCTATGAGTAATTGTTTGGGGTTTAATAAATGTTATAGGCTTAAGTTTTTGTTGGGCTTTGGTTTGAGCCTTGGATCTATAATCCATTAGGGTTATTTAGAAAGAGATATTATTTTTTATGCAAGATTCAACAACCATGATGTTTTGAATAAACTTGTGCTTTACGCAATGCAACACTTCTCTTTATTGTGATGAAAAACAAATTTAACTTATCAAGGTATAACTAACCTTTTGGTGTTTTCACATACTTTGGATTCTTGATTTTTTTATAATCAACATATCCAACTTTAATTTTTAATACCTTTAATTTTTAGAGATGAAGTTATTTCTCAATCAAGGTTTCTATCTAATCTAAACCTGTATTTCAACTTCCTTTGATTGTTTATCTACTTCGACAACAAAGAGAAACATAGGATGAAAATTGATATTTATTGCTTGAAAAACCAAAGTTATTAATTGAGATAAGACAACAAAGTTAGGATAACCTAGTCATATATATTTCACTTTTATGGTTTATAATAGTACATGCAATAAAACTAATCGAAGGAATGGAAAAGTGTAGAAAAAATAATCGTCAAACTTTAGGCCCCTTTATGATTATCTTTACTGACACATGATCCCACACATGACAATCATAACAAGGGAAAAAAAAACATTAGTCATCATCAACCAACTAGCCTACTGATATAAGACTATAAAAAGTTCAAGAGATATAAATACATCTAACAGAGGAATTAACATTTCCCATTTTATGAACTAACACCAACTATCATTAGAAATCATAATTTATAATGATCCTATAAATGGTCGAATATTGTGAAAAGCTAGTAGAACTAGTCATATGATTAGATGCATCAGAATTAACAAGACAAGATTTTAATGGTTGGAAACTATTACCTTGAAGTTCCAAGGTTGAAAACATAGAAATAATTATCTACTGGATTATCTCAAGAGTACGGACAAATGGATCTCCAACATCGAAAAATAATGAACCAATTGTAGCCTAATAGGCATTAGCCTAGTGATTTCAAGGACGTGAAGGACATTCTCTTGTAATATGTCATGGCTTATTACAATAATTACAATACGTTTAACTTTTTACATGTCTTTACATTTTCCTTTCACTTGAGTAGCACAGGCACAACAACATTAATAGGTAATTTATCTTGTTGAAAGGTAGCCCATATATTAAGACATTGCTTTTCATGAAGTAACTCCCTATAGCACATATCTAAAGAGAGCACATATCTAAAGAAGAAGAGGGATCACAATTCATTAAATTAGGCAGCGCAATCTTGAAATCAAGTAGCAATTTCATTAAAAATTAATCTCTCTTGCTCTACTCATGAACCTCCTAAATTACAGCGAGAGAACCATCAGGTACATTTGCATGAATAATATCAACAAATTATGCCTCTAAGATCTGAAATCTAGTAAAATACTCTTGAATGGAGAAATATCCGTAAGTATAATTTGCAATTTCATACTCCAATTGAAATTGTTGGCCATGTTGTTTTGACTATAAACTTTCTTAAGGTATTCTCACATACTCTTAGTAGTCTTATACAACCTTAAACTTAGAATAATCAAGAGGTCAACAAATGCTAATATCCTTTGTCATGATTCAAGCATCTTTGATCTTTCACTAAGCTGACTTTAAATCTTCGATAGGAGTCAGATCACTTTCATCTATGTGCTCTTATAACTCTTTCCCCATAACAAATTAAAAATGAAATTGAATTCACATGCAAAATAACACCTACCTCTGAATTCCACCCCAAAAGACTCTGAATTACTAGTGGTCATGATACAAAAAATAACAAGTTCAAAGTCTAGTAATTAAATAGCAAGCCTAAATCACCAAAACAACAACAAATAACTAGTATAAAATTAAGTTCAGACTTAGTAGATACCAATAACAAAACTTTTTAAGACTCCGTCGACAACTAAAAAAGGCTAAAAAATTTGCCGAAAGCCAAAATAAAGTAATGGAAAACAATTCTAATTCTGTTAACAGTAACTATAGAATGAGACAACCCTAATTTGAATATTTAGGCTTTGATACTAGGACATGAACAATGAGTTTTGTCTGAATGCCTCTTAATAGAGAATCCCTTCCTGTATATGAAACCAAATAGCACAATACATCTCTGATTACAAGGCTGATTTCCAGCTCCACGTAGCTAAATATGAAAACCATATATACAACTATATAATTAGTATATAATAGGAATCTTATAATTAATATAGCCCACATTTGACTAATATTAAATACTTCAGCCTTTATTTTCTTGTATAGCTCGGATAAATAAAGAATTTTTGTAAGAAATGTTTTTTAGAACATTAAGGAATTCTTGTCACAATTGGAAACTGTGTTATTGCCCAAGAACGACTCCAAAAAATAAGTTGTTGAACATGCTTGCATTATGAAGAAAAAAATCCTCTCTAATTAGAAAATTTCATAAGTCAAAAAGTAACAAATAATAAAATTTATATTGTATGTGCTGACCTGTATTACAAGACCTTCTCGAACCTTGATTGACTAGAAAGTTTATCTTAATATAAAAATTATAATTATTTTATAAAATTAATTTAATCTTACCAATTCACCTTTTGATTCCTATTCATTTTTTTAATGAATTGTGCATAAAATCTTAAATAAGTAAATAGCATTGACCTTGTTTTTAAGACATTTTATTTACTTTTGTTTATTGATATTTTATAGTATTTGGGCTAATTTTGTTTGGGGATTAGTTTTGATTATGAAATCAATGTCTTCCTTTGAATTGGATATAGTGAACATGTCTTTTATATTATCAAATTTATTTTCAAACTCTTTTAGAACTTATTATGCTGTCAAGTCAACTTATATAAGGTTCACCCATTTAGGGTTATTTAAGAACTTCCTTCTAAACAACAATTCCTCTTTTAGCTTTGATTCTATTATTGGTTTATGCAACATTATGGTTATAAAAGGAGGCTTTTAGGGGAGAGTGGCAAAATCTTTGAAGGTTTTTAGGATTTTTTTTAATAAAAATCTTGGATGCTTTTTTATAAAGGAATGAAAGGCAATTATTTGATGGTGAAAAGAAAGAGGGTTTTTTCCCATCATTTTACAATCTCCTTGACCCTCTTGATCAAATGGTGCAAACTATAACTTTATAACCAAATAAGGGAAAGATGTATTGTCCATTATCCTCGCCCATGAATCCAAACAAAAGGATGAAGCATGGACATGTTTCTACCTTCACATGTTTTCTCTTCTTTTGCTCTTAAAATATTCCTCATCTTTTCTTTCCTTTATCCCAATTAAAGCCATTATGAGGTATATCCATGAATTGCACTACACTCTCATTGCCTTGTCTTGAAGATAAAAAGCTTGTTTGGCTTCTATTTGTAGGTCTTACCCTAGTTAAAAGTTCCAAACAAACAAATAACTTTCATTGTTTAACTTTAGGGAGTAACTTTCATTGTTTAACTTTAGGGAGTAACTTTCATTGTTTAACTTTAGGGAGTAGAAGGTGATTCCACTTATAATGTATATTTGATTCTATCTGAAAAGAATCTTTAAAAAGTATGGGAAAATGCTTTTTGAGATGGAAGGTCCTTTGTTTTTTGAAAAAGATAAAAATAACTTTAAATTACCAAATCATCAATAGTCCATATTTTGTTTAATATCTACTGTAACATTTTAAGTATTATTATTTCACATTCTCAATCTTATATCCATTACTATAAGTGCTTTGATTTTCAATGAAAGCAACTTAGATTTTTGTTTTTTTTTGTTTATCTTAAACATATATAAATAAATTCATTTTATAGGACTTTTAAATTGAAATGGATATATGTGTAAAAATTATATTAAATGATATTTCAACTTTAAAATGATAGTGTCGATTTTCTTTTTATTAATTTAGCTACTAAAAAACCTTATAATATGTTTATGTTTTTTATATTCATTTTAATTCAAATAGTACAATAACAAATTTATTCATAACACACATCACAATTTTAACTAAACACTTTTCTTTGCTTTGTTACACAACACAACATCACAGTTAACTACCTTTCCTATGTGAATGTTTTTCTTTTTAATTTTATTGAAGTAAATTGGATTCTTGAATTGTTTGTTTAGCTGTTTGTTCCAAAAGTCCAGAAACCACCATGTGATTGCATACATTTAAGCAAACATCTCAAAATGTTGTTTTTATCCTTTTTAGGGATAAAGCCAAGTATGATCCCCTCAACTTGAAAAGTTTTGACAAATGTTCACAGATTGTTGCATTCTCAAACAATTGATATCTTATGTTACTTTGTCTTCTTATTTTCTATCGAGTAAAATCAAATGTTTGACACTAAGACTAGCGTGATGCTTGGAATCTTCAAGTCTTGGATAAAGTGAAGGAATTTTATGAAATATATTGGAGTCCAAGATGCTATGAATGTCAAGCACGGATATAGTCTCCCAATTTTGAAAAACATGTGCTAATAGATGGATTTTATTAACCACTGATTATGTATTGTTTCCATATTGAGAAATTTTAAATTTATTTTATAGAGAAAAATAATTGTACATACATAACCATGCGCATATTAAGTGATAGATTCTTGACTTTATGTCATTTTACAATCATCACCGTACATGACACCTGCCACTAAACCACAATCATACATATTGACACAGTTTTCTTTTCCTATCCTCCACCTTTTCTCTTATGCTCCTAGTATCTAACTCTTACATTCTTCTTCTTGTTCTCACAAGCCTTTATAGTTCCCATTACAAATGCTCTCTTTTTACACCAAAATTCATCATCTATTATATATTGGGACTTGTCGATTTTTGTTTTCTTAATCTGTTGATGTTTTCTGGGAATTCACCGAGTTTTTAACATAAAATTATAATTATTGTACAGTGAATAGTGAAAAATTTCTTGCCGTGCCAGATAATTTTCTGATTTCTTATCAGAAGGTGATTTAACTTGCATACAATTTCATCAACTCTTTCTAAAAAATTTCCCCTCCAGGTATTAGCACGTTTTGTGGCCAAATGCAACTCTAACGATCTTTATGTCTCTATTTTATTTCTCCTTTTCATTTTTTAGAGATGAATAGGATGTAAACCTTCCAAAGAACTATTTTTTGACCATTATTTGTTAGTTGCATGGAAAATTTTGGAGATCCATTGATTTAGATTTTTTGAGAATGAACTGCTGAAATATTTTGAAGTGAAGAATAGTTATAAAAATAATAAAGATCCTTTGGAAATTAAGGTCTAGAAATCAAGAGCTCACACTCTTATTCTTAAATTCATTTTTTACCTGGATGAAAACAGACCTGAATCTTTATTAACTGTTTGCAAGGGAGTTAACTACCATCAAGTTGTTTTCGAAATCTTATTTTCCTATTTATTCCAAGAACTGTATGTTCATGCACAGTTGTAGGTCATTTGGAAGGGAAACCTGTTTTCTCTGCTGCAAACTTTCTTAAAAAACTTAACTGCACGCATCAGATTCCAACTAGCCAGGCTCCAGCTGCTTTTTCATATTTGGCATGCATCAGATTCCAACTCGAAAGACTTCTTCTAGCTGACCAATTAATGCTCCTACCACAGTGGCCATATGGGTTTTGTATGTCCAAAACCAGGCATATAATTGAGGTGCATACCCTGTCATATTTGAGGGTTTTGGTATCTTGGAATCGCTTTGAATTTTTCTGTCATTGACATTGGCACCATAAATGTAGTTAGTATTGTACAGAATACTTTTTTTTAGGAATAAAAAACACATTTTTTTTCCACATTTCACAGTATGATTTAGTTTTGCTATTAATGGTTCACAAAAACTTCCTAGGTTTTATCTAGTCTAGTTGCAGTAACACTGCTTTTAATATTAGAAATGTGCATTAATGCATTGCCTGCGCCCCCTTCTTCCTTGTTATCATGAGCTTGTTGACACGTTCCTTTTATTTTCTCCTCTGTATCTTTCTTTGACCAACAAAGGGTATTTTGTCTTTGAATGCGTTGTAGTAGTCTGTCTGGAACCTTTTTATTCTATAGAAAGTGAGTTGTGTTGTGATCAATTCTTTAAATTGTATATGCTTGTATATACTTGTGAAACAACTAACACAAGCAATATGCTTTTATCAGTTCTTTAAATTCTGTATACAACAAGCATTGGAAATGAAGAAGGTGGACTATTATACATACAATTCCAGTCTATGATTTTTTAAATTAAAACTTAGTTGAAATTAAAATTAGCATGCAGTATATGTCCGTATATTTCTGAAGTATTTTTTTAAATATGCTTCTATAGTTTTGCTTTTCTGTCAGCATATTGCTATTTTTCGTGAAGTACGTGCATGGTAATATTGTTGTTTGGAGTCCCACCAAATGATATCCTACATGCAATTGCATATGGTATTATGTTTGACTTCTAATTCTACTCACCCATTTTTTTAAGATTTAAGATCTTTTTAAAAAAATGTGTTAAAAATGCAGCACAATGTCACTTCTCTTTATTACAATTATCTCATTTTTTACATAATAGCTGTCTTGATCATCAAGCAGTGTGAAAGTTTTTACCATTGGTAATGTCAAACCAAAGTATGTTTCTTGAATGGTTAGGCTTACATACCACAAAGCAATAATAGAAGCATGATCTTGTAATTTATGGGCCATCAAAATGGCACAACATCCATCCCCAGTGAGGATGCATCCCTCATCTCCGCTAATGCAGTTGTAGTCTGCTGCAGTTATGGGGGACAAAAGTTTGGCATCAAAGACTCTGGTAAAGTAAATGATAATCATATTTAAATACTTGTGCTGTGGAGGAAATTGTACCCCAACTTTGTAGCTGGTATATCATGGTTTTGTTGTTGTGGCTGGCTAAGCTGGAGATGGACAGGTACATGTGATTCCTCTATGATGGCTAGACCGTTTGTGAGAAGGGAATTTCGGTTTGCTCTGTTTACGTCCCTTGTTCCATAGACCTGGGATGTGAAAATAAACTGATGAGGGTGGAATGAAACGCCTTGCAATTTGATTCAGGACTATGGTAGTGATGGTTTGAATCAATAAGTTGCAAGGATCTTATAAGTTTCTGCTTACTCAAACTTCTAATTTATACAATTCTTGATTTTCATGACGAAATAGTTTACCTTCTGATAGAGTTCAACATTTTCTTGGTGAATGAGGTTGCCCTGCAACAGATGTATCAAAGTTTAGCTATTTGAATTAAAAAACTTTACAAAGCAACTCGGTAGCCTTTGTTTACAGGTTTACCTTTCTATTTAGTTCTTGTATTTGATCCATTAAAATTTGGTCCTGATGAAGTCAATATCAGTTCAGTGAGATGGATGTGTTCCACTTTATGGAAATCTAAAGACTGCACAGTGTGGTTGTTGGAATTTCAAACCTTTTTCATGCGAACACCCTGAAGACTCATTTCCAATTGGTTCTCTAAATTCTGCAAATCTGTTATGCTTAAGCCAGAAAGTTGTTCACCCATCATTTGCCTGTTATCATCATATGGAAATGCAGTTAGGTTTTAAACTTTTGTCTATGACAATGTAAACTTTGCTAATGACACATATACTGAGGAGCAATGATCCATTTAATCTTTTTACTGTATTCTGTTGCTGAAAGATTTTTCCAACATCATTAGCTATTCTGGGTGCTTCGTTTTATGTTCCTGTAAGATTTACTATTAGTCTTTGTTTTGAGTTATATATATATATATTTTGGAGTGACCCTTAGTTTGGGGTATCAATGGCTAGAGGTAGTTTATTCACATTGGAGAAATGACTCTAGAATGCTTTTCATTCTTTTCCTGATGAAAAAAAGAAGATACTGATAGGAAGAAATAGATGGGCAAAAGATAATTGGAGAAATGACTTGTTCAGCTGTAGAGGTGATACTAGAGGTATTTATAGGTATGTGTTCATGCAGATGCTTTAATCTCGTTTGATAACAAGAATTTCAAAGATGCTTGTAAATGTGACTTGGCTCGAAAGTCTTTGGGTTAATGTGACTTTGCTCGAAAGTCTTTGGGTTAACTCTGCGATAAATTTCTTGGGGTCATGAACCTGACTAGTACCACTTGAATACTTTTAGGAGAGGGTGTATGGTTGCTGCCTTTTGTGGCCCCTCTGGCTCCTGATGCACAATGCTGACATTTCTTAGAGGTGATGTAGATGAACTTTTTCAGTGTTACACAAGTGATTTTTTTTGTGTTTGTGTCTAAATTGTTAGTGATCACATGGACACCAGTACCACCTGCAAGTGTCTTGACTTAAATAATAGGTTGCTCCTCCTAAAATTTCAGTTTTTAATATTTGATCTGTCGCAATTATTCTATTTTCAGTCTTTATGTTCATTTATCTCATATAAAACACTATTGTTTGAAGGGAATGGATCATACCGATGATTTTCTTGCAAGGTTTGCAGTTGCTGTCTCAACACTGCTGCCTCCCTTTGCCAGAACTAGCAAAATGTAATGCACAATTTAGTGGAATTACCAACTCTTGTGTTTAACATGCATTCACTAGAATGAAGAGTAATTGCCTTCTGCTGTTATGAGTACACATCTGAAGAAAAAGGATAAAAAAAAATCATCCTTTTCATTCTGGTAAGCCACTGTCTAATCTCCATATAGTGATTATGATTCAATACACCATATTTTTTCCTTTTCATTTCTGAATACCACCCCCTCTCTAATCTTCCATGTAGCTCTACCTTTATCTTGACAAAACTAGAAACAATTTTTAAAAGACTATGACGTGCTTCAAGATGACATGTATTTTCTTGCTTGTGAATTCTATCTGCACGCAGCCAGTCCCAATCCCATTGCAGATAAAAGAGGACAGTTGCGGTTAGCAGAGGTCCAGTGTAAGATATGATGCTACACCTTAAAGCTTGAATGAATCAGTAAAGCTTGGTTGTGTTGAGTTCGCATGCTTTATCATATGCGTATTTATTTATTCAATTGAGCCGAAGACATGACATGTTAGTTGACATATATTTGTGTTTTTAATTTCAGTTTATCCTGCTAATTTAGAACACTAACACAGATGTGTTTTTAATTTCATAGGTCTACGCTTTGAAGCTTAATGAAGTACGTTTCTGTGGTAGAAACAACTTCATTATGCATACTCTCTTATTAACCTATGATATGTGTTAGTGTGTTGTTTCGAATGCAAGTCATTTGTTGATTGTGTAGCACAATCTTGCCAGTCATTATCTGCTGCTTTTAAATTTGAGGATATCTATAGTATATAGGATTTTCATGCAGCTAATTACTGGCAGAACCATTGCCGTTGTCTAACTTTTTATATTTATCATGTGCTTTAAATATCAGAATCCAGTCAAGGAGTGTTAATTGGTTTCTGTTTCTCATTCCTAAATCATTTTGGACTAAACACTTGATATGTTATTTCCTTCAGCAGTATTAGAATTAGGAATTATACTGGTTTTGTCATTTGCAACATTTTGCCATACCAATTTTATGCTTGCATGTTCAAGGGGCTCTTATGCCGTTCTGAAATCATATTGAAGGCCAAGTCCTAGATGTGGCACAGCTTATCTTTTGTCTCTACAAATTGTATCTTCATTTCTCTTCTTTATTGCCACATTATGCCAGATGATTTATTTAGTTAGATTTCCATTCACAAGTCCATGTTTATGAGCACATCCTGCTGATAAATGATCAGAAACATTAAGATTTTCGCACATTATTAACACGTTTTATAAAACAAAATATCTCAACTCTTCGGTGTCATAATGTTATGTTTGCATGCATAGCTTGTCCAATAGGTGCAAACTTTCAGCTGAAATGCAGAATTTGATAGATGCAGTATCTTTTAGCTGTAACAATCGCCAAAAAAATCCATGCTGCTCGTGGTAACAGCATTGTTTAAAGCAGAAAAGGCAAAGTTTCACATGGTGATTCCTAGTAATGTATCTGGAGCTATCTTTGACAAAAATGCAATGCTTTAAAAACTAGAGATGTGTAAGCTGTTCCACTACACGTAGTAAATTTAATTTAACATGTTCATTTTGATGTATAACTAAATTCTATAAACAATTGTGGAAAAATAATACCATGAATCAAATTTTTCCCTAACTCGAAAAATAAAATGAAAATCGGTTTCTGAAATACCTTGACTTCAGAGGTTGGGTTGCCCATTTGATGATGCTCGTCTTTTGATTTGTTGTATCTTTCAATCACTGATTTCATGCTGCAAGAGCAGATTCATATTGCATCAGGGATGTGTGTCATGTTCTATGTGAATGCTTTCTGATAACATTTAAGAACAAAATGCATGGAATCACTAAAAGGATAGTTTCTCAATGAAAACACATTTAAACTATATCATTTATATCTTTTCCAGAAGTCATTTGAGTTGTCCTGACTATAGGAGTTTAAGCTGCAAATGTAATATTATCATTTAAGAAACTCAAGTCCGCAAGACTTTATATCTCTCAACTTGAAATATCACAAAGATTGAAAACTTATCTTCAGATTGAGTTTCGTAAATGATTGTACATTCTTGAGAATCATATTACATTCTCCGGCAGAATGAGAATGTTTCTGCGGAGCACCATCTCAAATATAAGTTTCCAATCTTTATTTTATTTGATGCAGGGTCGCGAAGATAAGTTTTCAATTCATTTTTAACCATGCATTCTTTACTGGGATGTGAAAAGGAAGCTCACTTCCTATGGCTTTGTCTTCCCTCATTATTTTTCCTTCATCCGACACTATTGAGAATCGTGTCGAATTCGACACTATTGCGAATCATGCCTGAATGAGTTATAACAAACTATCTGCAATTATTCATCATATGGTTGTGCGGAAAGCAAAAAAGTGCAATTCTTGGTAAGTTTAGAACTTAAATTCTAATCTTTTGCTTGTTAATTAGGTGAAAGTCAGAAGTTTATGGTTCTCGACCTTACTTGGAAAAGCTGCGACATCTTTAGGAGTTCGAATCAGGTGGGTTTTGGTGCAATAAAATTTATAGGGCCTTTGTGAGATGTAGGGCTGGTGCGAGACAACTTTAAGGAGAGATGAAAGAAGGAAATATCTGTTGGCATACGGTATGTAACTGACATCTGAAAATGTGCATCGACCATTTTTTGACACAAACAATAGATAGAATTCCAAGTTTTCAACCTTTTGAACTGTTCACTTCACCCATTCACAAGGAGAAAGGTCATCTACCAAGCTGCGTAGTAATGGGCAGCTTTCACTCCTTTGCGGGGATGCACAAAGGTTGTGAATTTTTGCTGCTTTCTCAGTAAAACAGCAGGGTTTTTTGGGTAACACTCATTTTGCTTCCTGCTAAAAGCTATTCCAGAAATTTTTCCAAAGTAGTAGGAAGCTTTGTTCCCAAACGCTGCCACAACTGCATCTGAAAAGTTTCTGGAGCTTCATTTAGAGTACCGATCCCTTCCCGACAATTTTGTTGCTTCATGATAACGAAATTATACTAGCATCAGTTCTATATATTGCTTCCCCTTGAAATGTCTTCATCAGGGTAATTGATGTCTTAAAACAATTTTCTGGTCACCCTTTAATACCCTTACCGGCAATCTTCATCAGGGTGATTGATGCCTTCATCAAGATGATCGATTAACCACTATATATGAGGCTGAAATGATTTTCTATCTGGTCTTGATAGTTTTGGGTTGAGCGAAAGTGTCAGATGTGACTGAGAAATGGTAACAGAAGTGATCCGTGAATCTAGTGAATTACACCACCCATCCACAAAACCAAGATAAAAGTAGTAATCTGTAATCTCATCTTGTTTGTTAGATCATATTGATGCATAGGTGCAACTATAGCATGTCATCTTATATCTCTAATATTCCCTGAATTAAATCCAAGGTCAAACCAGTAGCGGATGGAGACACAGGTGGGAAACATGGGGCTGGATAAATAAACAGAATTAAATTAGACTGTACTAGTAGACAGGATTACAAAGTAAGAAGTCAAATAACCTCCAAAGTAATGGTGCGAGGTCACCAAAGCTGTAGTGAATAGTCTAGTGGCTGATGCTGGGTTGTAATTATTTATTTCTGGAGAGTTAGCAGCTGTCCACAGGATCTGCAGTCTGTCTAAACATGCTGTTAGCCTATGCTATCTTAAACTTATCAAAAACACGTTGGCTTCCCCTATTCATTTGAAGATGTTACACTAGCCCTACCTTTTGGTTTGTTAGAATAGGTATGCTTATAAGACATTCGATTTTTTTTTTTTATATAATTTGGTGAAAGGAACTTAATCCCAGCTCGATGCTTTTTTTTCCTTGTTAGAACCTTATCTGTATTACATTTTGATTGGAAAATTGATTTCGCACACGGTATTGACTACGTAGAAAACTGCCAGTTATTTTTTCTAGTAGATGGCTGGTCTTAACACGTTTGTTTATCAAATGCGTCATGCATGAATATTTCAGTTGTAACAGTTTTGTCGTGCATTATGTATGGACTTGCAGTTGAGCATCTGTAAACAAAGGACCTTTGAATGAATTGTAACATCAGGACAGGGCTACAAAGGAACATTCACAAAACCTTGAATTTCAAGTTGTTTGCCATGCATGTCCTATAACATGCTATCATCTTCCAGTTTTCTTAGTGACAGGAAAATGGATAGAAGACAATTAAGCCAATCTCTTCAAATGGCTATATAAGTCATGAGAAATTGTCTGATCTCATGCAAAAAGGTGCGTGCATTCTTTGTTTCTATTTTTGCTTTCTTTTTCTGTCAAATGTTCTTGGCAGGCTGTGACTGCATCTGATCATATTTTTTGGATGAATGTTAATTGCGTTAAAATTAGGGCCCAAAATCTAAGTTCATATGAAAGCTGTGTATGCTATGCGTTGACAAACGTGTTAATTGTTTTATAGTTGCCTTTTTTTGGGTCCTACCCTACCAGATGAGTTACAGTAGTAACTATATTTTTTTCCCAAGCTCTAGATTTGCAGTTCAGTCCTCGCCCTTACCCAAAATTAATTACGTCTACTTTGATCGAGTGGTTTTGGGAAAACCAATTAACTCTCACATTCTGTTCCAAACAACTAAGTCTAAAAATCTTTTCATTCTGGTAGTTTGGATTTCATTAACAGTGTTATAGAGTTAAGTTTTACTTGGGTTCTACAGCTTGAATACTACAATAGCAATTGTTCATAGCTCCTCGCTCAAAGTTTAAAACAAGCAAGCACTTCAATGATCACACGAAATTCCATACCATAGCAGCTAGCAAACTCTGAATCTACACCGAATTTAATCACCGACCAAAGCCCTTCAATAACTTGCAAAGTTATCTAACACGTTTCAGAAACTGTGTTTCCTGCTTTAAGAACACGTATGCACGCCTTTCACCAGCAACTTGTCCCTCTCTCCATCGCTCAACTAAAGGCATCCATCACATCATGAATATCGATGGAGATGAAGAATTCCCTTAACAGACTGCTCCTAGTCCTTGTAACCATCCCTCCAGCTTCTCATTCACAATCACTCTAACACTGCTAAGGGCGAACGTTCATTCATCTCCTTGCTTCAAACAATGCTAAAAACTTTCTCAATTTAGATAAGACTGATTAATTCAATCATTAGCCTTCTCAAAACCTCCCCGTTCCTTGGGAATAGGCTAATGAAGGCATGGAATCCTTTCCTACTAGTTCCTTGGGAATAGGCTGAGAGAAGGCGATTGCACAAAAATCTCCCAGTTCTGCCTTAACATGAGAATAGCCTCTTTTTCGTGAAACACAAGCCGAATAATAAATATTTGATTGTTAAACAAGAAAAATCCCGACCTTAATGTCCCGCAAGCTTGGTTTGAATGGCCAGAAAAGTACCTCTAGTATGCTTATTAAAGTGGGTGCTAGATATTCTTATAGGTAATGATGCAAACAAAAATAACAATAACAAATAACATGTAACTAAACTAAAAACATTAATTAAAATTTTTATTTTTTAATAATTCACCATAGTAAATAGTCTATTGAAATACAAACTAAGTAGCCATATTAATACTACTAGCCATATTAATACTACTAGTATTAAGCTTAAATTGAATAAGAAAATCAAATTCCTAAACCAAATATTTTTTAAACTAAATGGAAAAAAAATACCAAAAACACCACAAAAGAAAATATAGGAATAAAAATAACTAAGGGAACAAATATTTTTTTTCAAAAAAATATTCTTGCATCATTTTTCTTGAGTTGGAAAGAATTCATTCTCGACTTAAAATTATTCTTGCTTTAATCTTATAAATATCTAAAAAAAAATCTTCAACCTCATTTTTTTCGCATCAAATGTATAACCATTTTAGATATCAACTTTAAATCTTTTCCTGCTAAAATTTGTATAAAAAACAATAATAAACAAATTATTTCACTTTCATTAGCTTCTAAATTAATGAATTGCATATTTCAAATCTCCTTCGTCAACATGTATTGTACTTGAATAACCCTTAAACAAATTTATTTTTGTGATAATTGAAAACTTGTAATAAAAAAATTCAACACAACTTAAATCAACAATTGCTTTTTTGAGTACTTTCTATGTTTTTTTGCACCCTACCTCTAATTTATTAATAAAAACACCATTGATGTTATCATTGCCACTATTACCATCATCATTTATGTTATCCTTATTAACATAATTATCAAAAATTGATAGAAAACTTCAATTCACATCTATTTCATTGTAAACTTGATCACCAAGTTCTCCATAATATCCATTTCGATCAAGAGCTTGCCTCCTCTACTCTCTTATTTGAAAGAAGTTCTTAAAATTGGCTAGGAATTCACGACCACTCTCCTTGTGATCTTCTAGTTTCTTCTTCTTTATCTTCTCTAATTAATGATATAATTCTTTAATTTGCCTATGCAACTTTATCAATGTCAGTTTAAGTTAATTTTAATTTGTTTCTACGTGTCTTCTACTACTAGTTATTGAAAAGTTTTTTTCATGTTTCTACATGTCTTGCTAGCTGACAAAGAAGAACCTCATTCACTTATAAACAAACATGTCATATTATGTGATCTTTTTCAATCAAAATTATTTAACAACGCACAATTAACTTCCAGAAATCATTAGGATTTGATACCAACTAATACAAATGAAAACAATGTAAGAAATACAACAATAACAAACAACATAAAATTCTACCAAGTAGAGTCAATAAACCAAAAATTCTAGTTTGAAATTTATATTTCTCAATAATTCACTACACCAGTAGGCTATTGAAATACAATCTAAGAAACTTTATTTATACTAGTTTTAGTCTAAAATGAAAAAAAAATTCTAAACTAAGTAGGAAAAATAATAAAAATACTAATATGAATAAAAATAACTAAGGAAATAAGTAATTTTCCTTAAAAACTCTTTTTCATCCTAAAGTTACCGAGCATAGTAACAAATGAACTGCATTCTAATCTTGCTCGCACTGAGGTAGATATGGCGATCCATGTTAAGTAACTCCAGTTTTAATGAACACCAAAGAATCGAAAAAAAAGTTTTTCTTATTGGCAGGCCTTTAGCTATATGCAAATAGATTGATTTCCTTGAATTATGAACTCCATAACATTTTTCATCTCATTAATTTGTGTTCTGTATTTTCTGACTTTACCTCTATGATCATAGCTGACGACATAATTTGTGTTTTTTTTTATGACTTTACATCTACGATCATGATATTATGCATATTTTGAGAGCACTAACAATAAGCCTTATTTTATTAGATGGTTACAAGCAAGGTTTCAAGGTGTCAAGGCTTATGAAACCTTTGTGTAAATTTCTTCATGTAATCATTACTGATTTATAGTGCAAGTTTAAAGTTTAAACTTTAATATATGTGTTCTAAGCTTACGAATAAGTGGGAACATCATGCTTTTAAATAGTTCATAATTTATAATTTCAAGTAAACACAATTTTAAAGGGCCAAAGGAACTTCAAGCAAAGAGATGTTAAGGAGGCTTCAACCTTCAATTTAGACCACTTACAAATTTATTGCTTGACAATTCAAACATCCGGTTTGAAGTACTATAATTAGCTAATGAATTTTGTGAAGAAGAAGGTGACAATGGCGATATTAGTATTGGTTCGATTAAAAGGTAGTGATAATGATAGCAATAATTATGACAGCAATTGCAACATGCACGATGACAAGAAGGCAATGATAGCATGCTTGTAGGATACTTGGTGATTTGAAGAGACTGTGACATTGGAGGCCATAACAGTGGTGATGATAGTAAAGGAATGGATGAGTGGTGTTCGCGAGAGATTTGAATCTCCATAGAAAATACTCTTCATTCCCATGAGGTGAAACTAGTTTTCTCAAGAGTAACTAAATTCGTAAATCTATAGTAAAAATGCTTCTAACTGACCGAGTTTTTCTGTGTCATCAAATTCTAAAATAATGCAAAACCATCTTGACGAGTATTTCTAATGTGATATTAATAAAGATATGTTGATATAATTCTTATCTCTATTAATAGAAATTTTTTATTGGATCCCTCTGCTCTGCTAATATAATACCGCATTGTAAATTTTTATTTTATACCAACTTTATGTTGTTTAAAATTAAGAATTGATCAATGAAATATGTTAGAAAAAAAATTATTCAATTTGATTTCATTGATCAATCCTTAATTTTTAACAACATTAAATGACATAGAGTTGTTAGTAAATAAAAACTTATTATAAAAAGACACAATACAATATCCTGTTGATAGAGGTTAATAGAACATTTTCTAGGTGAAAGCTCGTATTAATGGTGTCTTGACACTTACTAAAGTTCTGTATTTCTCAATTGAGTGAAAGTGAAAAGATATTTAGTTTTATGGGTTGCTAGTCGACAAGTTTGATTTCAAATCCTAAGATTAAAGTGGACATTAAGTATATTTTTTCTTCTAATTCGAGGATTTCTCTCTAATTGCTAGATATATTAATTTATATTAATGATAATATTATGATTTTAACTATGACTCCCACGTTTGTCTCTAGAAAAATATCTTTAGAATAAACATCAATTAGTGGACGCTTTATACTTAATTAAATAGTCATGAAGGTACATGAAATATTCTAAAGGTAAAAAACTCAAGATTTTAAAGAATTAACTAGCTAACATGAACATATTAGCTAGTAGGATGATGCTTATAAGTTTTGTTAGTTTATTTATAAAGGATGTCTCCCTTTAAAATATATTGTTCCACGTCAGTTCTTTGATTTTGGCCTATAGGTTTTGGAGTTTTGGCCATAATATGCCTTTTGTTTTAAAGAGAGTAAGTCCTTGTTTGGTATTTCGTTCTAAATGAGGGTTGAGCAAAATTTAAAATTTATTTTTGTTTAATTATTTTATATTTTTAAATTGTTTTGATATACTAATATTAAAAATATTTTTTAAAAAATAAAAAATATTATTTTAATATACTTTTGAATGAAAAATACTTTAAAAAAATAACTATTATTACACTCTTAAACATCCCCTCAACTCCAAAACTTATAAGCTAGGAGCATATATATTCTAAAGAATGTTTCTTTAAAGACATTGATATGTAACCAAGCAACTAAGGAGTCTTTAGCATAAAAATCACGTTTTTCTATGTATGCCACCAATAATTTTAGGTTTATATTAATGTTTGATTATTGTTTTAAGATATAAAAGATAGATGATAGCAAATAAAAAGAACATCTTTTTATGCTTCTTGTTTTGTAAAGATAAAAATTTACTCCAAAAATATTTCATGAATAAATTATTTTCATATCATCTAGGAAATACAAGTTCACATTCTCACATATACTATTTGCACATAAAATAAATACCTTATAGATCAAATTTATTTAGTTGAAGAGAGATATAACACAAAATAAATATATTTTTTAAAATAATTTTAAAGTGAATTTATGCATTTTTAAAATAAAAGATAAATAGAAACTTGTTCTTCTCTTTATTTTCTTTAGTTATTTTTTCTTGAAACAATAATCAAACATTACTTACATGATTTGTGTATAATTTTTCCCTCAAAAGGAATTGTTACATTCAGAACTTAATTTATTTATTTTGTCCTTGTACTCTTAGCGAGTTCCTTGTAGAAGACTTTTATGAGAAAAATTGTGATTAAAGCTTATAAAATGTTCAACTCTAACTAATTCATGTATGGTAATTAAGTGTCAGAGGAGTAAAAAAATAAAGGGAGAAACAAAAATACAAATGGTCATAATGACGAGGAAATTAATAGTATCAAATCCTAATTATTGAAATTCAAACCAATGATTAAGGTTTTTCCAGCATATGTCATGTCACTCCTAACTCGAGAGGAGTCTAATCTAATATAAAGAGCTTTCATATATGGTCTCTCATAAGACTTCATAACATCTATTATAAGACTAGGTTTAGTGAGTATGACACTGGGCTATAATGGTGAGGAGGTAGGGCTTCTTTGGTGGAGGTAGGCATGCCAGGCGGTAATAATGATACAAGCATTTCATTTCTTTTTCATCTTTTGCATTTAAATAAAAAACACTCATTGCTTTCTGAAGGGGAAAAAAACACGGACTGCTATATATACACATATGAGAAAGAAATTAAATGCTCGTACCCTTATTACCATTTGGCATGCCGACCTCCACCAAGGAAGCCCGAACTCCTCACCATTATATACAACATTCTTTGCACGTATTTCTAAGTAAATGATTCATTTTACATGTATTCTAAGTTTCACTCTCTTTGCAAATTATTAACTTGCTGCCATCTTACATTTGACAAAATCTGTGTCTAACTGCTCATCACATTGATATGATAAGATAATGTTTAATATAATAGTTATTGATTTTTAAAATATTTTTTTATTTAAAAATATATTAAAATAATTTTTGTATTTTTAACAAATTTAATTTTAACATCAATATATCAAAATAATCTAAAAATATATAACAAATAATAATTTAAGACAAAAACAATTTTATAATTCTTGAGAAGGACTTTACCTACGTGTTAGATGATATACAATTTTTAAGTTTGCAGCATCTAGATTTATACTCTTTTCAGTTCACTTACTAATCATTTTCATATATATATATATATATATATATATAAAGAACTCTTGTTAATTACAGTGTTTTCTTGTGAGGATTCATATTGGTTGCTTTCCTTTTTCTTTCTTGGTAATGGTTTCCAACCTTTATAAATGGTTGCTTGTAACTTAAACCTGAAAGAACTTAACTCTTTATTTCATCCTTTGATTATCTGTTATGAAGAAGGTAAAATAAGTATGTTGAGTTTCTATATATATATATATATATATATATATATATATGTGTGTGTGTGTGTGTTAAGAAAACATTAGCATTCATGGCGACCAAGTCAGCTTGCGTGGACTAAAATTGTGCACTAAAAAATTGGAATTCGCAACACGCTATTGTTCTCCCGGCCAACCGAAAAATGGTTCCAAGACAAAAAGAAGAAGAAGAAGAAGAAGAATATATATAATTGTTAGCTCACAGTGCAACATTCAACAACACCTGCATCAACAAATTTGAAAATCTTGAAGTCACTGAACTAAGATCAAAGGATCCATTATATTATAATCTATATATCCATCTCTTTGTAGCAGACCAGCATAACGATTAGTTATTCTTCACATGAAGAACATTTATTGAGATTTTGCTGCATTCAAGGAAAATCACCGGATAATAAGATGGCATGCAGCAATGCGTTCTCGAAAGAGAAGAGAATTCAATTAAATGATCGCCAATGTTAAAATTGCAGGAAAGTAAAAAAGAAAACGGAGAGGGAGAGTACAATGTAAGAAATGCTGTCACTTAAGAGGCTTCGAGATTCCAGATTGGAACTCAAGCACTCCCTTTGAGGAAATGGTTTAGTTGCCATTAGAACATGTTTTAATTAATTACATTTATTTATTAGGAAATTTCATTAAATGTATGGATGCATGCATAGCCTTATCTTTGTATCCTACCCCTCTCCTACCAGCAGAGCAGTACTCTTCTTGAGTCGCGTAATTGACCAGAATCAAGTCTCCATCATGTACAATTCTGCCTTAATTCAGATTAGATAATTTGCGAGTAAGTTGATGCTTTTAATTGCTTTCAATTTGAAAGTACATTTATCTTGAAAAAATTAATATCAACTTGAGAAAAACATTACTAAAAAAAAGACTTCTTAAATGTACGTTGGAATATAAGATAGAAAGTTGATTAATATATGAGAATTAGCATACGTGTTGGTGGCGTTCGTGTTTTTTATTTAGATTGCAAATGTTGATTTTAAAGTGATTGATTATCAAGATCACTCGTAGAATAAACGAATCATTTATAGATAATATCAATGTAATTCTATATGATATAATGCATTTTAATTTAATAGTTTAATCTGTTAAATAAAATATAAAAATATAACTTATATTATTTTTTAACAATTAATTATATATTTTAATTTTAGAAAATCATATGTTTGTGTAAAATCAATAATGCAGTATACATGAGTATTTTATATATTCTATGTAAGTTGCAAGAGGGGCGGAGCAACAACAAAAAATTAAAAGGAGCAAATTAAAAAAAATTATTTAAAAAAAATTAAAATTTCGGTTATTTTTATTAAAATTATAAAAATATTTTTTACAGCTACAGGACTCCTCCCAGCCCTCTGTCTCCGCTATTAGTTGCAAGTCAGAGTCTATGCTAAGTACTTCTTATCACATTTTGTTTTCTCAGTTTACAAGAAGAGCATATTGGCTGAGACAGTGACTTAGTTTGTGCTATATACCTATTAACGAATGTATCAACCTGGCTTGTAAATTGAGGTTCGAGGCCTGACATTCTTTCTTAACTAATAATGGTTAGTTCATTTCAAGTGGATAAATTTTTATAAGCCATCCACACGCAATAACATCAGACTTTTCATGATTTTGCACGTGTTTTAACAGCCAAATCCAGCCCCCCTCCAGCCTCTTCGTTCCATAGATCAGAAGAGAGAGAGATGTCATCATAACGTGACTTAAGGATGGGGATGGCAGACTATCTACAGCAGCTCCTAATAATGGACGCCTTCAATTTTTATTTTATTTAAAAAAAAAAACCGTAGAAATAGAAATGGCATTATGCACGTTATAAGTTATCATCTTTTAAACAAAATTAACGTGAAAAAATTATACACCCGATTTTCGTTTCTCTTCCTGTTAATTGTCATCTCTTTATTTGTATTCTTTTGAGTTTTCCTATATCAGATATCTCATTCGCCTTTTTTAATGTTAAGTGTATAATTTCTTATGTTCCTTCTTTGTCTGATATAAGATTCTTTAAATGGATGCAATTCAAAATAGTGCCATGATTATGATCTATGATATATAGATTGCTTATTTATCATTATATTTAAGTTTTAATCAATAAAATCTTTACTTTTATTGAAAACATGAAACACAAACCAGGTACCACATGAAAATGAAATCAAAATATTGTGCCAAGTTTTTTTTTAAAAAAAAAGAGAAAATATAAGGGAAGTTTTTCAACTAAATACTTTGACACAACAAGAAAAATACAATATAAACCACAATAATAAAAACAAATCACACATGTACTCGCATTGAATAGTTCAAACACCTAAAAATATTTTTACCCCGATAGTTTTTTTGATAATATTTGTACAAAACTTTTTATAAATTCTTATTAATATCTATATCATATATCATATTGTAATCCCGCATCAAGCTTTTATTAGGAGAATTTTTTTCTAAATACCATGTGTTCAGCAGTTCAAGAAAAACTAAAAAAAAACTGGGAGAAAATCCTTTGAAATCTGGTGATCAATCAGTTCATGAAAGTGAATGCATCATTAATAAACATGTTTGCCAAAAATTACCAAGAAAACAAGTTCACAAAATGATGCCAAACAATGTTATCAATTTAATTTTATGACATATACAAACCATTTCATGGTCACGTGATATATGATATATGCATAATCGATGAATATGGTATTTGATAAAAGGTAATTACTTGCCAAAATTTAAGCTTGAAAGACATCAGGAAAAGATCTAGGATCCGATATTTTGGGAATTGTTAAGGATGAATAGCTCGTTCATATTTGACCTGGAACCATTTCATTGCATCCTCGTTTGTAACTCTCTGATGATTTCCAACACGTGACTTGCACCACGGAGAAGTCAAGACCATATATACCCGTGGAAGGGTCATACTTGATGCCAAGATCAATTAATGTGCTCTTGGATGTCGAAACCGAAGCAACTAGTGTCACTAAAGCTCCTCCTCAAAAGCTCGAACTCCTTCACCTTCAGCCCACTGTTAAGCAGCTGCATAGCCTTGTTTCCCCTCACAGTCACATATCAAGCAATCTTCTCATTACGCCTAATCCCAAAAGATCTCGCAGTATACCTAACTTTGGAGAAAAAAGTGGTTTGGCCACTGAGTTGTTGGAGCACCTTCTGGCGCAGGTGAGACTATCTCCACCTTGACCGACGAAGGTGTTGAGTACCAATTAACTTTTGGACCTTGATTTCTCTTATTGGGTTTGTAACTTCTTCTCTGAGGTCACTGTGATGGTGTGTTAACTTGGTTGGTTCGATGAAGGCAGGGCAAAGATAGAGGCAGCGGAGGAGGAAAGGTTGTGGAATTTGTTTCTATATATATAATGATATTTCCACTGCATATATAAAATTGGTATTAAAATCACGAGTTTATTGATTTTATTGAGTTAGAATAATTTTATTTTGATTTTATTAGTTTTTAAATTTTTAAGGTGATTTTACATTGTAAATATATATTGAATTGATTTTAGAAGTTAATTCGTAATTTTAACAACTTGTTTTGAATAATAATTTTATAATATACATTTATTGTATTTTTTTCTCAAATAAATCTTTCATTTAAATGCATTAAATGCATGTTGAATATTTTTTGGTAAAATATAAAAGTAAAAAAAAAAAGAAAAAACTCATCTATTTCTTACGCAATATCAATCTATATCAAGGCCCTTCGAGTTGTTAAAGTATTTGTGATGATATAGGAGTTTACTTATATATTGTTTAATTCCTTAATATTTTTTATCTAAGCACTTTTTTTAAAAAGATTATGAAATTAAATGATATAATAGTGTTCCCTGAAAAAATTAAGAACGGCTAAGACTTTAAATTTGATATGCATGGAGAAAATAAAATATAGTATATAGTTATTAGAAGATCATTACCCTTTGATTTTTGTTTCAGGATAAAAAAAATTTATAAATTCAATTTCAATCAATAAAATGAGATTTAGAAATTGATACAAAGTATGGGGAACAAACCTTATAAAAATTATACATGTCTTCGGTTAAATATTTTTATAACTACGAGATCTAATAATATTTATATTCAAACATACATAATCATATAAAGACTATGATAATACACAAAGAAAGTTAAAGATAATATAGTAAAATTACGAAACAACTTATTAACAGTGGATTTGTACAGTACTTTTACGAAAAAACATGTTCTGATTACATATGAATAATTGAATAAATAAAATCATGACTAGTATAAACCAGAAAGTGAAGAAACGGAAAATCAGAAGGCATTTCACCTTTCTTCACCTCTCGTTGCTCTGAATCCCCATCTCAGTATATAGTTCTAAACTAAAAGAGTTGTTTTTTCTTGTTTATTACGTGTTTTAGAAATAATTGGAAACCAGCGATACATTAATTATAGTAAGGAAAGTAACGTTTTTTCCACCTCTCGTTGCTCTTAATTCTCGAATTATTATGTAAAGGATAGCTATAAAGGATAGCTATAGGAGCTAACCATGCAAAGCCACCATTTATTCCAGCCAGATTGTCAAAGTACTCTACTACCACTCACCGTGATTAGGTGCACCACGGAGGTTCGAAAGCAAGGGTTTATATATACATTGATATGTACCATCTTGAACGAACAGTCTTAATTATTGGGACCATTATATATATAAATACCATACTATATTTATTCTTTGTAGATTCGATAAATTCTACTCATTTGTGTGCCTCAAGTATTCATTTTTATAATGCATGATTGCACGTTATCTCTTCCTTGTCTTTTAGACGTAGTAAAAAAATAACTGTGGTTATTTTTTAAAATATTTTTTATTTTAAAATATATAAAAAAAATATTTTTTAAAATTTATTTTTAATATCAGTACATTAAAATGATTTAAAAACTTGAAACAAAAAAAAAATTAATTTTTTTAAAATACTTTTAAAATGACATACTTTTTTTTTCTATGTTCAAAATAAAACTAGTCTAATAGAAATATCAAAAGAATATAACATAAAGCCAGCAATCTTCATCTAATCTCCATTTTTGATCAAGTTTCTTCAAGTGAAAAACCATTTTCACAGTCGATTCTTCAACCCTTTATATTGCCAACCATCATCTTGTGAACCACCATCGAACCACGGATGAAAATTTGTTTTTCGAATACTCCACATCAAACGAAAATTTGCCAGGAGCTAACCTCAATATAGCAACACTTCATTCGAGACCACATCACTTGTATATCCATCACAAATGAACCACGAGCGTTTGGCTCAACAATCAGTTAATGGGCACGCCTCATAACACTACATTCGTAGTTTTGTTAGGGGATTGTGCTTTTATTCTGTAAACTAGGATCCTTTGTACTCCTCATAACACTACATTCGTAGTTTTGTTAGGGGATTGTGCTTTTATTCTGTAAAATAGGACCCTTTGTACAAGGTCTTGCGAAATTTCCATACGAGAGGTCCATTGACTGGAAAATAAGAACTAAAACCACAGTCTAAAGCAGCGTATCCCTTTTCTCACTTAATTCGTACTTTCAAATTTGTTTCTCATGACGTCATTCAATGATATATTGCTTTTCTTCGTTGATAGTCGCCTTAGATTAGTTAATCCAAATCTCTCCGAGATTTACACTTAATGGCGCTAACAAGGTTATATAATCTCGCCATTTGGAGCTAAATTGATTGACAATCTTGATCTCCTTTATCTTATATATGTTATTCTCACCAGGAAAAGCTTAGACAGCTAATTTCTTGATCAAGAAAAGGGGGATATATGTAGAGTTAGCTGGGGAAGCACGACCGAGTAGTTTAAGTAATTGTTAATATCCCAAAACTTGTGTTATTGCTAAGAAACTAATTGAGCATATAAACTCTTAGTTCACTAGTGGGCAAAGAAAGTTTTCTGGTTGCACGTTCATGAATAAAGCTTATTAACATTTAGCAAATCCTCTCAAGAACTCGGATTTGAACTTCGAACTTGAGAACCTAAATGGATGAGCACGGCAACTTTTGACACGGGAAGAGCTTGATCGATATGTCTAATTTAAGGCAAATACAGCAGTTAATGCCAATTATAGAACCCTCGATACGTACGAAGGTGATGATCATTAATTATATATATTTTCTCAATGAAACTTCGAACTAAAAATATTTCCAAATTTCTAGTGCTATCCGTGCAGTGTGCTATTTGAGTAACAGTAACATCTCTCATGGTCGCACATGTATATTCCTCTAAAAAAAAGAAAACAGAAGGAAACTCGGAAACTGATAAAGCACTGTTGCACACATCACAAATCGCATGATGACACAGGTTAACAGAACTACTTTTGGATCAATCGACAAACAACTTCATAAAATCACAATCCTAAATAGCTAACTTGATCAGAAACACAAATCAATGATACAGATGATGATAATACCATTGCATTATCGCGAAAAACAATATTAAAAAAAGTGGTAGAGTAGACAGCAAATATATATATATATATCGAAGAGATCTTGAAATCTGACCTGGTGCTGGAGAAATCATAGAGCTTGCCGGTGCTAGAGAAGATCATGACTCCAACCTCTGCGTCGCAAAGGATCGCCAGCTCTTTCGCTTTCTTCAACAATCCATTCCTCCTCTTTGAGAAGGTCACCTGCCTGCTTGTCGAGTTATCAATCCTTCTTATCACTATCTTCCCCCTCCCCATTTTCTTCACTTCCAAAAGACCCTAATATTAAAAACATTGTACAATAATCAACAGCGAAAAAAACAAAGATAGCGATCCATTTAAATTTTTTTTCTTCATATATGTGTGTTTTTTCAAAGCAAAAAATAGAAAAAAAAAAGAGCTTTGAAGACAGGAGAGGATAAAAAGGAAAGAAAAGAAGAAGAAAGACTTACTAGGGGAAGAGAGGGTGTTAATGGAGACAAAGTAAGGTTTCAGAGACGTCGTTTTGGGAAGGGGAGCACATCAGCAAAGAGGCTATATAAGGAAAGTTATTTCAGGAAGCTGATTTAAAGACCTAAAATACCACTGGTTTTGTGTGCAAGACAGCTAGTGGTTTTTTCATTTTCTTTTTGTTGGGTCACGTGTTCCAGTTAGAAGCTGAGAGACTTCCGAAAAGAAATAAAAAATAGAGCCGTCTAACGTATGGATCATTGACGTGTGTTGCATACGGACACACAGATCCTACTTTGGGAGTTTTTTTTTTTTTAAATAAAAGTAGGGGTGAGCATCGGTTTAAATTATTTAATTTAAATTAAAAAACTTAATTATATTAATTCTTTTAAAATTTTAAATCAAATTAAATTAAATTACGAAACTAAATAGATTAAGTCAGTTCAGTTTAATTTTAAAATTTCTAAAACTAAATAAATCAAATATAAATTAATGAGTTTTTAGCTGGTTTAGAAAACTTATAATTTAAAGTAAGGTTTTTTTTAGTTAGTACAGTTTAGTTTTTTATTTGGTATTTTTAGTTTTTAAAATCTGAAAACAAAAAATTGAATTTTTTTAAATAAAAGATAAATAAGATTTGATAAATTTTAAAAGTTGTTTAAATCAATTAATTTCGTGTCATAATTAAGTTAATTTGCTCGCCGTCTAAAACCACTTGGGGGGAGTGGAAATTTACCTGTCTTTTGTATTAAAAATATTCAAAAAACTGATTAATCAAAAAAATTAAAAAAAACAATAAAAAATTATCTAAGATGAAAAACTGATTAAAATAATTTTTAAAACCATAAAATCTTACCAGTTTAATTTTATTTTGATTTTACAACAAAAATCAAAGAATAGAACCGAACCGAACCACGTCACCGACTATAAAATAAAATACTCATAAATACTACAGTTTACAGTTAATCTAGCCCTAATAACATTGTCGTTGCCTAGACTAGTCTTCTCTTCTCTAGCAGAACAAAAATCCACAACTGCATCTCCTTGCTTCTAACTTCACGTTTCAGTCTCTATTCCATCTCTTGCTTGCATGCTTGTCTTTTACCATTCACAAAGCCAAATAAGTAGATAGACACGAGCGGTCACAATTCAAAGTATTTCTCAACAATCAAAAAGGGTGACATTCCTGAATTGAAAAAAGAGCTCAATTCCTAGCACAAAGTCGATTCATTGTCGTTTTTCTTTCTGTTTTGATTATATTGTTAGATCTGTTTAATTTTAACTGATTGATTTCATTGAACTTTCCTTTTCAATTGGAATTTTATTGGAGGATTGATTTTTTTATTGATTATATTCATGTTGCTTAAGCACCTTGAAAATCTCAGTTTTGATTATTTATTTATTGTTATATAACGAGAATTAAAATGGAGTTATTAGGGATTATGTGATGCAAAATATCCTTTCATGATGTAAATTTATTATATAGTTTTTATGTTTGGCATTATGGATTTCATAAATCCAGGTAATTAATTTTTTTAATTTTAAAGTTAAAAAATTGAATGTAATTAAACCAAACTAGTTTGATTTAGTCAAAATTTAAATGATTCAAATTTGATTGATTTTTGCGGTTCAAAAAAAAACCCTGAATGGGCCTACTTTGTATTTATGGAATGGCCACTGTGTCCCCCAATGTCCCAAAGTGGCTTTCTTAAGGTTGTGGAGGGAGGGGTGCTAAAGTAACAACAGGAGGCTTTCATTGTCCACAGGGGGGACCAGCTCACTCGCTGCCAAATTGTGACTAATCATGTTTTGCGTGGGGATTAAAAAGATAGAGGGCTACTATTATTGCTTAATTAAATTGTGAATAATGTAGCCACTTGCAATAAACAAATGGATTATCTTTATCTTTTGCATGAAAATGTTAATGTTTCCACAAACAATAGGGAGAATCTATTAAGTTGGGAATTTGAACAAGGACTTCAAATTAATTCATAAATTACATTTCTTATCTTAAGAATATGTACAGCATTGAATATCAGCTTTTAATTACTATATTATATTCGTGTACGTGTTGATGAAGTGTGTGTCTGTGTGTGAGCAAGCATGCGCGTGTACGTGTAAGTGTTGATATGTACAGTATATATATATATATATTCTCTGGGTAGATAAACTGGAATTTTTAAACAATTATAGTTTCTATAAGTTATGTTCTAGTTTTATATGATTTTGATTTGACATACTTTAGAAGCTATAAAATTTGTAGCTAGGACTCAATGAATTCAGCCGAATGATGCTCTCGCATTGACTATTACAGTTTAAATCCTGTATTGTATGGATACACGATGAGTAAAGTGTTTTAGAATCACTTATTGTGCTCCCAGCAGTGAGTGACTTTTGCTGTCCCCCTGCCATTCCTTTTATCTTGACAGAGATAATGTTAAAATAAAGATTCCAACCACCCACTGAAATTAACAGCTCCAGGAGTGTTTATTTTCATGGTTGAATATATATAAATCATACACGTATTTTGCTTTGTACTTCTGCAAACCTTATTAAATATATATTTCGTAATACAGGGCCATGATATTTTTTTAACGAAAAACACATTAAAATAATATTTTTTATTTATTTGTATCAGAACGCATGAAACACAGTAAAAACATCTAAAAAAATACTTACATATATATATATATATAAGTAGGGCCAGGACATCCTCGTTGTTTAAAAAAAAAGGCTGAAGGCCCTGCTTATCTTTTTGACGAAGAGTAGCGGTCGTGTCACCACGTGTCGACAGGAAATCTGGACAGTGAAAAGCGAAGAGGAGCAGGGGGAAAAAGTGATTTCCTTTTCTCCTGTTCTTAAGGTTTCCAAATTAAGAAATCGGAGACCGTGTGGACTGCAGGTGCACGCAAAAATTGATGCAGCCAAGGTACCTGATCCTCTCTTTTTGGTAAGAACTAGGAAATATTAGAGTCTCAGATATAAATAGCTGATTCTCCGTGTTCTTGTTTTTTTTTTTTTCCTGTCTCTCCATCGGAGTTCTGACAACCCAATCTTCAAGGTATCTGAAGCCCATCAAGTATATTTTAGCCTTCAACAGCTGAACCTTTTCTCGCTGGGAGCGGAGGTATTTTTGGAATAATTTAGAGGTCAATTGAAATTATTTCTTTCAACAATTCTAAAACCACACCTCGTATTAACATATTCAAAATAATTTCTTAATTTTTCCTTAGCAATAGACTATAAATTTAAACATAAAAATTTTAAAAAAATATTAACTCGTAAGTTATTTTTTTTTAAATGTACATCTAAGCTATCACAATGACTTTTTTTTCATAAACAAAGAAATTTTCTCAAGTTAAACATGTTTTATTAAGAAAAATAGAATAACATTTTATTTCACATCCTAATAATCATTTTTCTCTGTTATTTACTTATAATAAGTTAAGAATTGTCAATCTTTTTGCACATCTACTTAAGAAAACCTGGTTATATTTTTTACAAAAGTGCAATAATGATTATTTAAAAATGCATTATAATAATATATATTTTTTATTTTTTAAAATTATTTCTAATATCAATATATCAAAACAATCTAAAAATATAATAAATAAATAAATTTAAGCAAATTTTTTAAAATCATTTTTCCTTGAATCATGATTTTCACCATGTTCTCAGAGAGTGTTGGCAACCCATTATTCCTACCCTCAACTTGATCTTTTCTTAAACAACTCTTGAAAGTTGAGTATTGTGAGCAAATGAATTATTCTGAAATAATATTCTATTTAAAACTCACTCACCCCACCCCAATGGATAAGTGATATATAATAAGCTAGTTATATTTTTTAGTCTTATGATTACATAACTTCCACAATCCCCAGCTAGGTTATTGGCAAAAAAAGAAGAAGAAGAGGAACATTATCTTACCTCCCTCTTCGTTCTCGTTAAAGAATTGACATCGAGTGTTGTAGGTGATTCCAATTTGATCGGCAAGATTTCAAATCCTCGTACGCATTTCAAATCAAGCAAGCTAAATCGAGACAGAACCAGAGCCTGCACATCACGTATGATGGATTGGTAGGCTCATTGCAAGTTTTTGTCTGGAATTGAGTATTCCTTGGTTAATGTTTTGCAAAATACAAGAAGGATAGTGGCCCTATCTCTCAAAATCCGAGAAATACAGTATATCCAGTATAAATTTTTAATTTTTTACTGAAAAATGTGGTCCAGCTGAATTCTAAATTTTTTTTTTATTTACGTGGGGTGTCCGGACCAGTTTGCGCGCACCATGACTAATCCCCACGGTCCACTGAATACCCTGCAAACCCAGTAGACATGTAAGGCACCGCGGGGATGACAGACACACATGCTAGAACTCGAATACAGGTGCAATAGAAAGAGATAAGCTTCTTTCACGGCTAGACGAACACCTTAGTTTTAATTTTAATATACTTGGTCAACAGTCCAATGCCCGATAACACAGCGTTATTATTTTTATTTTGAAAAATAATGTTATAAAAATAATAACTACTATCCATCGGTGCAAGTTTTGAGTCCTGATTTTTCAAAAACGACTACGCGCGTATCATCAATGCAGCTGCAAGTAGATGAAGATCTGTTGTGTTCGTAACACATGCATACATCAACGGTTCAGATTTAAAGAGTCACAAGATTTCGATTTTTTTGTTTTGATCTGACATCTGATAGCGGTACTTAGATAAGCAGAATTGCAGAGCGCAGCTCTAACAGTCGGGATAAATAATACGTGTAATTGATCGACGTTGATGTCGAATCTGCAAATCTTGCAATCCTCCAGGCGCACGAGAGTCCAGCAGGCAGCTGTCAAGATTTGATTTGCTTGGATGGAACACACACGTGAAGGCGACAAAATTCATTAGCCAATCGAGGGTTCTCTTCGCACGCCTTTGTCCAATGGCAAACAGCTTTAGACCAACGCCCAAAATCGTGTGTGGCTATGATCTCCATGGCAACATCAGAATCTCTCTTTAATTTCTCCTCAACTCGAAAGGGAATCATTAACGAACGCTTTAATGATTAAGAATCTAATGCATATTATTTGTGGGGTTATTAATTGGAGAACTGTCTAATTAAACACAGATCACGTTGCCTGGGATTTGGGATTACATGTTCTTGAGCCAAGCTTCTAATTGGACGAGCCCACGTGAATAAAGATAAAACAGCCAATGACGTTGAACCGAACTGGGAAATTGAAAAATAATGGGTCCCTGTGATTAACGAGCCCGTAATCGAGGTTACTGAATAAAAAAAACATGACCTTCCATTCCTCCATCTGAAAGTGAGGACAAGTGTCAATCATCAGCCAAATGATATCAGTGCACAGACCAAGAAAAAGAATGTCGATCTTCCCATCACTGACTTCCATCACTTTATCGCCCCGGCGGTGGAAAATTTCTTACTTCGTTTTTTTCTTTTTAATTTCTGTATTTTAGAATTTTATTTTATTAAATTAATATTTTTTTAGATATTTTAATACTTTAATATAAAAATAATTTTAAAAAATATATACTTTAATGTATTAAAAAAATTCAAAACAATTACTACCATGCTATCATGGACTGCCCTATCGTGCACCCCCGAACCTTGGAACTTTCCTCGTGAAAAATCACATCTTCGGGGCCTTTATGTGAGATGGAAGAGTACTGGTGAGATCAGGAAACGAACCTTTCAACAAAAAGACATTCTTACCTTTTCTTTTAAATCTATGGAAGGAGATAATTAAAGTAATCCACTGCTAACATGGCTCCACGCACTGTGCGGTTTTGGTGGGCTGGCAGGACCGCCTGGATAATATTGTGTGCCGCTAGCTTAAGAGTATTTTAGCAGTGTTGCGGTGTGTTGTCCTGTATTTTCATTATTATGCTGCGTTGTGAATTAAAAGTATTTTTGGTAGAAGTAACATTCGCTGATTGGATGTTATGTTTTAAAAATCTTATTTTTATTTAAAGAAATGGAAGATATACATCTTAATGTTTGTTACACATTAGCCTGCAATGTTAAAAGAATGAGTTTATCGCGGTGCTTTTCTATTCCTATAAAGCATAGTAATATATTGTTTTAATAAGGGTACCATCTTATAACTATTTTAATAAAAAAAATAAAAAATAGAAATAAAGATTAGAAAACAGAAATAAAATTATATTCGGTAATAATATATAAAATAAAACAACTATAAATACATCCCCATTGATTGATAATGAAAAATATAAAAAAAGCTATTTTATTCTTAATATGTATTAATATTAAGCTTGAATATTTTTAAAAATAATAGTAATTATTATTATTATTATTACACTTTAGTTTATGTTTAACATTAAAATTAATAATGGTATACTAATTCTAATTATAAAATCTAAATCGGTTCAATGAATAACTCGAGATTTATTTGATTTGATTCAAAATAAAAAAATAATTAATTCAATTTGAATCGGTCAAAAACCTTCGACCCATGATTCAATTGAAACCGGATAATAATATATTATATTAAAGGCACTGTAGCTCCTTCTTTATGTTTCAACGTCTACTCTCCCTTGCTCTCTTAACTCTCCTCCATCTTAGCCTCGAAATCCCATTCCTGGCCAGTCCCCTTCAAAACCTTGTAGTGGTATTGTGATGGTCATGCATTAATAAAGCCCTTCGTTTCACGTGGATTCTTTAAAGAGGAGGAATTGGTGTAAATTCATATATTAAATGGTATGGAGCCTTTTACTTTATTTTTTTTACGCTGCATACTCTGTTTGTTCACTAAAAAAGTGAAGAAAATAAAATAAAAAATGTTGCAAAGAAGAAGCATCTTGCTGGCAGATGTGCTCTTGGCCTTATACTCAACATAAAGAATTTTATATGCCATTAAATTTGTCAATATGAATTGCCATTACTGAAGGAGAACACCAATACATGCATCATAAGCGAATTGTATTGTCATAACTAATTTAGATAAGGTTTGTTTTTTAGTTTAAAAAGTATCTTTAAAAATTCTTAAATCATTTTATTTTAAATTATTTCTTTTATGATTTCAGATAGTTTTAATATATTAATATTAAAAATAAATTTTAAAAAATAAAAAAATATATTATTTCAACAAATTCTGGCAGATATGTTTGGTTTGAAAGTATTTTACTTGTAGTAAATTCTCAGCCTCTATTGCCTGTTAAAATGATCTCTGAGTTAGGTAATTAAAGGGATTTCCCTTTTGAAGTTACGACTTGCAACCATTCATGGTCGGCTGTAAGAGCATATATAAGCCTCAATTATTGCAAGCCACTTGCAATGGCAGTTGTTAAAACTTTAGGTTTTCTTTAATCCATTATTTAGAGCAGTCTTTCTGAAGCCTATATATATATATATATTAATGTAGAAATGCTCATCTCATTGTGATCAATGATAAGCCACATGACCATGGTGAAGCCCCTGCAGCAAGGCGCCGGGATGCTAGTTAGTTATTTCTAGAGGATTATAGTAGAAATTATTATTGCTATCTAGACTCGCCAATACTTTCCTTTTCCTTTCCTTTTTCAAAGATGTCAAGTATCTTTGTTTTTTTTTAGGTATGAGGACTGAAATTGAACAATAGATGAATATTCAACTTTTTTTTTGAAATAACCAGGGATTTAATTGCACAAGGCAAAGAAAAAATCAGCCCTGTATTTTTAGGTATGGTAGTGATTGTTGTTGTTGGAACACTTCAAGTCATCTTGAAACTATGAGTGTGGGGATTTAACCTGATGAACACTTAATTGAATTTTAATTATGATATATGTCAATTTTTTTCTATGTTATATGATATGAATTAACTTAATAAATGTCAATGGTATTTTTTTATATATGTTAATAGTTAATTTTCACATATAAAGCAAAATTAATAAATTTTGTTATTAATTGATTAATTACTAATAATCTGATTTAAAATGTTAAATTACATTCATATTTTCTTTTCTTGAAAAATAAACCCCTTTTTTTAAATAGTGATTATCATTTATCTAAAAAAAATAGAATATATGTTAATTCCATCTATATAGAACTATACTAAGTGCAATATCAAATACCACTACAACGTTTTAAATTGCAAATGGAAGTCTTGATAGAAATTAAATAAACACTCTAAATTTTTGTATTGAAATTTTAGTAAAATAAAAATCAAGGTTCTGGCTTTTATTGAGGGGTAAGAGCACTAGTTTTACAAACATATAACCAATAGATTCTATTGTTGTTTATAATTTAATTTAACATTGATAAATAAATAAAATGTTGTTATCACTACTACTATTATTATTAAAATAATAAAAAAATCTATTGATTCTTGCTATTTTAAAATATAATAGTATTATCCTCTTATATTTGGTTAGTCCATTAAATTCACTTAATAATGTATTTTAATTAAGAGTATGTGGTTTTTTTAATTGAAAATATATATATTTTTAATTTTATTTTTCACATCAACATATTATACATTACACATTAAAAAGATCTAAAATTATAAAAAAATAATTTAAAAAATTAACTTTTATAAAAACACTTTTAAAATATAAAAATAAACAGGTTATTATATCGGCTACCCTAAAAAAAAATATACACGGACAAACCCACTATGTCAAGCATTTGGATACACTATCCTCAGGCATATAAAAACAAAACAAAAAGATGGTTAAAAAGGGACCCTATCTTCAAAACCCATTAAAAACAAACCATGCACATTACATTGAAATAAAAGATCCATAGAGACTTTATTTTTGAAGGTCGAAAAAGTTTCGAGTTCGATTTTCTCAAACAGTACAAGCAAAGCATCGAACCCATGCAAGTCCAGCAATCCTTATAATTGAAACCGTAGCCCAAACTACCAGAGTTCTGCCTGGGCCGAAAAGGTTAGTTTGCCAGGTAGAGACTAAACTAAAGATAGGAGCTTGTAACACACGCAAGTGGACAGCGCGTGGATGCAAGAAAAAGCATTTGTTTGGCATGGCAAAATACGGACTCAAAAGGGTAGGTCTTTCCATCGAAAAATAATGGAGAGTTTGTTCACCCAAACCAAAGTAATCGTCAATTGCTCTCTTCTTAAAAAATCCCAAATTATTACAGCACAATAAAACAGAGAAGAGAGAAGACTTAGGAGTTGGTTAAGGTAATTAAGAACAAAAACAGGAGTAAAATCACAGGTTGTAATAATTCTTCCTTTGTCTGTTTGTCGATCGTTATTTTCATGCAATCTAATCCGATTTCGATTTTTGTACTTAATTATTTTGGTTTTCCTTAAGATTTTTATCGAAGAAAAAGGGTCTTCGTTTGGTATCTCGAATATGGCAGTTGCATCTGAGGAATCAACTAGCATATGCAGTCACTGGTAATTATGACTATCAAGTTTCTGATTGCCTCTCTCTCTCTCTCTCTCTTTTAATTGTTATTTAATTATTGGCCTTGTTTCTTTCTAGAGTTCTCTTGTTTAAGTTTATCAAAACTTCTATTGATTTTCGTAAAATATTTGGGATTTAAATTCTGTGTAATCCTTGTTCGATCTGCTTGTCTTCTTGATTGGTGTTTCTCGTGACCGTGGTCAACTCTTACCTTGAAATGCTTGTATCTTGAGGCATTTAGTCTTGAATTGTGTTCAATCTATTCTTCATTATAACCCTTTATTTGTAGCTTCGCTGTTTTTGTTAGATTCTTTCGATTTACTAGTCTTTTGTAATTTTACTGAAATTAATTTGTGGATCAAGCTTTTCTTGATAATTTCCTTGTGATCCTTGATTTGATGTGCTTTTCTTGGTAATATGTTGGGTTTCTCTCCCTAGAATGTTGTATGCAAGTGCACTGTTCTTCCTTGTCTCGGATTACTTTTTTCAGGTGACGGTGAGTGGTCTGATGCTTAAACAAAACTGATATGCTAATTAGTGATTTCTTTTTCAATTAATTTTTCTTTTTACAGTGACAGAGCTATTCCTTCGTCAAACATTGATTTGCACTATGTACATTGTTTCCGAAATCTCAAAAAATGTAAAATCTGTGGTGATATGGTCCCCAAGAAACATGCTGAGGAACATTTCTTGAACACTCATGCTCCGGTATGTTGGTCTACTGGAAGTGGTTGCTTTTAGTGGAAAGCTAATGTAGTAGCTTTTTATTTCAGAGATCACTCTTACTCATTTCAGATGAGATGGTCTTCTTAACATCATTTATTTCATCTATGACAACTTATTCCAGTTAATTCTGCTTGGCATTTTACTGGGAAAAAAAATCATGTCGTCATGTTTGCATTTTCATTAATTGGGATCCAAGGTCATTAGTTCAAGTAATGTGGGAGCGGGGTTGATGGGGTGTAATTGAAGAAAAAAAGTATCCTGTTTATGGTTGGTAATGCATTCCTTCTAGCATTATTGATTATGTGTATTTTCATAAATTTTCCATTTCTTGGACCTACAACTTGAAGCAAAATAGTTACATATGTACATAGTAGGAATATTTCTTTATTGGTTGTGGGTGCTGAAGACCAAGATATCCAGTTTTGGAGTTCCTGCTGTTTGGTTTTTGAGAGGATTGATTGTTTGTCTATACTTGTTTTATGTCAACCTTAGTAATTAAAATACTTGCTGATGCTTTCTATATTATTGACTTTTATATCGAGCAGGTAGCCTGTTCACTCTGCAGTGAGACAATGGAACGTGAAATTCTAGCTGTCCATAAAGGTGAAAATTGTCCCCAAAGGATTGTCACATGTGAGTTCTGTGAGTTTCCATTGCCAGCAGTTGATCTCGCTGAGCATCAGGTAGGGACCTCGCAATGAATAAGAAATTTCAACATCTGTTTCTGCTGCATGCTTTTAGCATAATCTAATTTATACACGTGCTTTTCTCTTAATTTTAGGAGGTATGTGGGAATCGGACAGAACTCTGTCACATGTGTAATAGATACATTAGACTGCGAGAAAGATATAATCATGAGTCTAGATGCACTGGCTTACCAGATACTACTGTAGAGTCTTCCAGGTAGATATACTAAACCCGTTGGCCACAATTTTTGAATGGAAATGCTATTATATTGCCTTCCTGATTTTCTAGGTCCAAGTGTTACAAATTGATGTTCTCATTTGTGAGATATTCATCACATAGTGTGTTGTGCACAAGTGATTTTGATGTGATTTATATATCATATGAAGCTTAGTGGTGGTATTACAAAACACAATCTGAGACAGTGGATGTGGAAAATGTTAAAATTTGCAAAGCATTGAGAGTGATGGTTAAACCTATTGCAGTAGAGATGCATGCACGGGTATCAAACAGCCTCTCTCCTATTTCCTTCTTAAAATCCTCATCCAATTGCAGCATTATATTTGCATACATTAATCTGTGAAAAGATGGTTCTCTTGACTTCAATGTTTCATTGGTAGCAGACCCCTTAGGTAACTAGCTTATTTCTGGATAGTTGGCCCTATTGGCATGTATGGATTTGAATAGGGATAACAATTTCATCGGAACCTGATGCATAACATTTGAACTGACTCGAATGGGTGGGTTTATTTGGATATTTACCTTACCCTGATAGATAATGAATATGGTATGAATTTTGTTAAACCCGACCCAAACGTGACCTATATATATATATAATGTTTTAATACAATACAATATATACATATCCCAATTTTGACACAATACACATATATGTATAACATTTATAATTTGTTATTTAATATAAATAAATATACCTCAAATATATAAATTACTGATTTATTTTATGTTGAATAGTAAATAGTTCTCGGTTAATTGATATCTATATGGATACCTGAAACCTGATGGGATAAGGTATAAATATCTAAATTTCTTACCTATTGGATAATAGGTAGTAGGGTATGGATATGGTAGAAACCTGACACTGGGTACCCATTGCGATCCCTAGATTTGTATTAGAGGCCATGGTGAGCATCCATACCATCTTATAGAGACACTGGCACGGTTAACTTTTTCATGGTTTTCATGCATTGATATGTATGCTGCTTCAGCATCTGTGGCCCTCTTTTGTAGACACTTTGAGTTGTGCAATCCCAATGAGCATTTTTTGATATTTGCTTTATGTTTTCTGAACCTTATTTTGGATTTACTGGAAAGATATTAGTATCTGGATTTAAATATTTTTTTTGATGTTTCCTAACTTATGGAATTTGTCTAAAAGGGATGTGAGGGCTGCTGAAAGAAGACAGCCGCAAGGTCCCCAGAGGAGGCAGCCACAGGAATTTTCACGGAAACGACTTCTATTCACCATTGCAATAACTGGCATTGCTGTTCTGTTAGGATCATTTCTCTTCCAGAAGAAAAATGAGGATAGTCAAGTGCATTAGCACCGAGAAGTATTGCATATGAGCTTGTGTAAATCAGCTTAATAGCTACCATTTCCTTTTGTCTGTATCTGTAATCGTCTGAGTACACACTGTTGTTGCAATGCTATACGCACTGAGATTGTCTTGGTATATCGACAGATTATGTTAAGACGCCTCCTCATTGGAAACGAGCTCCGCCATTTGAACTTTTGTAAATGATGGGTTTTTGGTAACGTTGCATTCTCGTTATTGGCAGCATTTTATGTTGTCAGTTTACTGTCATTTGTGAATTTCTCTTCGCTTCCCATGATATTTGACTGGAGAAATATGCATGAAGAATTAGAGCCGAACGTGATGGTTGGGCACGGAAAATGCAGTTTATATTGAAGTAAAAGGATTTACGACCACTGTTTACCCCTAGCCTCTCCTCTGCCTCTTACCAGAATGAGCGTCCAAAGCCCATTTATTCACAAGGAGCTACTGTTAATGAGCCAGATGTTAATGACAAAGCCTGGGCCAGACGGCCCCTAAGGCCCAATAAGATAGGACATAGGCTTCTGGCCTGTACCCGCATCTCTCGCTTGCTTTTGCACATGGTGGCCCTCGTGCCTTGGACCGACGTTCTTTGTTTTGTTTTGTTTTGAAAAGTGGTATATTTCTTTCTAGTTTAAAAAATAAAATAAATTAGAATAGATTTTATTTTACTTGGAATCTCAGCACTTTTGGAAATTCAGTTTTAATTCTGGTCAGGATATTCTGGTTTTATTTTGGCTGTTCCACTTTTGTCAAATAATATTTTTTTTATTAAAATATTATCTAGGTTATATCTCTTTCTAATTTTAACTATATCTAACATTTTAAAATTTTTATACAATTATAAAATATATTTTAGGAGTATTTTTCCTATATATTGTTATATCTCATATTAAAATTTTAGATCTATTAAAATTTAAAAATATCTTACAATATTGATAATGATATTTTCATAATTTTATTCAAAGTGATCTTGTAATTATGTTTTTTATTTAGATTTTTTTTTAAATTTCATCATTTAATATTGATTTTATTAATAATTAAATTTTATAATTTATTGTAATTTATTTTATTTGAGGTCTTATAGTTTTATAATCCAGGTTACAAATTTAAAAAGTTAATTTCAATTAACTTAAATCGATTTAATATATTATCGTCTCAATATTTTTTTAAGTAAGATGTTGTCTTAATTTTTGTAAGTCAAACAATATTTTCAACAATTATCCATATTATCTTTAAACTCATTAAGTTGATTAGGTCATATTAATTTAATTTTTATTTTTTTTATTTGTGTTTGAAATCTAAAATTGTATAATTCAAAATTAATTTATTTTTAAATTTGAATTGAAATTGTATTTCTTGAATATATATATTCAATAAACATAATATATATATATATATTGTTGTCCTTGTTTTTTTAATGCATAATGAATATAAAGTGCTATTTTTTTGTGTTTCATAGAATGGACGATAACGACGCTCCCGTGAATAACGCTAATACCAAATCGTGTCGAGTACCTATCAAGAAGCAAAACTTACTTATTGAAATCATATCAATTGGCTAACTAAAATTTGTTATATCTCGTTTAATGTCCACCTTCCAAAAAGACAAACCAGTGGTTATTCAGTCCCATCACACCATCCAATTACATGTAGATGTAAAGGCTCAACAATTTAGATCAAAGGATGAAGCACATAGATATTCATGCCTGCCGTCCAGCTATGTGAACAAATCGACCAATCATCTATCCTTTCTCGCAATGTATACTTTCTCATAATGGTTACTTTTGAGAGTTCGGAATAAGAATAAAAAAAAAGAAAAAAATAATTTTCTTTCACGCATCTTCACATCAGTGATGTCTATATATATTCAAATAGCAAAAAAAAAAAAAAACTCTTCTGATAATTCCTCTAAATATTTAAATGAGATTTATTTTTTATAATCAGGTTAGACCTAACCCAATAACTAATATTTATCCACATAAAAAACCCTTTTCTCGATGATTGCAAAACTGAGTAAAAAATCCTGCTCTACGTTAAGAATTATGTCCCACCTCTCTAAGTAGGACAAAACTTGGGTCGATTGATTCTATATTGATCCATCCTAGCTGCTCACCAAATGCATCCAACAGAATTGAACATTCAAGCTAAGCTTAGCCGAACAGGCAGGCACTCCAGACCAATCAAGGTATTGTCTCTCGTGCCGAGCGAGATAAGAATCAATGCGTGCTGTACTTCACTTCCATGTCTCAGTTTCTTGACGTGGAGGTCAAGTTTTCTACATAAAAGAAATAAAAGTTAAAACACCGACCTCAAACATAATAAATAAATAAAGAAAGAAAAACTCGACGATAAGTTAAGGACCCACTGTGTTCATCCTTCAAATAATACACATAAGGAGATTTGATACGCCGTCCCACCATCGAAGTTCTACATGTTTTAACAGAGATTAGTACCGAATATTCTGAGGGTTAGAGGTCTTAATTGTGTAAAACTAGAATTATTTCTACGTTAATCGTTTGTGTGTTTCGAGTAATAAAATGTCTTTTTAAGAATACATGCATATAGACTATTAGATTAGTGAGACTTGTAATTTAATAAATTTTAATTCTGTAACTCACACAGTTGCTCTGCTCCCCATATATATAGCGATTCTTGCACGCCTTTATCTAATGCACCAAACTGTGGCGAGTGACGAGTGGCGACTAAGTTAAGAGATTTAAAAAGACAAAAGTGATAAACAGAAAGCAGTTTAAGGAAGCCTCAGGTCAATAGATTCTTGCAATGTCTTTCATATATATTTGGACCTCCTCCATTCAAATTTCTTCTCAGTATTACTATTGATAAGCATCAGTTTGCAGCCTTATTTGAATCATACAAAATTCAATTGTTTCCGGGGTCTGTATCAAGAGCCTTAGCATGCCACATTTAGGAGTGCAACTCCTTGTTCAAGATCGTCATGTAAATTAAATTTGATTTCCCCATTAATGTATTTTCTGGTTTCTTTCTTGATTTTCTCTTAAATGCTGGAATGCTAGGCAAAGGATTTTCAGATTTTTGTCGTTCTCTTGTTGAAGTTTAGCTTTCATAATGCATGCACGTAGGTGGTGATGGATAATGGGATACTGCAAGTCACTCTGTCAAACCCAGATGGAATTGTCACTGGTATACGATATAGTGGCATCGACAATTTACTTGAAGTTCAAAATGATGAATCTAATAGAGGGTACAATACTTTTTGTTTATTTCTGTTCTTTTGTTTTTGTTTGTTTCTTACGAGGGACAAATTGAAGAGCTAAAACTATTGGTGATCGCAAAATGCTCAATCAACGAGGCACACGCATAGAAAATAGGTTACCTAAATTGACCATCCATATTTCTAATTCTGCGTTTTGGATTGATATGCAGCTACTGGGACCTCGTATGGAATCCAGCAGGAACTACAGGAATTTTCGATGTGTATGCTCTCGTTTTTTGCCCTCTCTAATAGGCTTATAATTAACAAACTCTTAATGAATTGTTAATAGCTAGCCTCATGCCATTAAATTCGGATTTTTATTATTAACCAAAGATTGATCGAATACTTGCTTGTTATTATGTATGGTGATTGGCACAATCTGTGCAATTTATTATGAACACCTGAATATTAATTTAACGATCCATAACTAATATAACAGCTAGTCGGTCCTCAATTTTAAACTAAAATTTGGTCAGTAGAAGAGATTGCTCATTCCTTTCTTTCTTAAGCCGGAGATCATTGAAGGTCTAATTACTGTACAGGATTAAAGGAAGAAGTTTTAAGGTTATTGTAGAAACCGAAGAACAAGTGGAGGTCTCATTCACAAGAACATGGGATTCCTCACAGGAGGGCAAACTCGTTCCCCTGAACATAGATAAAAGGTAATTCCTTATTTATTCCAGTGCTTTCCTTTGAAAAAGGAGAAACATAATGACATACCTAATATAATTCTATTATAGGTTTGTAATGCTTCGTGGTTCCTCAGGATTCTACTCTTACGCCATCTATGAGCACTTGAAAGAATGGCCTGGTTTTAACCTTGCCGAAACTAGGATTGCGTTCAAGCTCAGAAAAGACAAGTAACCCATTTTACTCCTCTTTTTTTCTGCCTTGCGTTGCCTTTTTTTTTTTCACATGAAACTTGAGACAATAATAAGAAATGGAATGTTAAAAACACGGAGTAATGACAGTGTCTAATGGGGATGGTTTGAGTGGATAGGTTTCACTACATGATCGTGGCAGACAATAGACAAAGATACATGCCATTACCTGATGACAGATTGCCACCAAGAGGCCAACCCTTGGCCTATCCTGAGGCAGTTCAGCTTGTCAATCCTGTCGAGCCAGACTTCAAAGGAGAGGTGTGTGCTTCTCTCTCTCTCTAACTTTTACAGGATTTTGATTTCTTCGATTATAAAATGTATAGGTGGATGATAAGTACCAATACTCAATTGAAAATAAAGACAACAAGGTACACGGGTGGATATGTATGGACCCGGCAGTAGGGTTCTGGCAAATTACACCAAGCGATGAGTTTCGATCTGGTGGACCAGTTAAACAGAACTTAACCTCTCATGTTGGCCCAACCACCCTTGTGGTAAGCTATGGAGATTATTAGCCTCTTCATTTTTAACAGCATTTTATTGCAATGATAGTCTATGACAAATTGCTTTTATTGGATCCGAATTTCATGACCAGATGTTTCTCAGTGCTCATTATTCGGGAGAAGATTTGGTGCCGAAAATTGAAGCTGGTGAGGCATGGAAGAAAGTATTTGGACCAGTGTTTATGTATTTTAATTCTGTGATGGATGGAGATGACCCTTTTTCGCTTTGGGAGGACGCTAAATTGCAGGTTATTTTGAGATTAACTCTTAAACTATACCAATAGTTCAAGCAAATTCATCTTTAATCAGTTAGAACTGACAAAACATTGATATATGTGGTTATTAGATGTTGATTGAAGTCCAAAGCTGGCCTTATAGATTTCCAGCTTCGGAGGATTACCAAAAATCGGATCAACGAGGGAATGTTAGTGGCAGACTATTTGTGCGAGACAGGTAGGGGTGCAGAGACGATCAAACTGGTTTATCTGCGATTATTTTCTTTTAATGGCTGTCTTTGTCAATGTCTAGGTTTGTCAGCGACGATTATATACCAGCAAATGGAGCTTATGTTGGACTAGCACTACCAGGAGATGTCGGATCGTGGCAAAGAGAATGCAAGGTGTGACTGTGATTTTTTGTTATCTTGACTATTCTTAACCATTCCCGCGACATAACAAAGAAGCGCTGTAAGAATCCACCAAAGGAATAAAGAGAACCAATGCTCTGTCGATCTTAACAGAAGCCATTTTATGGGGATTTTTTTTTCTGGCAGACTCTGGAAGATAATAATGTTACCTGCTATTTTCTATCAGGATTACCAATTCTGGAATAGAGCAGATGAGGGCGGCTACTTTTCCATCAATAATGTGCGCACTGGTGACTATAACCTTTACGCATGGGTTCCTGGCGTTATTGGCGATTATCGATACGATGTTTCCATTACTATTACATCTGGTATAACTCCATTGATTTGATTCTGTCTTAATTTCTTTGGGATTTATTCTACCACTACTAAACATTTTTATCTAAAAAATCCCGGTACACAGGTTGTGACATTGAGATGGGTGATCTCGTGTACGAGCCTCCAAGAGATGGGCCATCATTGTGGGAAATAGGCATCCCTGATCGTTCGGCAGAGGAGTTTTATGTTCCTGATCCTAATCCTAAGTACATCAATAACCTCTATGTTAATCATCCTGACAGGTTAGTAATGCTGCTTTGTGAAAAGCAATCTGTCCTCATGAGGCTTATTCTTGCAACAACCTTTTTCCATCTTCCTTGTGCACGCGCCTAGAGCAGAAATCTCAGCTCCATCATGTCATCGTATGAACATCGATTGGATACTTGTATTAATTTTCAGGTTTAGGCAGTACGGACTGTGGGAAAGATATGCCGAATTATATCCTGATGGAGACCTGGTGTACACCGTTGGAGTTAGTGATTACAGGAAAGATTGGTTCTATGCTCAGGTTACCAGGTGCAATTCTGCAACCTCAATGCTGTTTTGCTTTCATTAACATGTAGTTAGTCCTCTTACATGCCTGAAGAAACCACCTAATCAGAATTTTAAATGTTCCTTTTATCATCAGAATGTGCTTAAGGGGACCTGCTCATTTCTATCTTTGGCTTCTTGATTGCAGGAAGAAGGATGATAACACATACCAGAGAACCACATGGCAAATCAAGTTTAATCTTGACGAAGTGGATCAAAATGGCATCTATAAACTACGTGTAGCACTTGCATCGGCTACTGTTTCTGAATTGCAGGTATGGAAATCTTCAAATGATGATTAACTAATCAAATGTAATTCCAAAAGGAAAACAAACAAACAAAGAAAAAGCTACAGAACATCAAGTTTCCATTGACGTTAGTTTTACAATGCACTAATCCAAGTTTATTTTTTAAAAGGTTCGAATAAACGATCCAAAGGCCAAACCCTTATTTTCGAGCGGATTGATAGGGAAGGATAACTCAATAGCAAGACATGGAATTCATGGACTCTACTGGCTGTATGGTATAGATGTACCTGGTGCTCGACTTGTTGAAGGTGATAACGCTGTGTTTTTGACACAGCCAAGAAGCACCAGCCCTTTCCAGGGGATTATGTATGATTATATTCGTCTGGAAGGCCCTCCTTCTTCTAGTTCCAACTCACCAGAGACATCATTTTAGGCCGGCTGTATTTTATCATTCTACTTTCTGACATTGTTACTTATTTCTGTAGTTTTCTCGAAATTTAATGATTATATGCTTATGAGACAACCATTAGATAGTTGTGAAGAAATAAAAATCAAGAAAACATTTGGTCTGTGAGTTTCAAATCTTTCTGTTACATTAACAACGAAAGAAAAGAACTCATCCTCTTGGTTAAGGTTATGAGCGCTCTGTTCCGGACGTAGTATATAGTAGTTCCACGAGAAATTGTATCACAAACCTTGCTTATATAAACAAAAATTGATTGATATCTTGGCACCACACGACATTGACCACAACTTTGATTAATTATTATTATTAATTAAAAAAATATAAAGGTTGGTGTTTTAATTATGCATTACTTTATAAAAACAGTATTTATTACAAATTTATTTCTTTAGGTTTCTTTTTTCATTCCAAGTTTTTTTTTTATTACGTCATTGTGCATCTAGTCTACTAGAAATTAAATTACATGATAGCATGTTATGGGTTGTTATCTTAATCTCATATCCTGTGTTGAGGATTAAGTTAGTTAGTCTCGTTGATTTGATTTTTTTTTTAACTTGTAATTTTTGAATTTATTTTTTAACAATAAACTAATTAAAAATTAAATTTTATAATTTATTCTAATTTATTTTATATTTGATTGTCCTGATCTTATAACTTAGATTACTAGTTTACCAACTCATGGCATTTTATTGTATCCTTTATTTAGATTGAATTTCTTTCTAATTTTTTTCCTTCAATAATGAGTTGACTAGGAATAGTGCTACATAATTTATTTTGATTTGCTTTATATTGAGTTATCTCAGTCTCATAACTCAAGTCATGGAATTAACAAGGTAACCTGGATTGAACTGAATTATTTTTTTCAGTTTGTTTTGTATGATACTATTCTGGTCTTATGACTCAGATCATGTATTTGACAAGTTGACTAATATTTTTTTAAATTGATTTTTTCAACTTTATACTTAATATCAAGTTTATTAGTAATTGGGTTTCATAATTTATTTCGATTTATTTTTTTTAGGATTATTCAATCTCACAACTTGGATCGTAAATTTAAAAAGTTAATTTGGTTTGACTTATATCATTTTTTTTGTTATTGTCTTATTTTTTTTTAACTTTATCCTTCAATATTGAATTGATTGAAAATTCAATTTTATAATTTTTTTATATTGATGTCATAATCTCATGATTTAGATTATAAATTTAATAAGTTAATTTAAATTAATCTAAATCAATCTAATATATTATCATCTCAATACTTTTTTAAAAATAATAATATTGTCTTGAATGTTATTATTTTAGTCAAATCACATTTTAATAGACTTTTCAAAAGAGGTTAGCCTTCTTTTTAAAGGCATGGTGTCCATCCAGGCCGGGCATTTAGCTTTATTTTACCTTTAGGTTTCTTTCCTTTAATTTAAATTTAAATTCAATAAAATAAATTAATAAAAAATTAGGATATTGTTCATCCTTTAAATTTCACTTTGTTTTTTTATAAAGATTATAATTTTTTTAATATTAGCAAATGTCTTTTTGTAAGACCCTCGTGATAAGTTTTTTAAAAAAACTAATTTAGTTGTTTTTTTGAGCATGTATATTTTTATTATTATATAATTAAATAAAATTTAAATTCCAAAAAATAAATTTTTTAAACCAAATTATGTACATAACTTGCGTAATAGATTTAGTATGTTAGCTCATTCTGATCTCGATCGATTAGAAACATCGTCTCAATGTTTTTATTTTGTATAAATATAACAACATTATTTTAAAAAAAATATATTCTTTTATCAAGTTTACTTAGTTATATTTAGATATCTCATGTCAATTATATTATTTTAGATCAACTTAAATTTTAATAAGATTAATTTAAAATTTGGATTAGGCAAGGAACAAGTCGGGATTAGTAACATTGTAAAAACGTTCTTGTTGCAAGCTTGTTCTTTAAACTTTTTAATGCATTCGTGTTAAATTTATTATAATGTTATTTTTTCTATAATAAAAAATTGCTTTTATAATTAAGATAAGATGTTGGCTAGAAAATAAATATTATGGTAAACAAAATTTAGATTTTTCTCTTATTGCTTTTGATTTTTATTAAATAAATAAAATAGGACAAAAAAGTTATATTTTTTGTAGAAAAGAAATATTAATAAAAAAATAAGAAACTATACTAGAAAATTATTTAATTTCAATAAAATTAAAATCATTACTGTTCTTGCAAAAAATAATAATTGCCATATAATTAAAAAAAAATTGAAAGGCATCCTGTGGCATAATTTCATATATCTTAATTTATACTTTTCTTTTACCTTCTTGTCCCTGGTTTTGTTTAGCCTTGAAAACTTTTTTCTAAAAAAAATTATTAATATATATATATATATAATTATTAATTTATTTTATTAAATACATGAGTCAATAATTAAAAAAATTAATGTTAAAAAAATCGTTAGTGATACCTACATATTCTTTTTTCCACGTTGAAATTTTATTTTTTGATCCAGTCAAATGACTAGCGGTTTCTAATGGGGTGACGGCAGGAGAGACTAAACTGGCATCCATGGAAGGTGAAATCAGAAAGCAACCACAGGAGTTCTGCCGTGTGAAATCGAAGACTAATTTCTGGTATTCGAAGCTACGAGACTTGCGTGTCTTGGAAAGCAGCTGTCCTGGAGATTGATTAGTTATGAGTTAGGCCACGCAGGTTTAGTTTTAGGCCACGCAGGTTTAGTTTTGGTCCCCTTTTCTATCTGCTGAGCTGACACTTGATCTCATTTGATCTTTTTATCTTTTTAATTTTTCATCATTGGAATGGTTGTTTCGGGTTAGGTGCTTCTTTTCGTTTCTGAAAATGATTTCTTTACGTAATGTTTGAGAAATAAAATCCTGTTTGTTTGTTCGGTTTTAATTTTTTTTAATTATTTTTTTAGTGTTTTCAAATTATTTTAATGGGTTGATGTCAAAAATAAATTTTTAAAAATAAAAAATATATTATTTTAATATATTTCTAAACTAAAATTACTTTTAAAACCAACTAAACAAACAGAATACTCAATCTAGCTATCATGTTTTCAGTGGAAAGTAAACTAAGTAAGCACACCAACTAAAAACGAATGTCAATTTGTTGCCTATCAAGTCAAGCGGTGCGTCGAATCTAATCAACGAAGAAAGAAATGACTGACCCCATCTTGGTCAATAGAATGTTATTATCCTTGAAAATCAACTACTCTCCTGGATTACAAATTGGAAATCAATTTTTTTTTCCCAATAGCAGGAGGTTCTCTATCTGGTGTATATCTTAATAATAATATGCTTAAATTAACTTACGTTGATGTTGCTCTAATACCTACTAATGCACCAAACAACGGTGGCGGCAAAGGAAAGGCACCGTGTCAACATAGAAGTGAGGAAAGGAAGATGCTTCATCTCTGGCTCGAAGGAAAGTTATCATGGGTTAAACATGCATCCATTGTCCAAGCCTTCACGTCTTTTCGTTCTTTGTCTAGGTTTCAGGGCATTGACAAAAGATTTCTTTGACCTAAGGATTCGAGCAAGATTACAGCTATTCTCTTACTTTGCTACGTTCTCATTACTGCTAGATCAGCATGCATCTCCGTATCATGGCTCGAGTTTATTAGCAGATTACAGCTCATGAGGTACGTGCGTTCGCTTCTTCTTCTTATTCTTCTCATTTCTCCACGATAAAGCCTTCTTGTTTCGGTCATTGACATTTTGGATCTATGGTCATAATTAATATTGTTTACTGGAATTAATATTGTTTATTATATAGAACATTGATATCTGCTTTTAATTACTGCTTGTTCGGCTTGGGAAGCTTAGATTACATTTTCCTCTAATTTCTTATTTTTTTCTTTCATGATAAACCCAGAATTTTTCATTACAAATTAAGCATGAAAAACATTGGGCTAGGAATTAAGACTTGTTTAATATGCACCTGGCTACGTTATTTAAGCACGGATAAAGTTTTTAGATTTTTAAACAGCTAATTTAGATACGTAATTCTATATATAATATTTTTTATTATTATCTTGATTTTAACATATTAAAGCATTTAAAAATAATTTATTCTTGTACAATTAATGCGCTGTAACGGTGTTAGAATGCAAATTTATTTATTAAATTTCAGCTGTTCTATTTTGAGGCAAAAATTGAAGTCAAAACCTTTAATTTTTTTTCTAACAAGCCATGGGATTGTATTTTCCTGATAGAGAAATTGGATTCTTTCTGGTTACTAATACAGTAAAACTATAATATTTTTTCTGCTTGCATCAAAATCAGATATTGCATTTTAAAAAAAATATTAAATGTTTAATTTTTTATCTTTCATCTTCGTCTCATATAAGATTCTTAAAATTGAAGCAATTCTATATGATATTATGACTATGGTATATAAATTATTTACGTGTGATCAATATATTTAAGTTTTAACCAATTAATTATCTCCTAAATCTGTCATTATTTTTAATTTAATATTTTAGATCAGATGAGAGAGGAAATAGCAAGTAGTTAAGGTGTTCTCATTTTTTACGTGCACTAAAATCATGTTTATTTGTCTTAAATTTAATCCTTTAAATTAACTAAGGAGAAATATGAAGAACAATAGAAAATCTGGGAGAGGACCGCAATCTATATATATTCTATATATAAAGTATTATGAGTTTATTTATTCTTATGTTTTAAAAGTGTTTTTTGAAAAAATATTTTTTTTTATTTTTTCTTTACTTCAAATTAGTTTTTTTCATATTTTAGATCATTTTAATACATTGATGTTAAAAATAATTTTTTAAAAAATAAAAAATATTATTTTAATATATTTTTAAATAAAATAATACTTTAGAAAATAACTGTGCAGAAAATCTGGAGGACTAACCTTAGGAAATTTATCAAATCAACAAGTGCTTCGCTATACATAGACGAACATTACTAGTTTGAAAAGTATAATTCAACCGTGGATTTATGATTTAATCGGTGATTGATAAATTGGAAGATTGATTGAGAATGCTAAATTAATTGGAAAGGTTAGAAACCCATTGATTGGCATTTATGTATCTGTCTCCCAAAAGCTTCTGCAGAAAAAATCCTTCTGATATTTTAGATTTAAAAAATTAAAAAGAAAGAGGATCACGATCTGTATTTAGAAAGTAAAGTGTAACCATGTCTGTGTGGCCTAATTGGTATTTGCGTGTCTTTTTTCAAGAGCTTCTCTCGATCAAATCTCTTCATTATACGTGCTGACCGTCAACAAAATCCTTTGCCTAGATGATCTATATTTCTATGTATTATGATTTTCCCATGATTCCTATACCTTTTCAATCTCCGGAACACGACTGATATCCCTATCGGAGAATAGCCCAACAACTGTTATCCAACTTCTGAAATCAAGGTTCTAGTTTTTTATCAAGTTATCTAGATGCGAATGGACTCTTGGCAGCGCAAGGGCTCCCATAGTAGTAATTTAATATGTGTTTCTCCTAGTAATTAATACAAAAACCACACACAAGCATGGCCTTTCTTCAATTACCTGGGTTCTGGCCTAACTATCTCATGCACCAAACAGTCGTGGCTAGAAAGTAAAGAAATCGCACGTCATACACGCAAAAAATTGAAAAACCAGTCAACTTATTTATGTATATCATAAGCTTTCAGGTCTACATTCTCGACAGAGTGCAGGAGGCAAAATTTGTTTCCTTTTTGGTTAATGCAGAGAGTAATGAGCATTGCAGCAAATTTGGCATAATTATTGGACATTAAGTCCTATAATAAGGTGTCTGGTGCACAGAGAGAGAGAGAGAGAGAGAGGCAAGAATTGATCATTTGACATCATGGGTTCTGGCAAAATTTTGTGCACGATATTGTCTTTGTTTTCACAATTCATGGCTGCCTGCTCTAATTTGCAGCAGAATGAGAATCCAAGCATGGGTTTTCATGGAGGTGGGAAAGGAACTGGCAGCAGCTTGTTGTCCGAAGGGGTGCAATTGCATATTCAAAAAGACTATGTAACTCTCTGTTTGGACTGATTTTCGTCAATCGATTCTTGTTTTCGAGCAGCAGTGAAAAATAATGGAGTCTGATCCGCTGTTATGTAATAATGAGAGGGTTATCTACATATGCAGGTGGTTTTGGACAATGGCATACTCCAGGTCACATTATCAAATCCAGGAGGGCATGTCACGGGAATACAGTACAATGGCCTCGAGAATTTGCTCGAAACTGACAATGGTGAATCTAATAGAGGGTAAGCACTTTGTCCAAATGCTTTAGTCTTTTCTCCTCTTTTTTTAATCACCAATGACCGTTCTTACTTTAAATTTATTTGCAGCAAAATCCCCACCACCAAATAATTTTTTTCTCAACTAAAAAAGAGCTATGTAACCTGTTATTAGCCTCATAAGTCATAAAAAGTTCGTGACTCATTTTTTTTTTTTGGTGGTTAATTAAGCTCATGACTTCATGTTTACAATAGGTACTGGGACGTTGTTTGGAGCGGGGAAGGAGTTACACGAAAAAAGGGTGATTTGGACAGGTATAAATGTTTCAAAATCTCTCGGGCCATAACTAAAACTACACAGCAGAATGATACCTGAAATGTTCGGAAAAAGATGTTTGAATTCTCCAATTCTGTAGCATGTTTGTTTCAATCAGCACTCGTATTAACTTCAATGGTTGTATTGTACTACGCAGACTGGACGGAACCAATTTAACTGTAGTAGTTGAAAGTGAAGAAAAAGTTGAGATCTCCTTCACGAGGATGTGGAATTCCTCACTTCAGGCCAAGGTTGTCCCCTTGAACTTCGATAAAAGGTATTTCTGCTCGGAATAGTCTTAAAGCTATCAACCTCTTATCACTTATTCAAGATTGATTGTGATATTAATCAAGTTTAATGAGAAGAAATCGTTTTTTTTTGGGCCGCCTTCTTCTTTTGAATGAATGCAGATACGTAATGCTTCGTGGGTCATCAGGATTCTACACATATGCCATTTATGAACATTTGAGGGGCTGGCCTGCTTTTGATCTTGCTAATACCAGGATCGTGTTCAAGCTTACTAAGCAAGAGTACGGCACTTAAGTTTTCTAGCTTAATTAGTGCGAAATTCCGTTTTCTTGACTAAAGTTTTTGGACGCAGGTTTCGCTATATGGCCATAGCAGACAGCAGACAACGTTATATGCCCCTGCCTGAAGACCGGTCACCAGAGAGAGGACAGACTCTAGCCTATCCAGAGGCAGTCTTACTTGTCCATCCCATAGAGCCTGAATTTGAAGGAGAGGTATCATTTTCTAGTTATTTTATTAAATTCTATTGGTGGTATTTTGTTTAAGTTCTAGGGATGGTGAGGACCGAGGAGGGATTGAGGAACAGGGATGGACGAATTTGGAGGAGACAGGGGCAGCCCCCAAATTTTATTTAATGTATTTTTAAATAAAAAATTTTAAAAAACAATTACTATCATAATAACATACAAACTACTAAAATTAAAATGATAACGCAACACCCCTCCGAAATCGGAACGAGAGGTTCTAGCTCACGGGAGGATCACTATTCTTTGTATATACTTTTTTTTTTTCATGGTAGCAACACGCGTGATTGTTGCAGCAGATAAAACATTTTGTGTGGCGAATGAATTTTGGTTAGGTGGATGACAAATACGCATATTCCTGCGAGAGCAAGGACATAGGTGTTCACGGGTGGATATCGGCCGATCCGCTTATTGGTTTCTGGCAAATTACACCGAGCAACGAGTTCAGAACGGGTGGACCCCTCAAACAATTCCTAACTTCCCATGTGGGCCCCACTACTCTTGGCGTAAGTCAAGATTTTCCTTCACTTGGTCCATGGCCACGAACACCAGCAAAATGCTAGCTTTCTGATGCGCTTGCTCACCACCAGGTAATGCATAGCACTCATTATGCGGGAGCGGACGTCACAATAAAAATCGGGCCTAAGGAGCCATGGAAGAAAGTGTACGGCCCAGTTTTTGCTTACGTCAATTCTCTGTCGGATGGAAGGGACCCCCTCGCACTCTGGAAAGACGCTAAAAAACAGGTATTTTTTCACACACTCTTCCTCAAGTTACTTCAGGAAAAATCCCGAATCACGAGATTTGCTGCTACGTCTCACTAATTTAATGATTCCGATCCTTTGAGAAGTGATTTCAAGAAGGATGTTTGGTAGAATTATTAGCAGTACTCATTTTGGATTATCTTAAGCACATACACTTAGCAATTGGACTATCGGCTGGAAATAGAGAGAGTAACAAACATCCAATTTGATTAGATGATGAATGAAGTTCATATGTGGCCCTATGACTTCATAGCTTCAGAAGATTTTCCATCGTCAAAACAACGGGGTAGTGTCGGTGGCAGATTACTGGTCCTAGAGAGGTAAATTCATGTCAATTTTCCAGCAGAGAACAAATCGATCAAAGTTTATTAGTTACAATTTACACGGTTTATACTCGCCTAGGTACGTTTCCAACGCAACGATATCCGCAGAAGGCGCTTATGTGGGGCTGGCAGCCCCGGGAGAAGCCGGCTCCTGGCAGCTAGAATCCAAGGTGACCAAATTTTGTATAGTATTTCTAACTTTTTGGGTATAGCATCGATGTTGAGCTGCTCATACAAGCTTAACACACATTTTTCACATCTGGCTACCAGGGCTACCAATTTTGGAACAAAACAGATGAAGGTGGAAATTTCACAATCAATGGCATACGGCCCGGTGACTACAATCTTTATGCATGGGTCCCTGGTTTTATTGGAGATTACAAATTTACTTCTCTCATCAACGTAAACTCAGGTCTTAATTTTTCTTCCACCCTTAATTAATCTTTTAATTTCTTGTTTTGCATATCTGATGGTTATGAATGTTGAACGTGTAAAGCAGGTTGTAACATTGATATCGGTGATCTTGTATATGAGGCTCCAAGGAATGGCTCCACGTTGTGGGAAATAGGTTTCCCTGATCGTTCTGCCGCAGAGTTTTACATTCCTGATGCAAACCCGAAATATATCAACAAACTTTATCTCAAACAGGAAAGGTTAGCTCCTCTAGTTTGTCTCAAGCGATTAGTAATGGGTGCCAGCAATATTGGTTTTATTAGCTAAGGTTATCAAGCCCAAGATTTGTTAATAAGCTCTTCTTGCTAGCAGGTATAGACAGTATGGATTGTGGGAAAGATATGCAGAGTTATATCCCACTGCGGATTTGGTTTTCACAGTTGGCAAGAGTAACCATACAACAGATTGGTTTTTCGCTCAAGTTACAAGGTTTCTATTTTAAAATATTAATCAGTAGCTTCACGACGTAATTTCTATGCTGAACTGGTCATTGCAGGCTAAGATATGGTGCACTTTTTTTTTTATTATTGTTGTTGTTGTTGTTGAATAAAGCTGTCAATTTCCCCTGTATCTGCATTGCAGGAAGAAGGATAATACCACGTATGAAGGCACTACATGGCAAATAAAGTTCTTGCTGGATGAAGTGGATGAGCGCGCCGCATATAAGCTGCGCTTGGCGCTTGCAACGGCTAACGTTGCCGAATTGGAGGTATAATACAGCTTCAAAGTCTTCATTTTCCTGATGAATGTGAAGAGATGGTGTTCCTCGGTAATGATCCTCCTGACCAAGAACTTTTTCTTTCTTTCTTTTCAAGGTTCGGGTGAATGAGCCAAATGCAAATCCTCAGTTTTCAACGGGAGAGATTGGCAAGGATAACACGATCGCAAGACATGGGATTCATGGGCTTTACAGGCTATTCAATGTTGATATTCCCGGAGCTCAGCTTCTGATCGGAAATAATACCATTTTTCTGACACAAACAGCCAGTATCAGCCCTTTCCAAGGAGTTATGTACGATTATATTCGCTTAGAAGGTCCACCACCACCACATTAAACCCTTTAGGAGATATGATTTTTTTTTAGGGAAAACATTAGCAGGCTCTATTTCTTCAAACGATTATTGGCAGAAATCATAATACAGGCGTACACCTTTTTTTTGTTTTCTAACTAGTTGTTTGAAACACGCTACTTCATGTTTTTTTTTTCTTTCATTATAAAAAAGAAAAAGTCAAGGTAACGTAAACATCTTCAAAGAAGCAAAACAAATTGAGAATTGGGTAACAAACTTGATCTGATTCAATAGCCGGCATAATTTTGATAATATAAATAAAAAAACAAAAGACAAAAAAAGGGTAAAAAATTAGTCTGAACTTACCCCGGTTAGAATGAAAAATCTACGATATAGTGGTAATAACGGTAACCTATTTAAAAATAAATTAAAAGTTTAATTATTAAATAATATTAAATTAAAAAAATTAAAAAAACAAAAGCAATGAGAAAAAAAATTTAGTCAACCTAGGTTAACTTTTTAACCCCGAGAACATGATCATAAGATTGAGATAATTTGAAGAAAAAAACACATGAAGATCATTTAAAAAAAAATCAAATGTTAAAGGCCGAGAATGAAAAAAAATAAATTTAATAAAATATTTATAAAAAAACAAAGTTAATCCATGTTAATTTTTGAAACTCGTGACTCTAGTCACGAGTTCGAAACTAACCTCATACAAGGTAAACCCAAAAACAATAATGAAGTAAAATTCTTAATCACAAAATATTAAGTAGTGAAATTTGAAGAAAAAAATGCAATAAAAGAAGAAATTAAAATAAAACAAAGAGCAATAACAAATGACAGATAAAATTTTGACATAAATATAAAATAAAATCAAATATTAAGTAGGGATGACAATGAGTATCCACGAGGGTCAAATTTATTGATATTCATACTTTATCTATTTTCCATCATGTAAAAAATTCAGATATTCATTGAGCTTCAAGTATCCATGTGGATATTAATAATATCACATTGTATTAAAAAAAATATGAATATCCAACAAATATATCTATATAATATAAATATACATTGCATGTTAAGTTCATGCGAGTTTCAAATCAGTTTTGATAATATCCATATTATATTCATTGAGTTTGAATTAAATTTTTATTTTTAATACTGATGGATAAAATTATCTATCTATATGAGTATTTATTAAAATAATATCATTTTGATTTTTTAAATAATACCTAGCTAGTTTTGGAACATGATGATTGGATCATGGATTAACTTATTATATCAAATAAATTCAATTAAGTTAATATTTTTTTTTCAAATTAAAACTTGACTTAGATTATACTTCAAGTCATGATTTTTCAAATCAACTTGCTTGATTGGATAAAGTTAAATAACTATATTTGAAATGGAAAATGTATGAAAACTTAATTGGAGCTGGCCGCTTAATTTTTTTTTTTAATCATTGGAGTTTAAACCCTAGTTTTACTTTATGTGCTACATTATGAGCTGTAAATTCAGTCAACATATAGAGTTTTTTCAATAGTGTTTTTTCAATATATATATATATATATAATCTATTATCCGTGCACAATCTAATTTACTTCCAATACTTAGGCTGTTATCACTATACATGATAATAATAAAAGTAGTCAGTATTGCATCTTTTACATGAAAAATAGAAGAAGATTATGTTCAAAAAAATATCACGAAAAAAAATTATTTTTTCTTTATATTATTTTGTCAAGACTTTCTTCAGTTAAAAATTCCTTTATTTATTCATTCATATTTTTAACAAACAAACATTTTTTTTAATTTGAAGTATTGTTTTTTTCAATAAAAAGTTATAGAATTTGAAAATAAATTTTTAATAAAAAGACCTGATATATTTTTATGCAAACGTAACATGAAGACGAAGGAATAATGAAACTCAAAGAATTTTATAAAAAACAATGAAAACAAAAAAAGTATTTGCAATGAATATTCACAGGGACATATAATAACTATAGGAATTCTAATTGTGATTCAAAATTTATGAGTAGATAACTAGTTATGCTAAAACATTATATCTAAAATAAGTTGTTTCTTATTGTTTTTTTTTTAATGAATTAAAATGCTTATCCTGCATACACTAGAATCTCATCTAAAATGTTATGTTTTGATCATTGAACGTGTAGAACTTCTAAATCCTAAGGCATTGATATGAGATCTAGCCTCGACATCAAGGCAAAATTCATCTTTTAAATACAGATATTGGGACCCAAGAAGAATGATTTATTTGATTTTGATCCTATTTTATGTGCTAAATAGATCTTAAAACTCTGTTTGCACATGACGAATCTATATTGGATCATGTGATCTAACCCTGATTTATTAGGAATACATACTTGTTTAATTACCTTTAATATGACTTCCTAGGAAGAACATATATATATATATATATATTAGTATTTACAATCCTGAAATCAATTTTAAGCTATGAGAAAAATACAGATATATGTTGAATTAAATGGAAGCCAAAATGCAATGATAAATTAATGACCACCTACACAACTAGTCTATCCTTAGGAATTTGAGGGATAATTTTATTTTAATCCATAGTTTTTATGCTAGTTTTAAGTTACGAGGGGATTCAAATCTTATAAATTAATAGAAAATCAATATTCACATATAAATTTGGCTTATTTATTTTTAATGCGACATCGAATGAAAAAACATTATTAGAATTTATAATTCTTGAATTGATTTTAAGCTACGAGAATAAAAAAAAAAACTATAGGTACATGCAAACGCAAAAATAATGATTTTAAGTTAAATGCCGTTAATTAGAAAACTGTTTGAATATTGTGCTGTGAATTAGTTTTCTCAAAAATAAAATAAAAAATAGATAATATAATTTTCTTTCTTGATGATCTACTTCTTTTTTAAACCAGTACGATCCTTCTATCAACTTCCATTAGTGATGGTCTTAATGAAAGCTGATTAAAGGATAGAATGATTGCAGATACAGAAACAAGGAGTGAGGGATGACATTAGGATAAAATTTAGCTAGAAGGAGGACCAAGTACGGATAAAATTAAAAGCAGGGAGACTAAAAACGCCATGAATTCATCAACGAAGAACAATACTTCCCATCAATTCTTTTCTTCCTCATGGCCTTGTTATTCTATACTGTGGCTTCCTGCTTAGAGACTCCTGCACAACTGAATCGAATTCACCAAACATGTTGGAGGTGACAAAAGTAAATGATCCTTCAAGTAAAAGAATACTTTCTCTATCATTCAAAGATTTGCTCGTGGACAAGCAAATCTTGTAAGCCTTTACACTTGTATAAATTTGTCCAAATTTCTACGCATTAACAGTACATGAACAAGACTTCCCCTCTTATAATTTATGTCTTTGTAGCGCTTGGATTGCTCGCTATAAATTTGTTTCCTTCACCTTTTTGCTTGTGAAAGACAGCTAACTCTAGAGTATTTCTACAATGGTTTTCTAATTGTCTCTTTGTCTGTAGTGTTTTCTAATGTCTGAAGGAAGGATTTCTTTTAGGAAAAGGATTCAAACTTGTGTGTGTGTTGATTAAGTTATTTTTTAAATAATTTTTCATGTTAAAATATATATTAATTATATTTTTTTATTTTTTAAAAATTATTTTTGATATTAGCATATTAAAATAATTTAAAAATACTAAAAATATATTAATTTAAAGTAAATAAAAAACCAAAAAAATTTAAATTTTTTCAAAAATATTTTTAAAATGTAGAAACAATCGGGCCTTAGAAAAAAAAAAGATTCAAGATACAAGTATAAAAAAAAATAGTAAAAAAAAGAAGTAATGTTTTGATTATTTTTACGTGGTTGTGTGAAAAAAATAAAAAATATCAGGGAAATGATAATAATAAATAATATATAAAGAGTATTCATGTACAATTTTTGAAAAAAAACTATTCATATAGTTTCATATATAATTTTTCAAATAATTGTATATTTTACAATCAAAATCTAAAATCTTACTTATAAAGCATAAATAATTGAATGATTTCTTAAATTCATTATATTTATTTATCTAAAAAAAGCATGCAGGAGGACCTGGAGCATGTAGCCTGGACCTTTACAAAGAAGACCAAGTATGCATGTTTTTTTAAGACAGTGGATGACATGTCATTTATTGTAATGAATTTTGATCACCTCATGTAGCTAGAAAATTAGGATTGATGTTTTTTTCCCTTGAAAACCTAATTTTTATCTCTTTTCAACCAAAAAAATTAAAAAACTAAACTTTCTTGGAAATTTCAATAACTTCATTTTAATTTAAAGCCAAAACACACTTCTATTAGCCTAAATATTAAAACTAAAATCAAATTTTCTGAACTTCATTTTTTTTTGTATGATTAAAGATTCAAATAACCTCCATTAAACTTTTCCCATCAAATTAGCTAACCTATTGAATTGAGTTTTTGATTGTGAAATGTGGTTGTTTGAAAGCTTTTTCTCTCATATCCCTTGGCGGTAGTGTTCTCTCTCATCTATTAATTAATTAATAGGTATTGACATGTAAAATGAAGGAAGTTTGATGATTGAAATTTAAATTTTGAAAAAAGAGGAAGATCAAACTATGACGTGCCTCCTAAATAGTGAAAATGTATAAAGCAACTCTATGAATTAATTAATAGGTATTGCTTCAAAATGCTGCTCGTTGCCAAGTTAATGAGAAATCGAAATAAACTAAAATTAAAAAATTATAGAATGAGGGATGGCATTAGGATAGAATGATTGCAGACACAGAAACAAGGAGTGAGGGATGGCATTAGGATAAAAACTAGCTAGAAGGACCAAATAAAGATAAAATTAAAAGTAGGGAGACTAGATACTCCATGAATTCATCAATAACGAAGAACAATACCTCCCATTAATTCTTTTCTTATGGCCTTATTAATATTCTATACTGTGGCTTCCTACTTAGCGACTCTTGCACGACTGAATCAAACTCACGAAACATGTTGGAGGTGACAAAAGTAGGTGATCCTTCAAGGAAAAGAAAACTTTCTCTATAATTCAAAGATTTGCTCGTGGACAAGTAGAGTCTTCTAAGCCTTTACACTTGTATACGTATGTCCAAATTTCTAAGGAGTAATGAACAAGACGTCCCCTCTTAAAATTGATATCTTTGTAAACTGCTCGCTATAAATTTGTTTCCTTCTCACTTCTTTGTTTGTGGAAGACAGCAAGTAAGTCCAGCTCATCATGTCAACTCCTAGGGTGCAGTTACTCGTTGAAGATCAACATGTAAGCAGTTTACTTCATAAAAACTTCGTTCATGTATTCGTTTGATATTAAAATATTATAGGTGGGGCAATCTGGTTATGCAGGTGGTTATGGATAACGGCATTCTTCAAGTCACACTATCAAACCCAGGAGGACTCGTTACTGGAATTCAGTATAATGGTATAGACAATTTGCTTGAAGTTCTTGACGTGGAAACTAACAGAGGGTATGTACGTGACACCATTTATATTAAAATAAAATAATATTTATTGAACTTTTTAAAATGTTGAATCATAAATGAATACACAAAATTATTTCCCATGCATCCAACTGGGCAGCCAAATTTTCTGACAAAAGCAAGAGTCTACAAGTTAGTTGATTCAAAATTGTTGCTGTGTTGGATTGGATTAGATATTGGGACCTTGTTTGGAGTCAAGCAGGAAGCACAGGAACAACAGGAACTTTTGACGTGTGCGTCCACTTTCTATCTACATGAACAAGCCATAAATACGCTCTTCTTCCTCTAGGTTATAGCCTCATTTCGATTATCTAAACACTCAGGTTTGAAGGAACAACTTTTAGGGTTATAGTGGAAAATGAAGAGCAAGTAGAAGTCTCATTCACAAGAACATGGGATCCCTCCCTTGAAGGCAAATTCGTTTCCTTGAACTTGGACAAAAGGTGCATTCCTGAACTATCTATTTAAGTTCTCCTCGTAAATAAATATTAAAAAAAAAAGTCACCCCGACGAAAATCACATATTCAATATTGGTCAGAAAAGTTGATGGTAAGTAAGAAATGGTGCTGTGATGTGTTTTTTCAGGTTCATAATGCTCAGGAATTCTTCAGGATTTTATTCCTATGCCATTTTTGAGCATTTAGCAGACTGGCCTCCTTTCAACCTCCCACAAACCAGAATTGTCTTCCAGCTCAGAAAAGACAAGTAGAGATATTATATACAGCTTAATTAACATTAACTTTTTTTAAATGAGCCTGAAATATTTGTGGGGATTTGGAGGTTGTGTTAATTTAAGAAATTAACTAACAATGGGAATTTATGGGGGCTTATAGGTTTCACTACATGGTCGTAGCAGACAACAGGCAAAGATTCATGCCGCTTCCTGATGACAGGCTACCTGAAAGAGGTGAGCCCCTAGACTTTCCCGAAGCAGTCTTGCTTGTTGACCCAGTGGAGCCAGAGTTCAAAGGAGAGGTACCTATTCCACCATCATATTATTTTGAATTTGCTTCTCCGTCAGTTAATTAGCCGGCACTGATGATCAATTACTAATTTGGAATCCTGATATCTTAACTATAAGATGTGTACAGATGTCCATAGTTTCGTGTTATGATCTTACAAATGGGTGTCATCTAAATTTCTTGTTTGCAGGTAGATGACAAGTATCAATACTCATGTGAGAACAAAGATCTCCATGTTCATGGTTGGATTTGCTTTGATCCACCCACGGGGTTCTGGCAAATCACACCTAGCAGTGAGTTCCGATCTGGTGGACCACTCAAGCAGAACCTTACCTCCCATGTTGGACCCTATACTCTCGCAGTAAGTCACCCGTTGCACTCTTAATTTGATTTTTCTGCTAAGCAGAATAATCGCATCAGTCATATACTTTAAAGCTTTAGTTAGACTTTTAATTTGGTCACAGACAACATAGATGTGTGTTTCATGTGATAACTTCGTAAATGCCTCAGAAATTAGTATGAAAATTGATGTAACCTCTAATTATTGCCACGCACAACCAGATGTTTCTCAGTGCTCATTATGCTGGAGAGGACCTTGTGCTAAAACTCAACCCAGGTGAACCGTGGAAGAAGGTTTTTGGACCTGTTTTTATGTATCTGAACTCTGTTGTGGATAAAGATAATGCACTTTCCCTTTGGGATGATGCTAAGGAACAGGTTCATGGCATAGAACTTTTATTTATTTATTGATACATTCAGAATGAATTTTGGCTTCTTATCCTACACGCAATAACACAAATTTCTATCTTAGTATTTGAAGGAAGTCCACTGTTGGCCGTACAGCTTCCCAGCTTCTGAAGATTTTCCATGCTCCGATCAACGTGGTAAAATCAGTGGCAGGTTACAAGTCCTAGATAGGTATTTACTTCTTAGTTCCTTGTGACTTCATTTTTCTGGAAAAACGACAGCATTTTTGGTTCTCTAGATGAGCCTTTTCCTTTTCCTTTTCCTTGAGTTGTCTAATACCCCTAGGATTTCTTAAAGTAGTTCGTTGCCCTCTTTTGCTATTATTTTCCCATGCTAGGGAAATGAAATGAACCTTCTATGTATGGGCTTGGTAGGTATATAAGCGATGAATGCATAGCTGCTAATGATGCTTATGTGGGGCTAGCACCGCCAGGAGATGTTGGATCGTGGCAAAGAGAATGCAAGGTGATCTAATTTCCCTAGCATCTTAAACAGATCAATTCAAGACAGAATAGACTATTTCATCAATAAATATCGATTTTCAGCGTTGCTTATTCATCATGCTATGGAGTGGATCTTAAATCTTATGCTTATTAGGGATACCAATTCTGGACCAAAGCAGATGGGGACGGCTCTTTCTGTATTGGCGATATACGCACTGGCGACTACAATCTTTATGCATGGATTCCTGGTTTCATCGGCGATTACCGAAATGATACTGTTATTACAGTAACTGCAGGTCTTAAAATTTCACAATCTGCTTCACTCCGTTAACATCCTCAATTCTGTAGTATACATCATCCAGCATATTGTCTGATAACATGCAAGGCAGGTTGTGAAATCGATGTTGGTGATCTTGTATATGAACCTCCAAGAGATGGTCCAACAGTGTGGGAAATAGGCATACCTGATCGATCTGCTGCAGAGTTTTACATTCCTGATCCTAACCCAAAGTATATTAACAAACTTTTCATCAACCATCCTGACAGGTTAGCCCTTGTTATTTTAACTGTCAGGGACAAACTACCAGGGCAGTTGATTGATTGTTGCTGTGATGTTCGGTAAAGTTCCGACTGTTCTTTTATATTTTCAGGTTTAGGCAGTATGGGCTGTGGGAAAGGTACGCTGATTTATATCCTGATGGGGATCTGGTATACAGAGTTGGTCTCAGTGACTACAAGAAAGATTGGTTTTTCGCTCAAGTAAACAGGTTCAACTCTACCATACTGGGTTTCAATTTCACTAATCAAGTCACATATTTGCGTTGTCTATCAACCATGACAAACCTATGGACAACAAATAAATCGTCCAAAGATGTAACAAATTCTCTGACGAGCCGGTCCTGCCCTGTCACATGGTCTTTCGCCATGAAAATGATAGTCTAATGCTTAGCTAGCGGATAATTCGTGTCCACTATGAGCTAATGGTTGTTCCAAAAATAGATCCAAGGAATTTAGGCTTGATGTTTATAGCACTGCAGGAAGAAAGATGACGGTACATTAGAAGGAACGACATGGCAAATCAAGTTCAAGCTGGACGATGTAGATCAAAGTGGTGCGTTCAAGTTACGGTTGGCACTGGCAACAGCCAACGTCGCAGAACTGCAAGTATGGACTTGACAATCGATAGAACTCTCTTGTATGATTACTTTCAATGTTTTTAACTCCAACTTTCTTTGCCTGTGGTTTTAAACTGTTTTTATTTTTGAAAGGTTCGGATAAACGATCCAAAAATAGATCCTCCCCATTTTTCAACCGGAGAAATTGGGCATGACAACACAATAGCAAGGCATGGAGTCCATGGCCTCTACCGCCTTTACAATGTAGATGTGCCAGGCACTACGCTTGTGGAAGGAGAAAATACCGTGTTTCTGACACAAACACCTAGAACCAGCCCTTTGCAGGGCATCATGTATGATTATATTCGCTTAGAAGGCCCTCCACCACCTGATTCCAAGGAGACACTTTGATTTTATCTTTCTTCAACATCCGACAGGAAGGATAAAACATCAACTTGGAATGTTTGCACAAGGAATTTATTGTTCTTTTCCTTTATTCTTTTTCTTTTTTTTTAATCTTGTGTAATGAACGTCTTTCCTTCTTCCTTGGTAATACAACTTCTTCAATTTGTGATACTTCCCCGTTATATGTCATAATACTGCATAAGTGCGTGCCAATGACAGGCTACCTTACTGCATATCCAAATTAGTAAATTATTGGATGTTTCCTGTGTTAGGTTCCCAGCACTCCGCTGTGGTGGTGACAAAACAATAATAATAAAATAATAATTGAAATGCTACACTCTATTTCTTGGGAAAGTGTGATTTGAATTGAAGCGGAGGATGCTGTAAAAATTCGTCCGAACTTGGCATAAAAATGCTACTCAAATTTTTCTCAGTTAGAATTAATCTTAGAAATATGATTAAAATCGTGTTTCTTACAAATTTTAAATGTTAGTTTTGCTTAAAATTATTTTTTTTTTTATGTTTTCATATCATTTGAACATGTTGAAATCAATAATAATTTTAAAAAATATATTATTTTAATTTATTTTCTAATAAAAAACACACTTTAAACCATAATCATTATCAAAATCTTAAATACCCTCTGGATATTCATTCATCATCATCCAGAAATAAAGTGATTGTGTAAATTAAACGGGATACTCGCCAAAATGGGCAGGAACGAATACAGAGAGAGAAAGAAATCCAATCATGAACTAGGGCCTTCTCAAACAGAGCAACGAGACTCACTAAGGGGTGGGCTTGGGTGTTTAGTAGACTTTTTTAGCCTCGTGATTATGAATGCAGTTCCCTCACTGGACTTTGGAGAGGCCACGTATTATAATAAAAAAATAATATAAAAATTATTTTTTATCTTGCTCTTAATAACTTAGATTTTTTAATTGAAATTATGAAAACCTCATCAAATAGTAATATCAAATTTTAATATTTTTATTTTTTTCATTGAAAATTAAATTCATATAAAATAATATGAATCCATACAAATTTCAATTTTTTTTAAAAAAAATAAGAAAATAATATAAAGTTATTTTTAAGATTTTATTTATCTATCTGAATACAGATTAGCTCCACTTGTGAAAGATAACATGAGCTTCTGTCCCAATATCATCACGGTAGAATTCCTCATCTCTAGATTGTGCTTCCCAGCCATTTTGAGAATCAAGCAAAATAAAGATTACAAGCAAATTAAAGGTTTAATTTGCCAAGACAGATTCCCTTTGACAAATTCTACACGCATGCTTGTGATATAAACAAATTAAACAATTTGAACAGATCATATCTTCTTCATGTGTATTTCATGGTGTTACAAGCCTAAGCATCATGGCATCATCCATCCTGTAGGCCCCTAAGCGCTGGTTGTGGCGTTAGGCTCACACATTGTATAATGTCGATGACTTTTGATGTGTGCCAAAGACTTTTGCACATGGCGGATCTTGAAAGGTTCTCTGATGCGCCAAGCGGTGGTGACGACTGAGTAAAGAATTTGCAAATACACCAAGCTCGTATAGCTGCTTGGCCCCTAGTCTAAGTGAACTAAGGCAAAATTATACATGGATCTCTTACAAGTCATGTAACCTCAATCCTTTGCATTAAGATTGAAGAGGTAAGACTTGAGATCAGACCTTTCATATTGGCCCGTACTTGTGTTTGCTTAGAAAATTAACTGCTGCCTCAGTTACAAGATCAAAATCGTTATACCTCAGAGAGGCTCCACAGCTTCACAAGAGCTCCATCATGTCAAACCAAGGGGTGCAGTTGCATATCCAAGAACGTCATGTAATTCGATTTGCATGCTGCCTTGTTTTTTCTTTTATCTTTTGCGTTTTTTTTCCTATGTTTCTCACTTTTACGTGCAGCCGTAAGTTGTGAAAGATGCAAATATGAAGTAAAATGGGATTGGTCTGAATTTTGTACGTGACACTTGAGGAAATTTGTTGTTTAATGCAAGCAGGTGGTGATGGATAATGGCATACTCCAAGTCACATTATCCAAACCAGAGGGAATTGTCACTGGAATACAATATAATGGCATCAGCAATTTACTTGAAGTTCTCAATAATGAATCCAATAGAGGGTACATGGCATTTAAACATAAATCTATTTATCTGTGGGTTCAGTTGCCAGATATTTATACTACTGGTCGGAATATGCAGATATTGGGATCTTGTATGGAGTAAAGAAGGAAGCACAGGAACCACGGGAACATCCGATACGTATGAAATTGCTTTTCTTTTTAACTGGTTCCATAATGATGTTTCTGGGTTTTTCATTCCGAGTTATTTGCCTTGTTACTCGCTACATTCATTTCATTTTTCGAATTCCTTCTTGTCACATTTCCTCTTTCAGTTTGGTACCAAAATGTTATAGTTACCTAAGTTCTTCCTCGTATGTGCCACCATTCAGGATTAAAGGAGAAAGTTTTAGAGTGGTGGTAGAAAATGAAGAACAAGTAGAAATCTCATTCACTAGAATGTGGGATCCTTCACTAGAGGGCAAGCTTGCTCCCCTGAACATAGACAAGAGGTAATTGGCACTGGTTTATATTTTCATCTCAGTAGGCGTGACAAAGGTTAAAAAAGCTGGCGGCCTAGGCTTGCGTTAATGTTAACAATAACGATGGCCTTTCAGGTTTATTATGCTTCGTGATTCCTCTGGCTTCTACTCCTATTCCATTTATGAGCACTTCAAGGAATGGCCCGCTTTCAACCTTCCCCAGACCAGGATTGTATTCAAGCTTAGGAAGGACAAGTACGGAATTTTACTCTAGTTTATTCTGTAATAAATTGTGTCAGCAATACCAGAGGCACTTCAGTGGTTATCAAGCCTACTAACTGCGTTTAGGATGGATTCAAGCTCTATAAACCATATCTAAACCAAAAGAAAGTGAACTTTAAAGTGATTTCTTTTGTTTTGAGCAAATAGGTTTCACTGCATGGCAGTGGCAGATAACAGGCAAAGACGCATGCCATTACCAGAGGACCGGTTACCAAAAAGAGGCGAACCCCTTGCTTACCCTGAAGCCGTCCTACTTGTCAATCCTGTGGAGGCTGAATTCAAAGGAGAGGTAATTCTTCACTATCCCCCCTCCATGTTTAACAGTTTTACATAACTATCTGCTGTGTACTAATTGTTATGACCAAGAAGCAGGGCTAGTGTCACACAAACAAAGAGGCTGCTGTATATTCACTTTAAGGAATTCCTTAATTTCTTCTCAATTGAAGTTACTCTGACCTCAAATGATCAAGTCATCATATATATTCATTTCAGTTTTGACTGTAATGAAGTGCAGGTGGATGATAAATACCAATACTCATGCGAAAATAAAGATCTTCAGGTTCATGGATGGATATGCCTCAACCCCCCCGTTGGATTCTGGCAAATCACACCCAGCAATGAGTTCCGATCTGGAGGACCTGTAAAGCAAAACCTTAGCTCTCATGTTGGTCCCATCAGTCTTGCTGTAAGTAGTTTGGACTCCAAGAAAAAATGGAGATCTTCCGCTCTAGGACTAAGATGTTCAGCAGTAATTTATGTTCTTACTCGGAACTTTTCTTCAAGGATTGATATGCAGCTCATGTACCTGATTAAAATGTTCTAAAATCAGATGTTTCTTAGTGCCCATTATTCAGGGGAGGATATGGTGCTGAAACTCAAACCGGGTGAGCCATGGAAGAAAGTTTTTGGCCCTGTTTTTATCTATCTCAATACTTTGTTGGATGATGAAAACGAACCACTTTGGCTATGGGAGGACGCCAAGGAACAGGTCTAAGACTCAAAGAAACTCTATATTCCTTTTCCTAGACAAATCATGCTACTAAAATCTTGTAATAATATGCACGTTAAATATTCAGATGTTAATTGAAGTTCAGAGTTGGCCCTACAGTTTCCCAGCTTCAGAGGATTTTCCATCATCAGAACAACGTGGTTGCGTCAATGGTCGATTGCAAGTTCAAGACAGGTAGATATATTCATTTTCCAGGCTTTAATTTGAAGGCTTGATATGTATTTAATCTGAGCTTGCTGTAATAACTAAATTTGTCCAGGTTTATTAGCGATTACTGTATACCAGGCAATGGTGCCTATGTGGGGTTGGCACCTCCAGGAGATATTGGATCATGGCAAAGAGAATGCAAGGTAAATCTATTCCTTAAAAATGTCCCCGTACCGATAGAACACTAGTGAAGAGATAATTCATGCCCTTTTGAGCTCTAATTTAATCTTTATTAATTGCCCTGAGACTGTTTAATAAGCTAACTCAAAGATCTAGACAAAATTGTCCGCAATAAAACAGTTCATTTTCCGATTAATTGTCTAAGTAGAGCAAGACAAGTTAGCCTCCTTAATTCGGAATATCATTATGTTCTTATACATGTGGTTCATTTTCCAGGGCTATCAGTTCTGGACCAAGGCAGATCCAGAAGGATATTTTTCAATTAACGATATAAGAACTGGTGACTATAATCTTTATGCGTGGATTCCTGGTTTTATTGGAGATTACCGAAATGATGAGGTTATTACCATAACACCAGGTGCGGTTTTCTGTCATAATTAATGAACGTCTTTCCTGCCAATACGAGTTACCTTTTAAATTCCGATGCTTTTGGATTTGTCCATTTCACTGTGTGGCAGGTTGTGATCTGGACTTCGGTGATGTTATATACAAACCCCCGAGAGATGGCCCTACATTGTGGGAAATAGGCATACCGAACCGTTCTGCCGCAGAATTCTACATTCCAGACCCCGATCCTAAGTATATCAATAAACTTTATGTCAATCACCCTGACAGGTTCGCTCTCCTTAATGCAGATAATTTACACATTTAAATGATGGGAGTTGATTGCTGACATATGGTTTAATGTGAAATCTTCAGAGATAATTTACAATTGAAATCTTCATTTTCTTTTCTCTTCTCAGGTTCAGGCAGTACGGATTATGGGAAAGGTATGCAGATTTATACCCTGATGAAGATTTGGTGTACACGATTGGTACAAGTGACTACGCAAAAGATTGGTTCTTCGCTCAAGTTACAAGGTTTGATTCATCCTACATGTTTTTCTTCATCAGATAAATTTTTGAGAGGGAAATGAATCCAAGACACTTGCTTCAGAAAAATGATCGTCATCAGTAGCACTGTTGTTCATAGGGTTTGACGTTTTATTCCCAGTTAACAAGCTTTCTATGCATTTCAGGAAGAAAGATGACAATTCATATCAAGGAACTACATGGCAGATCAAGTTCAAACTTGACAGTGTACAAAACAGTGGATCATACAAACTACGCTTAGCACTTGCGACTGCAAATGTTGCTGAATTGCAGGTATCATTCTTCTTCTTCTTCTTCTTCTTCTTTTGTAACTCCTTTCATTTCCTTTTGGTTTATCCGGATATTAATTTAATAACTAATCACCTCCATTAATTTATTCTTAAGGTTCGCATCAATAGTCTAGAAACAAATCCATGGTCGACTGGAGTAATTGGGCATGACAACACAATTGCGAGACATGGAATTCATGGACTCTATTGGCTTTACAACATAGAAGTGCCAGGTTCTGAGCTCGTGGAAGAGGATAATACTATTTTCTTGACTCAAACTATGGCCACCAGCCCTTTCCAAGGAATCATGTATGACTACATACGTTTAGAGGGCCCCCCATCTTCTAATTCTAACAACTAACTTAGAATTTCATTTCCTGAATGGCAAATTGTCAAATTACAAGACTTCATCAGTTATATGATATCAAATTCTACCGGAAGAAACGTTGACTCATACATAAAGCCAATAATATTGAGAAACTACAAAATGATGTCTAAATATATTTATTTGAAGTGTTTGTGTGCATATCTTATTTTAATACGATGACATGGTCAAGCTGGGTCAGCTGTGATCATCTGATTTTTCCAACAGTGGGTGTAAGATGCTGTCAACACTTACAACACAGTTGATAAGTCTATAAAGCAAGGATGTTCTAATATTGCCCGCAGGGTTGGCGCGAAATCTTGCAGTGTCAAATTCTTAAATCTCCGTTTGGGAGTGCAGTACCTTATGCTTTGAGGTGCTTTTTAAAAGTGTGTTTTCTTGAAAAAGTATTAAATCGATTTTATTTTTTTTTTAGTATTTTTAGATGATTTTGACATAAAGATATAAAAAGAAAAACTAAAAAAAAAATCGATTTAATACTTTTTTTTAGTATTAAAAAATACTTTGCACCACAATATCAAACATGTACTAAAAGAAAGGTTTTATCATAGATTAAGATTCCGATTCCGTTGCCCTCCCATTTGGAACCTCCGAGACTGTTTCATCAGAAGATGATAACTAGGTAATATCACTTTTAAGAGGGAAAGTCCTTTCTGGTCTTTCAATCTTCATGCGCTACTGAAATTTGCTTATCACAGATGCTGTGTGACTTGTACATCGAGATATTTTCATCATTACAAAATGAGTTCTTATTTCATTTAGTTCCAGTTAAACGTTTACCAACACTGAAATAGCTCAAGTATGAGAAAGCATAAGAATTTCCTAGGCTCAAGTTTAAATTCTGATAACTAGTCTTGCCTATATGATGGATGCCCACATGTACAGATTTTAATTTTTTTGGCTCTTGTTATGATGTGTCTTTCCTTGCTTGCAAACTTAGAAGTTAGGAGCTTGACAGCCAAATGCAGCTGCCTTTATCACAATACTTGAATCTTAGGCAGGTTCAGTAATGAGGCTTTACATTTTGACGCTTGTATTGGTAATATACCTCGTGCAACCACAAGCCTGTTATAATGTGTCAAGAGTTAAAGCCTTCTAAGCATGGTGCAGTTATTGTTGCACCCTATCTTTATTAAGATATTACTATTATTGTGGTAAATATTCTACTTTCACTTTGTACAAGTGGAACAATTCATCATCTACTTGGTACAAAATGAAAGCATATTTTATGGCATAATTGATGTCATATTTTATGACTTTTTTGTCCTTTTTATGTTGATAAATATGTTGGAGAAGCTTGATATCTATAAAAAAGACATAATTTTATGAAGCAAAGTTGAGAGAGTATGAGGAGAATAATAGAGAAGCGAAGAAGAGAGTTTGCAATGGTTGTTGCCATTGCAGTTGCTACAAGTACAATAATGAGAGCTGGGAGTTGACTTGATTGAGTTGAGTTGCGTTGAGTGGATGCAATCCTCTTTTTTTATGTATTTATGTTGTATTATTTCTCTATCTCTAATAATATAAACTTTTTATGTAGATATAGACAATTTGTCAAACCACATTAAATATTATGTTAGCATACTTAACCTTTAGTGAACAACAATCAGAACATCATTGGTCTAGAATCCCCCCAACAATCTTGATATCTGAAACATGATTAGAGTGCTCAGCGATATTAGTTATTGAGTGCGCTGCAGGTATGCTGTGGATTGATTGTCACTTTGCCAGATCTGCAGATAGTTGCTGTTGCCTCATAAACACGGTTACCTCCTATGGCTCAAATAATCAATTGTGCTGCCTTTTAACACCACACACACACACACACACACAGTATAAAATGTACTTCTTCCCCAAGGCAGCAGTCAGTGAATACTATTGGATTACCGGGAGACAAGGAAGTAAATGGAGTTGAGTTCCTTTCAAAGTTCACAAAACTATAATATACGTAAATTCTTAACTTCCTTTCTCTGCAATTCCAACTTTCATCTTCCTCTTTCTGGATAATATCAATAGAGATGCACTCTTGATTTTCAATTAGTTCCAATAAGTTGTCAACAAGCAATCATAGAATACTGGCAGAAGCCAGACCGTCAACAGTTGCGATTTCTCTCAGGAAAATGAATGGATGCTTGCTAGCTTATGCTCAAGAATGACATTGGTTTAGGCCAACCGGAAACTACATGACAATCATACCTAGTGGGAGTTGCTGGATCAGATATTTTTTCTTGAGGAAGAGATTCTGTTAGAAAGAAAGAAAAATGTACAAGGTGGAGATATTAAAGACAGAGAAGATTAAACAGAAGCATAGTATGACTAATTCAAGAGTGCTTCTTTGATATCTTTAATAAATAAACTCTCAGCCACCATCACATTATAGCTTTATTGTTTTGTATCCACTAACTGGGTCAACACCTAATAATCAGTTATCTAGCTAACTGCACGTTACAACCTATTGCCTTGATATCTCTTGCTTTATTTATCCATCTTCAAACAAGTGCCGATCTCAATATCAATTACTCCTTGTGGAAGTTCAGTTGATTTAGTTATTACAGAATTTTGTCTTCCTTTGAAAGAAAAAACTCTTTGAAGTGTCTTAACGTGTGTGTGTTATCAAAATTTCTATTTTCATTGTGAATTTGTTATGTTTGAAATTCGTGGTAGATTTATGAACTTAAATGCAACATAAGAAATTAAGAATATCCTGGCCTGGTGATGAAAGTGAGGAAAGGTGGACTTGTGCTTGGCAAGCTATAAAGATGTTATTTTTTCCCAGAACTCCTGCTGTATCATATGTTTCGTTTTTGGGGAGTCACAATTCATTATTTTTTTGGGTGGAGAACAAGGCTAATTTCCCATTTTCTGATCTATTTTGGAGCGACAGTGTCATTCCTTAGGCCCTGCAAATATATATTTTTTCTCTTGTATTTGGTATAAATTCGTGTGTGCGCCTGCCAGTATGTGTGACATATATGAGAGGTTATGGGCTAATGTAAAGAGGAGCTCAAATCTTCCTCTGTGAATTCTCAAAACAACATAACTCAACATGAATTTCATATGGTTAGAGCATTACTGAAGTTTTTTGGATTGGCATAATCTGCTACGGTGATTTCAGGTGAAAAAAGAAAAGCGATTCCATTTACAGGGGATATAATTGTTTTTATTTCTCTGCAGGTTTGGGCTTCAAAATGGAATGGAACGAAATAGCATATGTTAGTTGTAGGAAAGCCAACTTGAATCATGAGAACCTATGCATGCTGTATTGATCCAAGAAGTCATTTGCGGTGATTATGCTTTTGTAATTCAAACAAAGAATCCCTTATCGGGTATACCTGTGAGATGCATGCAAGAGGTAAGCCTTTTTCTTTCTGTTTTAAGTAGAGTGTCGTGCATCTCATCTGATTCTGTCAATCCAAACAAAGATTGTGAAGGGCTTGGGAGAGACTTTGGTGGGGGCATATCCTGGACGAGCCATGAGCTTTTTTGCCAAAAATTGAAATTTGAAGTTTCCTATTGTGATTCCATATTCTCTTTATATGCCTTGACTATATGCTCCTTTTTCCTCGATATGGAGGCTAGGTTATCTTTATCGGCTTTTAGTTAACATTTCAGCTTACTAAATTTAGGTGATTAGAGAAAAACGTATGCACATGTTACCTTCTAGACTCGAATATGAATCTGGATTCCAGTTTACTGGTTATCCAACTACGAATATAGGCCTATGTAGCAAGCCTTCCATAATATTCAGGTCGGACTCGAATGGTGAAGATCTGGAAGGATATGCTGGTGCTGGGCTTTATGACAGGTCTGTTTCTGAAATTTTGTTTTTAGATTGGCGCCATGGATAAAAACTGCTTTATCTATTTTAATCTCCTTCGGTCTGGGTTCTCCAAAGTTGAAGCTACTGAATTTGGCCAACCAGGAATATCCACAAGTAGATCATGGAGAAATCCATCAATCTGTCATGTTATCCACTTGATGAATATATGGTGGTTAAGATCTCAATGCAAATTTACTTGGAACCCAAATATAGTTGAAGGTTTTGGGCGTCCTTTTATATGTATTGATTGATTGCATCTCAACATCTAAGAAAATCTTTGATTTTGGGTTTCATTGATCAATAGAAGCCGGCAGACTAACCCAGTTGTAGAATATTCGCAATTAAGTGATGGAATAATTCGTTTACATGTCATGTTGTCCTCCATTTTATTTGGTGGTTAGGAACTCATTGCAGAATTTCTTGGGACTCAAATGACCTCCCTGCTAGGCTGCTTGCATAATCGTCGGTTCTGTGCAGCAGCCTTTTGTTGGCTGCGATCAACATTCAAGGAAATCCCTGCTTTTAGTGGTGTGCATGGTAACTCATCTGTCCTCTTGTTGGGCATCATTCATCATTTATGGCACAACTGAATCTGTTGTTTCATTTCCACAGTAAACAGCCTGAGCTGTTTTGGGTTTTTTTGTGAAGTGATGATTCAGGAACGTGCAAAAACTTGTTTTGCAGTGCTCATTGTTGAAGAGGAGAAGATTGTCTAAGACAACTCCAGTGATCGGAAAAATCACAGAAAATCTTTACGGTCGCCGCCATGCCATTGAATGAGTGGTAAAAGATGGACCAGTATACGTGGTGTAGGCAGGACCACGAGTCCAATATTAGCAGGCATCTCCAGATATTTGGTTTATAGCCTGTCTGGGATTTTACTATTATTTACTGTTTAAAATGTTTTTTATTTAGAAATATATTAAGATAATATTTTTTTATTTTTTAAAGTTATTTTTAAAATTAATATATTAAAATAATTTTAAAACATAAAAAAAATAATGAAAAATTCAAAATTTAAAACAACTATACCGCATTCCCAAACGAGAGTACTTAACTAATAACTTCAGAACTACGAGCTGCGCGCAGATGAGAAATTTCTCTCGAAGGTGCTATTTCTTGCCTGTTGATAATGCACACATTTCCTTACACCCAGTGAATCAAAAACATGCCATTCATCCCAAGGAAAGAAAGAAAACACCGGCACCGTTTTCATATATTAGGTCGCTGTGCTCCAAGGCCTCTCTTGGAGTCGCTCTTGTTGAAAAAGCGAGCAACTTGTATCTGTAGAAGTCACGACTAGCATCCCCTCTGCGGGAGAGTTCTAGCTACCAATCGCCTACTCGCCATCCTTCGCACGCAATCCTTGAATATCTGGAGAAGAAATATCCCCTGCTACAGAAAGGGGTGTCTTCTTATAAATTGGATAAGATTTTTAAAAAGTATTTTTTATTAGAAAATATGTTAAAATAATATTTTTAAACACATCAAAATAATTTAAAAATATAAAAAATAAATAAGAAAATAAAAATAAAATTATATTTTTAAAAAAATACTTTTAAAATATAAAAACAAATACATTTATAGATAGAAAATACTATTTGTTTATTTTTAAATTTGTGCCTTTCTTTAAAATTATATAAAATAGCGAGTGTTTTGTTGGATTCGAAGAAAATTTTACAAAAAAAACATACTGAATTCCATCGAAAATATCACTAAAAACACGTTGAATTTACAAGAAGTTACTGATAAAAACTTGTTTCAAGTTCTAATGAACCAAAGGTAAAAGGTTTTGAGGAAAAGAGATTGCTTCTAGGAAAAGGGACTTTTACGATGTTATGTAATTAAAGTAATGAACAGTGATGATTTAGAATGTTAAACGCTCTTCCGTCTCATTGTTGGGAACCATTTTTTAATGTGTATCGGATGATAAAAGGTATTATCAGGTTTTGTTTGCTCCTTATTGTTTATTATCTTCTCTTCGCACAATCTCAAAGGCACATTAATCACCTCAACCTGTCCAAGTGACATATCTTTTTAAATTGGTATTATAATAAAAGTTAAATGGCATGGATTTTTTATTTTTTATTATTTTATTTTTAATCAAAACAAAGCTAACTGTAGATTAGAATAGTATAATGATAAAAGGTATTATTTTATTTTTAATCAAAACAAAGCTAAATTGCTATAAAAACTTGTTAGTTATATAATTGGGAGCAGGGTTATTTTTTTAATGGGATATATTTAACATTAAAAAATAGTTGGGAATAGAATCATCTGCTTAGGTTTTTTAAGATTTGGCATGGGGAATGATATAGCTACCAGTTTGCAGACCTACGTATCTAAATCTATATACATACTTACTATACTTGTTAAGGATTTTGCCAATTAAGTAGGCTGATTTTCATGAATTTGAGAATGTCTAGGAATATAATTATTATTATTTTTTAAAATATTTTTTAATTAAAAAACATTAAATACTATTTTTAAAACACGGAAATAATTATTCTTAGACGAACTGTTCAGGGCTTTTACTCACTCTTCCAGTGATGGGAGACTTTTTCTTGCGCACACACGACACGTTTTGTGGACCTGCTGGTGGATGGAAAATGAAAGCCGAATGAGAGGAAGAAGCTAAGGCTGAAAAAGGGTTTATTCGTAGGATCATTGGGCTACCGTGCTGGAAATATTCGTTCGTACCTTCCTTGTTCCACTCACACCCATGGCTACACGACATTATCATCTAGGAGTCAGACATGGTTTAAAACCCGGGTAGTAGGCTGGAAATTGAACGTATGAACTCAAGTTTTGAATTTTTATTTTATTTTTTAAAATAATATTTTTTTTAATTAAAGAATTCAGTTTTTTCACTAACAAGATAATTTGGGTTACGATGGTGAAAATAGACCTTTTTTTATCCAGTTTTTTAACCAGGCTGTCAGCCACAATCCACAAATAGACCTTTTTTTACCCCAGCTATGTTTCTTTAGTGTACTTGATATTGGAAAACACAAGTGAATTCATGATTGTTGAATCTGGCTCGACTTAATAGTTTGATTTAGGAACTCTGGAACCTTCAGCTTGGCTAGGTCTTATTTTTATTAGATTTCTAATTAAATTAAATCATATGAGATATTGACCTAGCAAAACCTAATAGATTTTATTCAGTTTTTAATAACTCTGTTGACCTGTCTGAAACAATCAAAACATGGAGAATTCATAGCCAAAAAAATAAATAAATAATGTTATTTAAAAAAAAAGTAATTAACTTGAATTGAAATGATAACTTTTTTATTTTCTTCAAAGCAATTTCCAATTGCATCCTATAACTATAAAAAGATTCCATGGCTTGCCAAGATGGCATGTTTGTGGCATGCAATTTCTCACGTGCCACCGGCCAGTAGTCCTTTGCTGATTGCTTTCAATGTAAAGTCAAGAGGGTGTGCGAGGAGTCCTTAACTGATTGCTTTTATTGTAAAGTCAAAAGGATGTGGACGGTATTATATCGATTATTTTTTAATTTTTTTTATTTATAAATATATTAAAAATATATTTTTAATATGAGTATATCAAAATAATTTAAAAATAAAAAAATAATTTAAAACAGAGAAAAAAATAAAAAATATATATATTTTTTAAAAACACTTTTAAAATATAAAAATAAACAGAATCTTAGTTCCTTCCATAATTCTTCCAGGGTTAGCAAATTTTTCGCTAAAAGTTGATTTATGATAAGAAGAAAATAGATAGAGAACAAGCTAATTCAAATTTTTTTTCAAATATAAAAAAATGTTAAGGCCAAGCAAATATTTTAAAAAAAATTCAAATTCAAATTATTGAGTCCATTCAATGATAATAAATAAATTGAAGAAAAAAACTAACAATGTTAAAAGGATTAAAAAACCTGACTCGAGTCCATTCAAGTCAGCATAACAAATCTATATTTTGATCATGATACTAGGGCAACACTGTTGAAAGAAAACTATATAAAATTGTGAAGCTTGAATTTTTTTTAATAAACAAATGTTGAGGTAATGCAAATATTTTTTTAAAAAAAAGCAAAAAAATCCAAAATTTAGATTATTGACTTGATTGAGTTTAATAAGCTTAAATAATATTACATGAATAAAAAAATATAATAACTGCAAATAAATTAAAAAATTGACAATATGAAAATGATTAACACGACTTGAGCACATCCAAGTTAGCATGTCAAGTCTGTAACTTAGTCGTGATATTAGGGTAACACTGTCAAAAGAAAATTGGATAAAATTATGAAGTTTGATTATCAAACAACTTAATATTTAAAAATAAAATAAAAAATAAATAAAAGGCAATAAAATAAAATCAAAGTTAACTCACTAACTTTGTGATCATTAGCATTTGATTGAGATGACTCCGTATAAAAGAATAAAAAGAAAAGCACGAGGATAAATTTTTAATAAATCAAGTGTTCAATGATGTAATTGAAAAAAATTAACTTTAAAAAAGAAATTGAAAAAATCAGAGTTAACTTGTGTTAAATTTAAAAATCAGTTCTCTCAGTTGTTTGCCATGAGCTAACCCTATAAAATAATAAAGAAAAATTCTAAATCAACAAGATGCTAGGGGATAAATTTAAAAAAAAAACAATGAAAAAGAATCCATAAAAAAATAAGAACTACACTTGATGTAAATATAATTTGAAATCAAATGTCAAGGGAAAAAGTTTTTAAAAAACCAAATACAAAAAATATAAAAAACAGCAATAAAAAAATAATGACCTAGTTTCGTATAAAAATTAAATGAAATCATATGACTGTGGATGAAATTGAATAAAAAATCAATATATATATAACAATCAAAATAATAAAAACCACAATGGATATAAAAAAAATTGAAATGACACATTTATATTTTAACAAAGAGAAAAAAAAAAAGAGGGGGAGAAAAAATAATTATTGAAGCCTAACCAGTGCATCACACCTTCAAGAAGATGATGACAAGATGCTTTGAACATTATAGTGGAAGAGATGAAGTTTTGATGTGGAATGACATCTCGCATGTTAAACATGCAAACAACTTTTTCTTTTTAAATTAATATTTATATCTATATATATATATAACCATGTTTACTTGTTAATCATTAAAAAATTAGTTTGAAAATATAAAGGTACCCTAGTTGTAAGTTTGAGAAATCTTGCTTTTAAAGATATGGTAGTTTTTATATTATACCTCCAAAATAAAACAAAGAAAAAAAAAACTAGATTACTTTGGATCTCTCAATAAACTTTTCTTTCAGTAGGAATACAACCTCTACGCCATGCTTTAAAAAAATAAAAAATAAAAAGAATCAAATTGTTCTTAATCAATCTCATAATAATTAATAAGTCATGTAAAAAATTAATTATACTATTTCATACCAAAAAATAATCAATTCACTTTGGCTTTCAATTGTTTTTCTTAAATTTTATTATTACGAGACTGAATCAATGGACTAGACCTTGCTAGTGATTTACTCACCTTTTATCATGCCATGTATACGAAATTGAGTCTGTGGCTTGTCAAATATCATGTTGTGTGAAATCAAACAAAAATTAACGCACTCTATGCTATGCAAAAGTCGAAGCAAGTCTTGATTTTGCTTCCCAATAATCACGACTCTAAGTCTTTTCAGGGTCACTAGAGATTTATATGATCATTAACTTCAAAGGTCATAGGATAAAAAGAGATACGCGTAAACTGACCCGGATATTCACGTTAATGCAAAAAAAATTGAGCATGGTTGTACTAACTTGGTGACATTTCCAACAATATTCATAAAGATTAACAAAACATACCATCGACGATTCTCCCTTGGTAACTTGTTTCAACATTGTCACAATCATTAAAATAGATTAATAATAAAAAGAGGCGTCGATCAATCTATAATCTCAAGTCAACCATCAATTGCATGATTATGCTCTTATTATCACTTATGTGTACTATTAAGATCCTGATTTTATTTGGATCTGAATATCATTGTAAATTCTGGAAAAAAATAAAGGTTGCTTAAATTGCAAACTAACTATATGAGAAATAAAAGTGAAAAAATTCTTGCATATGGTTAAATAAAAATAAGAATTCAGAAATTTTTATATACGAGTTTATGGATAAAATATTTTGAGACACTATAAATCAACCCGAAATTATCGAGGATTGGATTAAATTAAAGAAAATAAACTAAACTAAAAGTTATGAGGTAAAATTATAAAAAATAAAAAGAGATATAACTTGATTATAAGAAGATAAAAAAAGATGTGAGGGCCTAAATGCAAATAAAAAAAAATTATAAATATTCGTATTTTTACAAAAAGTCTATAATAATCATAAGGAAAGAAAAAAGGGAGTTTTTGTATCCATTCTTGCTAAATCAAGATAAAAACATCAAAATTTAAATAATTTATCTAAGATTAAGAGTTTGTATATGGAAGAAACACTTGTAGGTAAGGGATTAACAAGAAAATTGAACAATAAGAGAAGATGGGGGCCGACTGTCATTAGATAAAATAGGAAAAAGTTGAAAATCTTTAACTGATTGAAAATCAAAACCTTAATTCGTACCGGGTAAAGCATTCTAAACATGATCTTATAAATCATTTCAAATTCAATAATGAATTGATGCCTTAATGTGAATTATAGATTAGAGTTTTTGGACTTGAATTGGAGAAAAAATATTTGTTGTTAAAATTAAGTTAATTCATATATGATATGTTATTAGGGTCATGAAACCATGATAATTTACCCTGAAAATATAGTTTGTGGAAGTTATATATGATGGGAAGGGGGTGACGACTCTGGACAGACTTGTCTCTTGACTGCCGGTAAGATTTTGGATAAGAGGATGAAGGAATTAGAACCAAGTTCCTCTATAGAAATTGTAATTTTGGATGTTAGCTATCTAATGAAATTAGTCATGCCGAATTTATAGCTATAGAACTCCAATTATGAGTTTTCACCCGAGACTGGATCATAACAAACCTTTTAGGACAGTAAGTCTGATTTATTGATAAACAAATTATGACCATTTTAGAGGAAAAACTCCTTCCTTTAGGGAACTTGGAATCCAATGTCTTATCTTTCCAACACAACCAACCTCTCTTGAAATGGAGTTCTATAATTCTAGATGTAGTTAAAAATATGAGGAGAGGTTGGATAGTAAAGATTCAATAACTAAACAGTAATGGTTCGATAATAGCAGTTCAATGTCTAGATAGTAACGGGTCAATATAGTAATAGTTTAATATCTAGACAGCAATGGTTCAAGAAAATAACAATTCAATGTCTAAATAGTAAAAGTTGGACAGCAACAATTTAATGTTTATACAATAACAATTCAATATCTAGACAGTAACAGTCCAGATATTTGTTGATAGAAAATTTTAACTATCTTGAAGGCATAACTGGGTTCTCTTTTTAGAGAACTTATAGCTTCATGTTTTAGTTTTTCAATACGTTCAATTTTTCTTGAAACAGAGTTTTATAACTCTAGATATAGTTAAAAATCTAAAAAGAGATAAGACAATAACAATTTCATACCTAGACAGTAATAGTTAAACAATTAGAACTTTAGATATAGACCAAACACTGAATAGTGCTCTGGTTAGAGGAAAAATTCAAACTTTTTTTTGTTGTTGATCCAATTTGGACTTGAAAATAGCCATTTTAGATTTTGGGTTCCACAAGAAAGTTGGAGGCCTATGTCTTACCTTTCCATCCATATAAAGTAGACTTAAATTGAGATCTACAACTTCATATATGACCTAATTATTGAATAGTGTTCTGGTTTGGACTACACCAACATTTTTTTTTTAAGTTTGACCATCTTTTTGTCCTTTTAATCCCAGTTCTTAAATTAATCAATTAAACTTTTCATTTATATGATCGACTTGCATTTAAAATGAATATTTAGTATAAATTAAAGATATCTTATATTATTAGATACGTTATTATAAAACACATTTTAGTTAAGGAGTTATTGATATTTCAAGTGTAAAATAATAATATAAAATCTTGATAAAAAAATATTTTTAAATACTAATCATGACCCAACAAACCACTTTTGTTGGGCTCAATTACAAAACTCAGGGTAAATAACTAGACTACATATATGATTGAAAGGTTTGGATTAAAAAAAAAGTTTTTGAAAGTTTTTAAAACTAAAAAGGGTAATAAAAAAGAAGGGAAGTCTCTCTCGCTCTTAATGAGAAATGAGAGAAAGCCATAAATCCTAATGCGCTATCTCATCAATTAATTATATATTCTTGTAAAAAAAAATATCAAAATCTATTTAATGAAAAACTCTAAAACTATTATGGTGCTTAATTTGATTAGAAAAACAAATCATTCTTGAAACAATTCACTGTGTGCTAGAAAAAGAATCTTTGTTGTGTGAACATTTAAAAAAAAGATTTTTTTATATATAAAAAATATTTTTCTTTGTAAAATAGCCAAGTAAAAATATATAAAATCAATAAAGTATCTTAAAAGTATCTGAATATTTTTGTATTTTAAAATATTTTTTTAATATTTTATTTTTATTTTTTTGCTATTAATAGTATAAAAATAAAATTTAAAAAATTATTTTAATATATTTTTAAATAAAAAATACTTTAAAATATGTCAATTACAAAACTACCCAAAGATTTCTTAACCGGCATTTGAAAGATTAGCTTGAGCATGTGTCAACTCCCCTTACCCAAGCACACACCCATCCCTCACAACTGTGTAAATTACAATTAAGTCCATACAGTTCCAGAAAATTTTGAATCGGTCCCTATAGCTTCAAATATCATAATTAATCCCTTGACTAGCTTTAATTATGAAGAATCTCTACTCATTAATAGATTTAGTTTTTATCTATTAATGTACAATTTACCTTTTAAATGTATAATAAATAAAGCAAAAACTAAATAAAGGACTAAGTTAGAAACATACAATAAAATATATAGATTAAATTTAGATCTTTTTAAAGTAAAGGGACTAAATAAACAAATACTCACTAACAGTGACTATGTTATAATTTAGGTGTCCAAATCCAAAGACGCATCGCATCCTAATTACGCAATTCTGAGAGTATTATAAAACCAAGACAACCCTCCCCAGCTCCAAACACACAAAACAAACTCAACCCCGCACCACACCACACCTCTCCTCTTTGCTCTGGGGTTTCGCCCCCCTCCCTCCCTCTCTTAGAAAATAAAAAAACAACAAGAAGAAGAACAATCTCTCGCCTTTTTCTCTTAACTCCACTCTCTCCTCATGTGTATGCATCCTTCTCAGGTCACTCCTTATCTCCTGATCTATTTTTTCTATTCAGTTCTCTCTCTTTATTTACAATCAATCCAAGGGATTTCTTTCAGATTCTTCTCCGATTCCTTTTCTCCCCCAATTTCTGGCTTTATTTTGTGGTTTTGATTTTGATTTTTTATAATTTTCTTAATATTGCTGTTGTAGTAGCAGTAGTTGAAAGGGTAGATTGTAATAAAGTGGAAGCCTAATGGCAACGATACGATCGAGTTTGCCATCGAGACTACGACAGCTTTTGTCCGGTGATAGCATCATCGGTCCATCTATTAAATTAGACTCTGAAACTGTAAGTTTATATTTACTTATTTTTGTTTGTTTTGAGGTTTAATTTTTGTTTTACTGGTTTTTCTATAGGTTTTGAAATCTTAAGAACCTATTAGGGTTTTGTGTTGGTTTTTTCGTTCTGTTTGATGATTGTAGTGGGATTTTAATAAGGGGTGTTGCTCTATGGCTGTTTAATCAGTTTTAACTACAGTGACTGCATATTGACTTTGTGATTAAAGTCATAATTGCTGATAGTGGTAGTTTTTTTTTTCTTGGTTTATTAGCAGGAGAGGAGTTTGCACATAATAAAATATATCGTTGGCATAGTATCTGGCTGGTCATTTAAATTTAATTATTATTTGAATTTGAATATAGCTTAATGAGTTTGAATAGCTTTATGGGTTTAACAGGCTGATGTGGGGTTGGTTGAAGTTTTTCTGGAGTAAGAGTGATAGTTTCTAGGAAGGGACATGAGATTGAGCATGTTACTATATCACCTTTGCTTGAAACCCAAGGATTAAACTTTGGATCTGTGTGTCTAATTGTACCTGAGTGGATTTGAATAAAAAGTTCTAGCGGGGTCTAAAGTTTGGTCGAATTCCAGAAACAGAAAGATAACAAATGTTCTGCTTTTGCCCGAGTTTCTTAACAAGAATTTTTCTCCGAGGAAGTTTGTTCACATCAACTCATGACAAGTACATTGAGTCTCTGCAGTCGAGCATCCCTGGTAATGGTGCTGTATAGGATGTGCAAGTAGCTATCCGATTGAAGGATATTTTAGTTCTGCTGAGGTTTGAACATTGAATGTGATACCTTATAGCGTATCTAGAAGTAACTGTCACCTAGAAGGATGCTTAGTTTCAATTGTATTCCTGTACCTCTAAGCAGTGGTATCTTCTTCCAGAGTGCATATTAAAAGCACAGATAGCATGCTATCTTGAATAATGAATAGTAGGTGGTTTGGCACTATAGAAAAATCCCCAATACTTGTTAAAGTGACTGTCCTTAATTTTTGAAAGAAATTGTGCATTTTAAATTCTACATTGTCCAGATTGTTGTCTGTATATTCTGTGCAGACCAGTTGGTTGTATGTATTAACTGCTCTGACATGTGCACAATATTGTTAGTTAAGGATCTGCAATGCTAAATAATCCAATTTTTTCTTTTCTTATCTGGATAAAAAAGAATATACTATTAGAAATAATTGAATATGATCAAAATAACAAGCACAGAGTATCCTATGAAGAAAATAATATCACAATCAAGATGATATGGCTTACAAATAGCACTGAATGTCAGCTGTTGAATCAATCTACTGTGTCTGCTTAGGTTGCAGCTACTGGACCATTTTTCTGTATTGAGAACCTGTATACTCCAGCTCGGATTTAGTTTTATACCAATCTTAAACCCTTTCCTTATGTCCAATGCCTTTAGATCATTTAAAATGATTAATTCTTGATGTTCTTTTGAATTTTTTTGAATCTATTAACTTTCATTTTCGTTAACTTTTGCCCGCATCTGAATGCTATTGCACTCTTACATTAGTTATTTGTAGATTTCATTATTTCTTGTTTCATTATTTTGTTGCCTATTTTTCACAATGTTGCTTAAAATGCTATTGATGCTAAATAGCAGTGTATTCCTTGCGTCCTCATGATGTCATGAAGCATTATTATGGTATCTGAATTATATTTATTTGTAAATTTTGGATAGGTGGCTAACAATTTTTTTTCCTGAAAACCTGTTGTAGATATTATTTTGTTCCTTTTTGGTGAAGTTAAATTTTATTTTGATATTTTATGTTTGTTGTCAATTTTTCTTTGTTTCTTGAAGTGTGTAACTTCATATAGCAGTGTATTCCATTTATCATTGTAAAGTAACAAAATAATACCGTCTCTTTAAATCCTGCTTATATGTAAATTTTGATATGTTGCTAACCAAAATTTATGAAGACCAATGCGAATCCCTTCACTCATTTTGGTGAATTTTCATAGTTCATAAATTCTTATTGTTTTTAATCTCTAGTTTTAATCTCAATGAAATCGTATATTGCATTTTATTATTCATTTTTCAACTAAAGGTTATATATCTCTTTGAGATACCATTTTCTGTCACAAGAATTTCTTTTCTTGGCTCCATTGTGGTAATTATTGATCATGAAACAAATCACACCAGCCAATTCTAGGTCAAGCCACAAGAACAGACTCTTTAGTCTTTATCTATATTTGTCAATAGGAGAATAAGTTGTTTTGGAACTATCTGGATGCTCTCATTTAGTGAGAACTATTTGTTTTTTTATGCTACTATCAGAATTATAATTAATCCAGTATTTATTATGTATTGACGACTGGTGTCTTACTGCTAGTGTCGCATTTATAACTATCTTGTTTGAATATGAAAAACCACTCTTCTTTGCTCTTTTTTTTCCCCTCAGTTTATTCGTAGGAATGATCTTGTTTAGTGCTATTACTCAGTTTTGAGTTTTCTGAGATAAGTAGCTTGCCATGCATCAGACACGAGGAGGGACATTTTCCCCTCTAGAATCCTGGAGGATAATAAATGTGGTGTTGCGTAGTTTGAACTGATTTGTTTTTCAAAAAGTCTGACCATGGTTTTTGTTTGCAGCCTCCTAAAATTAAAGCATTCGTTGACAAGGTGATCCAGAGTCCATTGCAAGATATAGCTATACCCCTTTCTGGCTTTCGGTGGGAGTACAGTAAGGTAAAGGCATTTTTTTGCTGCAGTACAAAGATTACTTGTTCTCCCCTTTTCTATTATATATCTTATTTGTTGCTTTAACTTCAGGGGAATTTTCATCATTGGAGGCCTCTGTTTCTGCATTTTGATACATACTTCAAGACATACTTGTCTAGTAGGAATGGCCTTTCATTATCAGATAATATTTCAGAAGATGACAGTCCATTTCCAAAACATGCAGTTCTTCAAATTTTACGAGTGATGCAAATAATTTTAGAGAATTGCCATGACAAGAGTTCATTTGATGGCTTAGAGGTATGTATCTGATTTGAATCTTGCATTCTGCTCATAGGTGTTCGATGTTCACTTTTTTTAAGCCACCTGAAAATGTATGAATGTTAAAAGTTTGTTTGTATGCCTTGTTACTCTTTCAAAAGCTTCTGTAATGTTTGTTCTCTAATAAGTTTATATTGGTGACTTCCATCAGCATTTCAAGCTCCTTTTAGCATCCACAGATCCAGAGGTTCTTATAGCTACATTGGAGACACTTTCAGCACTTGTTAAAATCAATCCGTCTAAGCTGCATGGAAGTGGGAAGTTGATTGGATGTGGCTCAGTAAACCGCTATCTCCTGTCTCTAGCACAGGGCTGGGGAAGTAAAGAGGAAGGCTTGGGCTTATATTCATGTGTTATGGCAAATGAAAGAACACAGGAAGAAGGGCTTTGTTTGTTCCCATCTGATGAAGAAAATGAACCAGACAAGTCTCAACACCGAATTGGCTCAACCCTTTATTTTGAATTGCATGGTCTGACTGCCCAAAATAATATGGAAAACAGTAGTAATACAACTTCTAGTTTGAGAGTTATACACACAGCAGATCTGCATTTACAAAAAGAAGATGACCTACAGTTGATGAAACAGTACATTGAGCAGTATAATGTACCTCCTGACCTTCGATTCTCATTACTGACCAGAATCAGATATGCTCGGGCTTTTCGTTCTCCTAGAGTGTGCAGGCTGTACAGCAGGATCTGCCTCCTTGCATTCATTGTGCTTGTTCAATCTGGTGATGCGAATGATGAACTGACTTCCTTTTTTGCCAATGAACCTGAGTATACAAATGAGTTGATTAGGATTGTGCGATCAGAAGAAACTGTTCCTGGAACCATCAGAACTCTTGCAATGCTGGCCTTAGGTGCTCAGTTAGCTGCTTATACAGCATCACATGAGCGGGCACGGATTTTAAGTGGATCTAGCATCAGTTTTGCTGCAGGGAACCGCATGATTCTCCTGAATGTGCTTCAGAAAGCTGTTTTGTCGCTGAAGAACTCCAACGATCCATCCTCTCTTGCATTTGTTGAAGCACTTCTTCAGTTCTATTTGCTCCATATTGTATCATCCTCAGCTTCAGGGAGCAATGTTAGGGGGTCTGGAATGGTTCCCACTTTTTTACCACTTTTGGAGGACTCAGATCCCAGTCATATGCACCTTGTTTATTTGGCCGTGAAAGCCTTACAGAAGCTCATGGATTACAGCAGTTCAGCTGTGTCACTGCTTCGAGAATTGGGGGGAGTAGAATTTTTGGCACAGAGGTTACAGATAGAAGTACATAGAATTATTGGCTTGGCCGGGGAAATTGATAATTCAGTGACCATTGGTGAATGTTCAAGATTCAGTGATGATCATATCTACTCGCAGAAGAGGCTCATCAAGGTGCTTTTGAAGGCACTTGGGTCTGCCACATATGCACCTGCTGGCAATGCCAGATCCCTGAATTCTCATGATAGCTCCTTACCTTCTACTTTGTCACTGATATACAAGAATGCAGATAAATTTGGAGGTGACATTTATTACTCAGCTGTGACTGTTATGAGTGAGATTATTCACAAGGACCCAACTTGTTTTCCTGTTTTGCATGAAATGGGTCTTCCAGATGCATTTTTATCCTCAGTGTTAGCTGGAGTTCTTCCTGCCTCAAAGGCTCTTACATGTGTTCCTAATGGTCTTGGTGCCATCTGTCTTAATGCAAAAGGTTTAGAGGCAGTGAAAGAAACTTCTGCGTTACGGTTCCTTGTCGATATCTTCACCAGCAAAAAATATGTTTTAGCAATGAATGAAGCCATTGTTCCTTTGGCAAATGCAGTGGAAGAGCTTTTGCGTCATGTATCTTCATTGAGAAGCACTGGTGTTGATTTAATTATTGAGATTATTGATAAAATTGCTTCCTTTGCGGACAGTAGCTGCTCATCATCAGGGAAAGTTGTTGGCAGCACTGCAATGGAAATGGATGCCGAGAACAAGGAAAGTGAAGGGCATTGCTGTTTGGTTGGTGGTGTTGATTCAGGTGCAGAAGGAATCAGTAATGATCAGTTCATCCAGCTAGGTATTTTTCATATGATGGTTCTGCTTCACAGAACAATGGAAAATGCAGAAACATGTCGGTTATTTGTGGAGAAGTCAGGGATAGAATTTTTGCTGAGGCTTCTATTACAGCATAACATTGTCCAATCATCAGAAGGAATGTCTATAGCTTTGCATAGCACTATGGTTTTCAAGGGTTTTACCCAGCACCACTCTGCACCTCTGGCACATGCATTCTGTGGCTCCCTTAGGGATCATTTAAAGAAAGCTTTGACTGGATTTGGCATGGATTCTGGGTCCTTTTTGCTTGATCCCAGGACAATGCCTGATGATGGAATCTTTTCATCACTTTTCCTTGTCGAGTTCCTTCTATTTCTTGCTGACTCTAAAGAGAACCGCTGGGTAACTGCACTGCTAACAGAATTTGGAAACGGTAGCAAAGATGTTCTGGAGGATATTGGACGAGTGCAGCGAGAAGTTCTTTGGCAGATTGCGTTGCTTGAAGATGCTAAACCTGAGGTGGAGGATGATGGCACCAGTTCTGCTGCTGAGTCACAAGAGTCTGAACTGGGCACAAATGAAACTGAAGAGCAACGAATTAACTCCTTCAGGCAGTTTCTTGATCCATTATTGAGAAGGACATCTGGGTGGAGTTTCGAATCCCAGTTTTTTGATCTTATAAATCTGTACCGTGATCTTGGTCGTGCTACAACTGGATTTCAACAAAGGCTAGGTACTGATAGTTCTATAAACCGGTTTGGATCTACTCAACAGCCACGTCATACTGAATCTTCAGACACTGCTGGTGCTATCAGTAGGAAGGAATATGACAAACAGAGATCTTATTATAGTTCTTGCTGTGACATGGTGAGGTCGCTTTCTTTTCACATAACTCATCTGTTTCAAGAATTGGGAAAGGCAATGCTGCTTCCTTCTCGTAGGCGGGAAGATTCTGTGAATGTTTCCCCATCTTCCAAGGTAGTGGCTTCTACTTTGGCTTCCATTTCATTGGATCACATGAGTTTTGGTGGTCATGTAAGTTCTGGATCTGAGGCATCTGTATCAACCAAGTGTCGCTACTTTGGCAAGGTTGTTGATTTCATTGATGGCATATTATTGGACAGACCAGATTCCAGTAATCCAATACTGTTAAATTGTTTATATGGACATGGAGTTGTTCAATCTGTTTTGACCACATTTGAAGCTACTAGTCAATTGCTCTTCACTGTTAACAGGACCCCTGCATCCCCTATGGAGACTGATGATGGGAATATAAAACATGACAGTAAAGAAGATGCTGATCATTCATGGATTTATGGTCCCTTAGCTAGCTATGGTAAACTTATGGACCACCTGGTTACATCATCATTGATTTTGTCTCCGTTCACGAAGAACTTGCTTGTGCATCCTCTGGTAAATGGAGTTATTCCTTTTCCACGGGATGCTGAAACTTTTGTTAAAGTGCTCCAGTCTATGGTGCTCAAGGCAGTGCTACCTGTTTGGACTCACCCGCAGTTTGCTGATTGTGGTAACGATTTCATCAGTGCAGTTATTTCCATTGTCAGGCATGTTTATTCAGGGGTTGAAGTGAAAAATGCAAACAGCAGCACGAGTGCCCGTATCACTGGTCCTCCCCTAAATGAAACAACTATTTCAACCATTGTTGAGATGGGTTTTTCCAGGTCTAGGGCAGAAGAAGCTCTGAGGCAAGTTGGATCAAATAGTGTGGAACTGGCAATGGACTGGTTATTCTCCCATCCCGAGGAAGCTCCAGAAGATGATGAACTTGCTCGCGCACTTGCCATGTCTTTGGGGAATTCAGAATCAGATGCGAAGGAAGATGCTGCAACTGCCAATAGCCAACAGCTTGAAGAAGAGATGGTCCAACTTCCTCCAGTCGAGGAGTTGTTGTCAACATGCACAAAGCTTCTGCAAGTGAAGGAGCCTCTAGCTTTTCCAGTTCGGGACCTCCTCCTGTTGATATGCTCACAGAATGATGGTCAATACAGGTCTAATGTCATCTCCTTTATTCTTGATCAAGTGAAGCAAAGCAGTCTGGTATCTGATAGCAGAAATAATACCATGATATCTGCTCTTTTTCATGTTCTTGCCTTGATACTCCATGAAGATGCGGTGTCACGTGAAATTGTGTTAAAGGATGGTCTGATTAAAATTGCTTCTGATTCACTTTCACTGTGGGATTCTGGTTCAATTGACAAAGAGAAAAAACAGGTTCCAAAGTGGGTAACGACAGCTTTTCTTGCGATGGATCGGCTACTGCAGGTGGATCAGAAATTGACATCTGAAATTGTGGAGCAGTTGAAGAGGGATGATGTCAGCAACCAACAAATCTCAATCAGTATTGATGAGGATAAGCAAAACAGAATGCAATCTCCACTGGGGTCACCTACGAAGTACATAGATGTAGATGAACAGAAGAGACTTATTAAGATTTCTTGCAGTTGTATCAGGAACCAGCTTCCATCTGAAACAATGCATGCTGTGCTGCAGCTATGTTCCACACTCACGAGAACTCATTCTGTAGCTGTTTGTTTTCTTGAAGCTGAGGGTGTGAGTTTGCTTCTTTCTTTGCCAACAAGTAGCCTCTTTTCTGGATTTGATAATATTGCTGCTACTATTATCCGTCATGTCCTTGAAGATCCTCAAACCCTCCAGCAAGCAATGGAAGCTGAGATAAGGCATAAACTTGTTACTGCTGCTAACCGACATTCAGATGGAAGGGTCACTCCACGCAATTTTCTTCTGAATTTAAGTTCTGTCATCTCTCGGGATCCAACAATTTTTATGCAGGCTGCACAATCTGTTTGTCAAGTTGAGATGGTAGGTGAGAGGCCTTACATTGTGTTGCTGAAAGATCGCGAGAAAGATAAATCCAAAGAGAAAGAAAAGGAGAAGGAGAAAGCATTGGAAAGAGAGAAACCACATGCTGGTGATGCAAAGGTTACTTTGGGCAGTATGAATACATCATCACCTGGGTATATGCATGGGAAACTTCATGATATGAATTCAAAGAGTTCCAAAGCTCACCGAAAATCTCCCCAGAGCTTTGTACATGTTATTGAGCTTCTTTTGGATTCGATCAGCAGTTTTGTACCTCCCTTGAAAGATGATGCTGTGACTGATGTGCCATCATCCGTGGATATGGATATTGATGCTGCTGCAACTAAAGGTAAAGGAAAAGCAGTGGCCACTGTTTCTGAAGAGAATGGGACCAGTTGCCAAGAAGCATATGCAGTGCTTGCAAAGGTTGTTTTTATCCTAAAGCTTTTGACTGAGATTGTGCTAATGTATCCTTCATCTGTTCATGTGCTTCTTAGAAGGGATTCCGAAGTTAGTAGTTGCCGGGGCCCTAATCTTCAGAAGGGTTCCGCTGGTTTGTGTACTGGAGGTATATTTCACCATATACTTCACAAGTTCATTCCGAGTTCTCGAAATATGAAGAAGGAGAGGAAAATGGATGGTGACTGGAAGAATAAACTAGCTACTCGGGCAAACCAGTTTTTGGTAGCATCCAGTGTTCGTTCTGCTGAAGCAAGGAGGAGGGTCTTTGCTGAGATCAGTGACATTTTCTGCGAGTTTGTCGATTCTTGTGATGGCTTTAGGCCACCAACCAATGATATGCAGACATATATTGATCTGCTAAATGATTTACTTGCTGCCCGTACACCTACTGGCTCATACATATCCTCAGAAGCTTCTGCCACTTTTATAGAAGTTGGTTTGGTTAGGTCTTTGACTCGAACTCTTGAAGTGTTGGATCTGGATCATACTGACTCACCTAAAGTTGTAACTGGGCTTATCAAAGCTCTGGAGTTGGTAACCAAAGAACATGTCAATTCTGCTGATTCTAATACTGGGAAAGGTGAGAGTTCAACAAAACCTCCTATGGAGAGCCAATCTGTCAGAACAGAGAATATTGTTGAGATATCTCAGTCAACTGAAATGGGCTCACAATCCAACCATGATGCTATGTCAGCTGACCATTCTGAATCATTTAATGCCATCCAAAACCTTGGTCGATCTGAGGCAGTTACAGATGACATGGATCATGATCAGGATCTTGATGGAGGTTTCGCTCCTGCTACTGAGGATGACTTTATGCAAGAAACTTCTGAGGATATGAGGAGCCTTGAAAATGGCATGGATACTGTTGGGATAAGATTTGATAGCCAGCCTCGTGGGCAAGAAACTCCGGACGAAGATGAGGACGAGGACGAGGACGAGGAGATGTCTGGAGATGAGGGGGATGAAGTAGATGACGATGACGACGATGATGATGAGGAGCATAATGGTTTGGAAGAAGATGAAGTCCATCACTTGCCACATCCCGACACGGATCAAGATGATCATGATATTGATGATGATGAGTTTGATGAGGAAGTGCTGGAGGAAGACGATGAAGATGAGGAGGAAGATGATGGAGTTATTCTCCGGCTGGAGGAGGGCATCAATGGGATTAATGTTTTTGACCACATCGAGGTTTTTGGTAGAGACCATGCCTTTCCCAATGATACTCTCCATGTTATGCCAGTTGAAGTTTTTGGTTCTAGACGTCAAGGCCGTACTACATCAATTTACAATCTTCTTGGTAGAGGTGGCGACAGTGCTGCCCCCTCACGGCATCCCCTTTTAGTTGGACCTTCATCATCAAATTTGGGCCTTCCCAGACAAGCAGGTGTGTTTCAGTAGTTGGATTTTCATCTGCTGTAATATTAGTTCTTGTTTTCATTTATTTCTTGCAAGTAATTGCCTGTAAGTATGTGAAGTCATTATGAGTTGATCTTAATGTCCACATCCTTAAAGTTTTGAAATTTATCTTTCACATGATTTTTGCATTTTCCAGAAAATGCCCGCGATATGGTTTTTACAGATAGGAACTTGGAGAGCACCTCATTACAGCTGGATACTATTTTCCGCTCGTTGCGTAATGGGCGTCATGGAAACCGTTTGAACCTGTGGATGGATGACAATCAGCAAAGTGGTGGATCTAATGTATCTGTTCCCACAGGCCTTGAGGAGTTGCTTGTCTCTCATTTGAGACAGCCAAACACTGAAAAACTCTCTGATCCAAACCCATCGACAGGGGAGCCTAAATGCGATGGTGATAATGTTCAGTTACAGGAACCAGAAGCAGACACTCAACCTGATATTCAAGTTGAAAACAATGCAAACCATGAGGGTAGCAATGCACCAACTACCACTTCCATAACAATTGATGGACCTGGCAATGTTGAGATCAGACTGGCAGCAAGTGAATCTCACACACAGTCTGTTGAAATGCAGTTAGAACAGAATGATGCTGCTGCCCGTGATGTTGAGGCAGTAAGCCAAGAAAGCAGTGAAAGTGGGGCAACTTTAGGGGAAAGCCTTCGGAGTCTGGACGTTGAAATTGGAAGTGCTGATGGTCATGATGATGGTGGAGAAAGGCAAGGTTCGGCAGATAGAATGCCTTTGGATCCACAGTCAACTCGGATAAGGAGAACTAGCATGTCTTTTGGAAATTCTACTCTTGCAACTGGGAGAGATGCATCTCTTCATAGTGTGACTGAGGTATCTGAAAATTCTAGCAGGGAAGCAGATCAGGATGGTCCAGCTGTGGAGCAGCAGATTGGTGGTGATACTGGATCTGGATCAATTGACCCTGCATTCTTAGATGCCCTTCCTGAGGAATTGCGTGCTGAAGTCCTCTCTGCTCAACAGGGTCAAGTGTCACAGCCTTCAAATGCAGAACCACAAAACATGGGAGATATTGATCCAGAGTTCCTTGCAGCCCTTCCCCCAGACATCCGGGCAGAGGTTTTAGCACAACAACAAGCACAAAGACTTCATCAATCTCATGAACTGGAAGGTCAACCTGTTGAGATGGACACAGTCTCAATCATTGCAACATTCCCTTCAGATTTGCGTGAAGAGGTACATTTCTTCTTGTGCTCTGGTCACAAAAATTGTTTGGTATGTGATATCAACATATAACTATATTTCCATCCTCAGGTTCTCCTAACATCATCTGATGCTATTCTTGCCAATCTCACACCCGCCCTTGTTGCGGAGGCTAACATGTTGCGAGAAAGATTTGCTCATCGTTATAGCAATCGCAATCTTTTTGGTATGTACCCTAGAAGTCGTAGAGGTGAGTCTTCTCGACGGGGTGAAGGTATTGGATACAGCCTGGAGAGAGCTGGGATTGCCTCCCGTAGGTCTATGACTGCTAAGCTTGTTGAAGCTGATGGAGCTCCTTTGGTTGAGACAGAATCTCTTCAAGCAATGATTAGGGTGCTTCGCATAGTTCAGGTACTCAGCAAGAATGTATTTGCCTTTGTACAGTACTCTTTTCTTTTTTTTCCTTGATAGTGTGGACCATCTATATTCTGATAACTGTACCAATTGCATGACTTTGTAGCCGCTATATAAAGGTCCGCTACAAAGGCTTCTCCTGAATTTATGTGCTCATGGTGAAACCAGAGCTACTCTGGTAAAAATCCTGATGGATATGCTGATGGTTGATAAAAGAAGGCCTGCCAATTATTCAAATGTTGCTGAGCCATTGTATCGACTCTATGCTTGCCAGAGCAATGTGATGTATTCGCGTCCACAGTCATTTGATGGTAAGATCTGTCATATAATTTCTGTATCTTAACATTTTAAAAAAAGTTAGTTGCTATTTATTATTATTAGAAAGATGCCTTGTTAAGAAAAAAAACGGTTCATGATTTTGTACTTAATGTTCTTGCACTTTGGAAGGTGGTCGGCTCCCTATCATATGGTTTGTTTTGTCTGGGCCATTACCATGCATTGTGTTTGTCATTGTAACTGACACCATGAACACCCCCCCTGGTTTGCTGTGAAAATCATCTCAAGACAATTATGATTCATCTGTTACATGCTTGAAGCTTTAGAGCTCTAATTCTTGATGGTGTATTTGAGGAGTTTCTGTGCTCTTTCTGATTTTTATCTTGTATTACTGGTGCATAGAGTAGTTAGTGTATACATATAAATTGTTGTTTATTTATAGGAGTTCCACCCTTGCTGTCTCGGCGTATCCTTGAGATGCTGACTTACTTGGCTCGCAACCATCCCTATGTGGCAAAAATTTTACTTGAGTTTAGACTGCCTCTCCCTGCACTAAGGGAGACAGATAATACTGAGCAGGCACGTGGCAAAGCTGTGATGATTGTAAGGGAAGATGATAGAAAGCAGCACGAGGAAGGATACATATCTATTGCCTTACTCTTGAGCCTCTTGAACCAACCTCTTTATTTGAGGAGTATAGCACATCTTGAACAGGTGATGCTTCACATAGTATTATTGTGGTTTTTAGATTGCTCATTGGACTGCAAAGTGTGGATATTGATTGACATGAATTCATTTTGCAGCTGCTTAACTTATTGGAGGTTATCATTGACAATGCTGAAAACAAATCAAGTTTATCAGATAAATCCGAGGCTGCCACTGAACAAACATCTGGCCCGCAAAATTCCAGTTCAGATGCTGACATGAATACTGAAGGTGGTGCTACCACTTTAGGCGTTGCTGGTTCATCTTCCGCCAAACCCACGTCTGGTGCAAATAGTGAATCAGATGCTCAAATCATACTGCTTAACCTGCCACAAGCTGAACTTCGACTTCTATGCTCATTGCTAGCACGGGAAGGGTATGATGTAACTTTAATATGCTTTTTGATGCCTTATGTGCTTCTTGTGCTCATTGATGTCAACAAATAATTGTTTATTGTCTTTCTGACAAAGTTTCTAGCATCATCTGCTAGGCCATGCATGGACTAGATATGATGGACTACAAGTCTTATTTTTATTTCCTCAGTATGGCTCAGCTGACAATTTGTTGGCTCAACAAATTTAATGGCTGTTTTTCTATTGTCTGCGATTAGTATCATCATTATTTTAGAGGTTTAGGATCTATTATCACATTTGCTCGGTGCCTTTGTCTTGACATGCTATGTTTCTCAGTTTGTCAGATAATGCTTATACTCTTGTGGCGGAGGTAATGAAGAAGCTGGTTGCCATTGCTCCAACCCACTGTCATCTATTTATTACAGAGCTAGCCAATGCTGTTCAAACTTTGACAAAATCTGCCATGGTTGAGTTACGCATGTTCGGTGAAGCAGTGAAAGCACTTCTCAGTACAACATCCTCTGATGGAGCTGCAATTTTGAGGGTTTTGCAGGCATTAAGCTCCCTTGTTACTTCACTAGTTGAGAAAGAGAAGGATCAGCATCTTCCTCCAGAAAAAAAGCATACTGCTGCTCTTGCTCTGGTATGTGACATCAATGCAGCTTTAGAGCCTTTGTGGTCGGAGCTGAGCATCTGCATAAGCAAAATAGAGAGCTATTCAGATTCTGCTCCTGATTTGCTACCGAGAACTTCTACATCTAAGACATCTGGTGTGATGCCTCCACTTCCAGCAGGATCACAGAACATCTTACCATACATAGAGTCCTTCTTTGTGATGTGTGAGAAGTTGCATCCTGGACAGCCAGGTTCCAGCCATGACTATAGTATTACAGTTTCTGAGGTTGAAGATGCGAGCTCATCTGCTGCCCAGCAGAAAACCTCAGTCCCTGGTTTGAAAGTTGATGAGAAACATGCTGCTTTTGTCAAGTTCTCAGAGAAACACAGGAAGCTGCTTAATGCATTCATCCGTCAAAATCCTGGGTTGCTTGAGAAGTCTTTCTCACTCATGCTGAGGGTTCCGCGTTTTGTTGATTTTGACAACAAGCGAGCCCACTTCAGATCAAAAATAAAACACCAGCATGATCATCATCACAGTCCTTTAAGAATTTCTGTGAGAAGAGCTTACATTCTTGAAGATTCATACAATCAACTTCGCATGCGATCAACCATAGATTTGAAAGGGAGGCTGACTGTTCACTTTCAGGGAGAGGAAGGAATTGATGCAGGTGGACTGACGAGGGAATGGTACCAGCTGTTATCCAGAGTTATTTTTGACAAGGGAGCTCTGCTGTTTACAACAGTTGGCAATGAATCAACGTTTCAGCCTAACCCAAACTCTGTTTACCAAACAGAACATCTATCATACTTCAAATTTGTTGGAAGAGTTGTGAGTACCATTTCTAGATGTTCTTGTTTGATTGCAATGTTGATTATGTATTTTCTAAATGACTCTCATCTATGTCTGGCAGGTTGGAAAAGCACTTTTTGATGGTCAACTTTTGGATGTCCATTTCACTCGGTCCTTTTACAAGCATATTTTAGGAGTTAAAGTTACATATCATGACATTGAAGCTATTGATCCTGATTACTTTAAAAACCTGAAGTGGATGCTTGAGGTATGCTCAATGGCCATTAACCACCCCCCTAACCAACTATGTGTACACATACACTTTGAAACTTATTAGCCTACTCCTTCATGCCTGCAGAATGATATAAGTGATGTTCTGGATCTCACTTTCAGCATTGATGCTGATGAGGAGAAGCTTATACTGTATGAAAAAAATGAGGTAATGACTTTCAACTGACTTTGTAACCAAGACGTCATGGATGATGTATTTTTAATAATCAAGTTTGATGAACACAATGTAGGTGACAGACTATGAACTCATTCCTGGTGGGCGTAACATTAAAGTCACAGAGGAGAATAAGCACCAGTATGTTGATTTAGTTGCTGAGCATCGTTTGACAACCGCCATTCGTCCTCAAATAAATGCCTTTTTGGAAGGATTCACTGAATTAATTTCCAGGGAATTAATTTCAATTTTTAATGACAAGGAGTTGGAATTATTGATAAGTGGACTTCCAGATATTGATTGTGAGTTTTCCCCAATCTGTTGTCCTTGATGATATTTTTTCATTCCCTGCCTTCTATCCAAAAATTCTTGTGATATATGAAACAAGGTTCTAAAAGATTGTTCCTTGTTGATGTCTTCCAGTGGATGACATGAGGACCAATACTGAATACTCTGGATACAGCCCAGCATCTCCTGTCATACAGTGGTTCTGGGAGGTTGTTCAAGGATTCAGCAAGGAGGATAAGGCTCGGCTTCTGCAGTTTGTGACGGGCACATCCAAGGTATTTTACTTTACACTTTTATGTATTTTTACAGATTCATGCCTTAGGGTTCTCAACTAGTTTCTGACAAGGGATTTTCTTGATCATTGACATCTCGATGAGATTGTAATATGCTTGCTAAAAAGTCTGCTTGGAAACAAATTCATAATCTTGGGCGATTGTTGTTGCATATAGATCATTTTCCTGGATAAAAATGAGGGAACTCTTAAGAGGTCTAAGAATGGTTCTTTCTACTTCTTCCAGGTGCCTTTGGAAGGCTTTAGTGCTCTCCAGGGAATCTCAGGTTCACAAAAGTTCCAGATACACAAGGCTTATGGGAGCCCTGATCACTTGCCTTCAGCTCATACTTGGTAATCTTGTATTACAGTGGCTTTTTGTTTTTTTGTTAAGATTATATGCAGTAATGATGTCTCTGGCTGCATTCCTTCACTTCACTCCCGCAATTTAAATTTTTGTTGATGGGGAAAATATACATGAGATTCTAACCTAACCAATTGGTTCTTGCAGTTTCAATCAATTGGACTTACCGGAGTATCCTTCAAAACAACATTTGGAAGAGAGGTTGCTACTTGCCATTCATGAAGCCAGTGAAGGGTTTGGATTCGGTTAAGCTATGGGGGTATTGCAGAAGTTATTTGTAGATAATGTGTGTCACAGGCCATGATTAGAGAAGAATTCTGTGGCATTGAGATGTTGAGTTGAAACATGTTAATATACTGTACAGCCGTCCTATAATTGGCTATGGGAAATCCTTTGGCAGTTTTTCAATTTGCCAACCTGTGCTATTTGCTTGTGGTTTTCATTCTTACCTGAAATTTGTTTTGGGGCTTGTTCAGTGATTATGGCCATTGCAGGTTTTCTCAATGAGTTGAACGCGATAATCGCAGCCAATTCCTTGGTGTTGGGGGGGAGGACACCAGCTTCCATTTCGTGTCGCAACTCATGCTCTCCAGGCACCAAGGCTGCAAAGTAACTGCGTTGAACTTAAATTATTGAAAATTCGTGGGCCGGTGGGGTCATGACGTTCGATTCACAACATAATAAATTTTCGGAAATAAACATGTTTGGTTTCCGGAAAGGGAGGGTGAAACTCAATCTCCTTGTGAGCAAGCTTAATTTCCTTCGTCATTAACACAGCAGTAGGACATGGATCAGTGAAACTTCATTCCAAAAATTTCCCCGTAATTTTCTGTTTCCAAATTTACAAGTCATGATCATCAGTTATTAATCTTAGCGCCGATCAAAAGACAAGGAAATATAGAACGAAGAGTGAAAATCATAATAAAGAAACTAACCAATACTATCATCAAACTAGAGCTATCATGGCCAGGAATCTACCATCAAATTTAAAATTTGTAGTGCTCGGCCTTGATTAGGGAAGCTTGCGGGAAATTCTAAAAGTGATGAAATGTTGATGTATATTGTTGTTATCTATTTTTAGGTTTTCATATAAAAATAAATGAAAAAATAGAAAATATATAGAAGAAATCTAAAAAATAATAAAAGTAGAAAAAGAATGATGAAATACCTATAAAATAGCTAGAAATTAGTTGAGAAGATTTAAAAATACAAGAATTAAAATTTGACAGTATATTTTTGATTGATGAAAGCCCTGTTGATAATAAAAACTTAATTTGAGAAAGAAAAATTTAAAATTAAATGTTTATGAACTCAGTTAAAATTTATTTGAAATTTAATTGAATTTATAAAAGGTTTGAATTACAAAAAAAAAACTATTTTTAATTCTATTTGTTATTTATTTAAAAGAAATTAAAGTTCAGAGATTAAATTATAATTTCAGAATTTGAGGAACCAAACTGAAAATGACCATTTCGCATCCCAAAACAATGCCATTTGAAAGGACATTATTCATTATCCTCTTCAGCAAAGGAAACAACTAGCCCTAGCTACCCACCATGCAACAATTTATGATATACTTTATTATATATGTTTTTTTTTTGCTTTTTTTATAAGGTCAAGTCTCTTAAAAATAAAAGAAAAAATTCATATTGTATTTTTATACAACAAAGAACATTTTAAAAATATATATTAGTATATATTTTGATTTTAATAACTAGTTTATTAAAGTCACGAGAACTAGGCTAATATTCCAAAAATTTCAAAAAAATTATTTTGTTTTCTTTTAATATTTAGGGTTACGACCTTATATATTAGATGTATTTCGGATATTAAATTCTTTTGTTGATATTAGAATGGTTAAGTTTTACACAATAAGATAAGGATCTCCTTACTAAGAAAAACTACTGTAGACAGACTAACAACTAGAAAATACGATAAGACCTTAGATTTTATCAGATAATAAAATAATATAGATTTTTTGACACGACAAAGAGATTGATGTCTTCTCCCAAGTGCAGGAGTGTCGAAGTAATAAATAACCCGGCAAGACCGGGGTCGAACCACAGGGAGGTTATTGTACAAATTATAAATAACAACAACAACAACAACAA